>OY726526.1:75850434-76450434 GCA_963383655.1 Bathymodiolus septemdierum | reverse complement strand
GAGCAGTTTTGGCCATTTGAAGAAATTTCTATTTTTAGTCATGGCGGCCATCTTGGATACAGGACTGCGCTGATGGACACAATTTTGAAAGAGGACCACTCAAGGATCATCTCAGCAAAGTTTGGTTGAGATTGGCACAGTAGTTTCAGAGGAGAAGATTTTTTTTTAATTTCATCCCCCCTTTTTTCTAATTTGCATAATCGGTCAAAATAGGCAAAAGTTCAAAGTTCATAAAAAATCCCGTAATATATGTTAAAAAGCTCATCATTATGCTTATACAGTTCAAATTTGGGCACTTTCTGGCTTAAAGTAGAGCAGTTTTGGCCACTTGAAGAAATTTCTATTTTTAGTCATGGCGGCCATCTTGGATACAGGACGGCGGTGATGGACACAATTTTGAAAGGGGACCACTCAAGGATCATTTCAGCAAAGTTCGGTTGAGATTGGCACAGTAGTTTCAGAGGAGAAGATTTTTTTTAATTTCATCCCCCCTTTTTTCTAATTTGCATAATCGGTCAAAATAGGCAAAAGTTCAAAGTTCATAAAAAATCCCATAATATATGTTTAAAAGCTCATCATTATGCTTATACAGTTCAAATTTGGGCACTTTCTGGCTTAAAATAGAGCAGTTTTGGCCATTTGAAGAAATTTATATTTTTAGTAATGGCGGCCATCTTGAATACAGGACGGCACTGACGGACACAATTTTGAAAGAGGACCACCCAAGGATCATTTCAGCAAAGTTTGGTTGAGATTGGCACAGTAGTTTCAGAGGAGAAGATTTTTTTTTAAATTTCATCCCCCCTTTTTTCTAATTTGCATAATCGGTCAAAATAGACAAAAGTTCAAAGTTCATAAAAATCCCGTAATATATGTTAAAAAGCTCATCATTATGCTTATACAGTTCAAATTTGGGCACTTTCTGGCTTAAAGTAGAGCAGTTTTGGCCATTTGAAGAAATTTCTATTTTTAGTCATGGCGGCCATCTTGGATACAGGACGGCGGTGATGGACACAATTTTGAAAGGGGACCACCCAAGGATCATTTCAGCAAAGTTCGGTTGAAATTGGCACAGTAGTTTCAGAGGAGAAGATTTTTTTTTATTTCATCCCCCCTTTTTTCTAATTTGCATAATCGGTCAAAATAGGCAAAAGTTCAAAGTTCATAAAAAATCCCATAATATATGTTAAAAAGCTCATCATTATGCTTATACAGTTCAAATTTGGGCACTTTCTGGCTTAAAATAGAGCAGTTTTGGCCATTTGAAGAAATTTCTATTTTTAGTAATGGCGGCCATCTTGGATACAGGACGGCACTGATGGACATAATTTTGAAAGGGGACCACCTAAGGATCATCTCAGCAAAGTTTGGTTGAGATTGGCTCAGTAGTTTCAGAGGAGAAGATTTTTTTTTAATTTCATCCCCCCTTTTTTCTAATTTGCATAATCGGTCAAAATGGGTAATGGGATTTACTTCAAAATTGCAGGGTAGGTAGATCTTGACATGCTGAACATGTTTGCAGTTTCAACTTACCACCTGTCTCTTATAGTTTTTGAAATAAAGGACGAAAATTTGATGAAAAAAGGGAAATAACTCCAAAATGGGTAATGGGATTTACTTCAAAATTGCAGGGTGGGTAGATCTTGATATGCAATTTAAAGTTAACCTTTATCTCTTATAGTTTTTGAAATATAAGACGAAAAGTATTAAAATTTTACAAATTTGATGAAAAAAAAGCAATAACTCCAAGATGGGCAATCAGATTTACTTCAAAATTGCAGGGTAGGTAGATCTTGATGTGCTGATCATTTTTACCCCATGTCAGATTTTTGATATTATTAACGGTTTTTGAGTTATTACCCAAAACCTGCAATTTTATCATATGTTCTATTTTTAGTAACAGCGACCATGTTGGTTGGTGCACGGCATCACCGGACACAATTTTGAAACTAGACACCCTAGTGATGATTCAGACCAAGTTTGGTTTCCATTGGTTTAGTACTTTCAGAGGAGAAGATTTTTGAAAAAGTTTACGACGTACGACGGACGACGGACGACGACGACGGACGCCAAGTGATGGCAATAGCTCACATGACCCTTTGGGTCAGATGAGCTAACTATTATAACATCGACACAGAGGATTATAGAGGGTTTTCCAGGAATGTCTTATTCAAAACTAGAGGCTCCCAGGAGCTGGTAATTGCTCACCTGGCTTTCAATTTAACTTAGAAATTTTAAAGAAAACTTTCAGCAGATTTTTTTTTTTTTACCATTTGAAATTATTATAACATTGATACAGAGGACTTATAGAGGAATCTCTACGAATTTCATTGAAAAACATGGAATATCTGTTGAATACTCATCGACATGTAGCTTCAGCTAAAATTTTACCATGTGATCACTATCTATTTCTAGTAACAGCCACCATATTGAAATAATTGAATATTGAATGGAGGGCTGGGCTGTATGACACAATTTTGAATCACCAGGTTATGAGTTGGTATTAAATCAACTCAGTCCTTTCAAAGGATGAACCAGGAAGCAGGCATTATTTGCATATTAAACTTCCAACTTATTCTGTCTTAAAACGTAATTCCAGCAATTTACACAAATTCTAATTTGATCAATGGCAACAAATTTGATTGGATGACAGCTATAACTTTCAAAGGGACATCCAAGTTTAGTTTAAATATTAACCAAGTAATTTCAGAGGATAAAAATTTTGCATTATTGTTTTTTGTTTGCAAAAGAGGAGAAAATGTACTTTGCAAAAATTTTAAAATAGGGGAATGGAATTTTATGTGTAAAGATTAACTTACCGTAATTAAATAATTTAAAGGCTTATTATTAGGATTATAAGAGGTGATATATTAAATTGTTAAGATGGACGAGGGTTAAAAAAAAACAAAAAAAACTGGCCCAATTGAGACCTGCATCTTAATAAATTTATGTGTTTTTTCCTAATAAATGGCCTCATCATACAGAGTGACACAGTAAATAAATAATTTGGAAGCTTATTATTAGAATCAGAAGAGGTGATCTATCAAGTTGTTTAATAAGACAATCCTGATAACATGTCACAACACATATTGCTCCATTAGTTATTAACTTTTTCTAAGACAATCACACGAAGTACTGAACTGATTTATTTTCTAAATAAATGTGTTATTACAGTGAACTCTAATTATATATCAGCTATGGTTATAACAATGGTGGGAGTTGATGGTTATAACAATGGTGGGAGTTGATGAAGAAAATGATGAGGTTCAAATTAAATGATAACTTATTGATGTTACTATAATGGCCCCCATTTCTGTGGAGTTGATGGAAGGAAATGGCAATGGGTAATAAGGCCCAAAACTGGCACAACTTGAGAACTGAACCTAATTTATATATGATCCACAATACATTGGAGTTGATGGTGGAAAGGATAAGGGGTATAAAAGGACCAAAACTGGCCCCAATTTAGATATAAGCCTAATTTGTGTATGGTCTTTAAAATGTTGGTTCCACTTCATGATATATTGCATTTATTCAAAAGGATGCAAAACTGCATCGGTGATGCAATGGTTAGTGTGCCTGCCTTGAGTGTGGTACATTGGTTTGAGAGCCGGTCGGGTCAAACCAAAGACTATAAAATTAGTAGTCAAACCTGCCCATGTGGTCACCTCTATTAAGCAGTCACCTGTATTATAAGGTCACTTTTTCTTGTCCTGTCATGGAACATTTCATAAGAATTGAACCTCTTATAAGAGGTCACCTGTCTTATAAGGCCACTTTTTCTTTGACCAAAAGATGACCTCTTAATGCAGGTTTGACTGTATTTGTTGCTTCTCCACTAGGCATACAGTATTAAGGAGTAAGAGCAAAGACTGGTTGGATAAGAATCAGAACTAGAGGCTCCCAGGAGCCTGTATAGCTCACCTGGGTATAATAACAACATCAGTCAATAAAACTTGATAACTTCGGCAAAAAAAATTAACAAATGTAGCCTTCGTCATTGCAGACCCCTTCTACAAAAAAATGTGGGCAGGGGTTCCCCCTTTAATGTAAGTTATCAAAATTGCTGTAAAAAAACATATATGTCAATGATTCTCAAAATTTAGCTTTCCCTACTTCACATTTTGTAATAGAGTTGCTTCCCTTTGATTATTTGAGTAACCAAAAGCAGTGAGTCAACAAAAAAATGCATTTCAAGAGAAATAACTCTTCACAGTTGTCGCATATTTTTAACTGTGGGAAATCTTTTTTAGATCTTGACATGCTGAACATTTTTGCAGTGTAAACTTTCCCTCTATCTCTAATAGTTTTTGAGATACAAGATGATAGTATTAAAATTGAGAACATTTTGATGAAAAAAGGGCAATAACTCCAAAATGGGTAATAGGATTTACTTCAAAATTGCAGGGTAGGAAGATCTTGACATGCTGCAAATTTTTGCAATTTAAACTTAACCTTTATCTCTTATAGTTTTTGAAATATAAAATGAAAAGTATTAATTTTTTCTTATAAATTTGATGAAAAAAGGGCAATAACTCCAAGATTTACTTCAAAATTGCAGATAAAAAAAAAATTGATCGAAGGGCCGAACCGCCAGACACATTTTTGGAAGAGAACCATCCAATGACTATTTCATCAAAATTTTGTTCTTATTGAGCAAATGGTTTCAGACAAAAAGATTGTTATGGGAATTTCCCACAGGGTCCTATGTTAAATTAAGTTCGACTGTGGTGGCCATCTTGGTCGGTGTTCTGAAATGCCGGACACAATTTTGGAAGAGGACCACCCAAGGATCATTTCAGCAAAGTTTGGTTGAGATTGGCACAGTAGTTTCAGAGAAGGTTTGTTTTTAAATTTCATCCCCCCTTTTTTCTAATTTGCATAATCGGTCAAAATAAGCAAAAGTTCAAAGTTCATAAAAAATCCCGTACTATGTGTTAAAAAGCTCATCATTATGCTTATACAGTTCAAATTTGGGCACTTTCTGGCTTAAAGTAGAGCAGTTTTGGCCATTTGAAGAAATTTATATTTTTAGTCATGGTGGCCATCTTGGATACAGGACGGCGGTGATGGACACAATTTTGAAAGGGGACCACCCAAGGATCATTTCAGCAAAGTTCGGTTGAGATTGGCACAGTAGTTTCAGAGGAGAAGATTTTTTTTAATTTCATCCCCCCTTTTTTCTAATTTGCATAATCGGTCAAAATAGGCAAAAGTTCAAAGTTCATAAAAAATCCCATAATATATGTTAAAAAGCTCATCATTATGCTTATACAGTTCAAATCTGGGCACTTTCTGGCTTAAAATAGTGCAGTTTTGGCCATTTGAAGAAATTTCTATTTTTAGTAATGGCGGCCATCTTGGATACAGGACGGCACTGACGGACACAATTTTGAAAGGGGACCACCCAAGGATCATTTCAGCAAAGTTTGGTTGAGATTGGCACAGTAGTTTCAGAGGAGAAGATTTTTTTTTAATTTCATCCCCCCTTTTTTCTAATTTGCATAGTCGGTCAAAATAGGCAAAAGTTCAAAGTTCATAAAAAATCCCATAATATATGTTAAAAAGCTCATCATTATGCTTATACAGTTCAAATTTGGGCACTTTCTGGCTTAAAATAGAGCAGTTTTGGCCATTTGAAGAAATTTATATTTTTAGTCATGGCGGCCATCTTGGATACAGGACAGCGCTGACGGACACAATTTTGAAAGGGGACCACCCAAGGATCATCTCAGCAAAGTTTGGTTGAGATTGGCACAGTAGTTTCAGAGGAGAAGATTTTTTTTTAATTTCATCCCCCCTTTTTTCTAATTTGCATAATCGGTCAAAATAGGCAAAAGTTCAAAGTTCATAAAAAATCCCATAATATATGTTAAAAAGCTCATCATTATGCTTATACAGTTCAAATTTGGGCACTTTCTGGCTTAAAATAGAGCAGTTTTGGCCATTTGAAGAAATTTATATTTTTAGTCATGGCGGCCATCTTGGATACAGGACAGCGCTGACGGACACAATTTTGAAAGGGGACCACCCAAGGATCATCTCAGCAAAGTTTGGTTGAGATTGGCACAGTAATTTCAGAGCAGAAGATTTTTTTTTAATTTCATCCCCCCTTTTTTCTAATTTGCATAATCGGTCAAAATAGACAAAAGTTCAAAGTTCATTAAAAACCCCGTAATATATGTTAAAAAGCTCATCATTATGCTTATACAGTTCAAATTTGGGCACTTTCTGGCTTAAAGTAGAGCAGTTTTGTCCATTTAAAGAAATTTCTATTTTCAGTCATGGCGGCCATCTTGGATACAGGACGGCGGTGATGGACACAATTTTGAAAGGGGACCACCCAAGGATCATTTCAGCAAAGTTCGGTTGAGATTGGCACAGTAGTTTCAGAGGAGAAGATTTTTTTTAATTTCATCCCCCCTTTTTTCTAATTTGCATAATCGGTCAAAATAGGCAAAAGTTCAAAGTTCATAAAAAATCCCATAATATATGTTAAAAAGCTCATCATTATGCTTATACAGTTCAAATTTGGGCACTTTCTGGCTTAAAATAGAGCAGTTTTGGCCATTTGAAAAAAATTCTATTTTTAGTAATGGTGGCCATCTTGGATACAGGACGGCACTGACGGACACAATTTTGAAAGGGGACCACCCAAGGATCATTTCAGCAAAGTTCGGTTGAGATTGGCACAGTAGTTTCAGAGAAGATTTTTTTTAAATTTCATCCCCCCTTTTTTCTAATTTGCATAATCGGTCAAAATAGACAAAAGTTCAAAGTTCATAAAAATCCCGTAATATATGTTAAAAAGCTCATCATTATGCTTATACAGTTCAAATTTGGGCACTTTCTGGCTTAAAATAGAGCAGTTTTGGCCATTTGAAGAAATTTCTATTTTTAGTCATGGCGGCCATCTTGGATACAGGACTGCGCTGATGGACACAATTTTGAAAGAGGACCACTCAAGGATCATCTCAGCAAAGTTTGGTTGAGATTGGCACAGTAGTTTCAGAGGAGAAGATTTTTTTTTAATTTCATCCCCCCTTTTTTCTAATTTGCATAATCGGTCAAAATAGGCAAAAGTTCAAAGTTCATAAAAAATCCCGTAATATATGTTAAAAAGCTCATCATTATGCTTATACAGTTCAAATTTCGGCACTTTCTGGCTTAAAGTAGAGCAGTTTTGGCCATTTGAAGAAATTTCTATTTTTAGTCATGGCGGCCATCTTGGATACAGGACGGCGGTGATGGACACAATTTTGAAAGGGGACCACTCAAGGATCATTTCAGCAAAGTTCGGTTGAGATTGGCACAGTAGTTTCAGAGGAGAAGATTTTTTTTAATTTCATCCCCCCTTTTTTCTAATTTGCATAATCGGTCAAAATAGGCAAAAGTTCAAAGTTCATAAAAAATCCCATAATATATGTTAAAAAGCTCATCATTATGCTTATACAGTTCAAATCTGGGCACTTTCTGGCTTAAAATAGAGCCGTTTTGGCCATTTGAAGAAATTTCTATTTTTAGTAATGGCGGCCATCTTGGATACAGGACGGCACTGACGGACACAATTTTGAAAGGGGACCACCCAAGGATCATTTCAGCAAAGTTTGGTTGAGATTGGCACAGTAGTTTCAGAGGAGAAGATTTTTTTTTAATTTCATCCCCCCTTTTTTCTAATTTGCATAGTCGGTCAAAATAGGCAAAAGTTCAAAGTTCATAAAAAATCCCATAATATATGTTAAAAAGTTCATCATTATGCTTATACAGTTCAAATTTGGGCACTTTTTGGCTTAAAATAGAGCAGTTTTGGCCATTTGAAGAAATTTATATTTTTAGTCATGGCGGCCATCTTGGATACAGGACAGCGCTGACGAACACAATTTTGAAAGGGGACCACCCAAGGATCATCTCAGCAAAGTTTGGTTGAGATTGGCACAGTAGTTTCAGAGGAGAAGATTTTTTTTTAATTTCATCCCCCCTTTTTTCTAATTTGCATAATCGGTCAAAATAGGCAAAAGTTCAAAGTTCATAAAAAATCCCATAATATATGTTAAAAAGCTCATCATTATGCTTATACAGTTCAAATTTGGGCACTTTCTGGCTTAAAATAGAGCAGTTTTGGCCATTTGAAGAAATTTCTATTTTTAGTAATGGTGGCCATCTTGGATACAGGACGGCACTGATGGACACAATATTTTAATTTTGAAAGGGGACCACCTAAGGATCATCTCAGCAAAGTTTGGTTGAGATTGGCTCAGTAGTTTCAGAGGAGAAGATTTTTTTTTTATTTCATCCCCCCTTTTTTCTAATTTGCATAATCGGTCAAAATGGGTAATGGGATTTACTTCAAAACTGCAGGGTAGGTAGATCTTGACATGCTGCACATTTTTGCAATTTAAACTTAACATCTATCTCTAAATAGTTTTTTAAATACAAGACGAAAAGTATTAAAATTAAAAACAAAATTGATGAAAAAAGGGCAATAACTCCAAGATCGGTATTCAAATTTACTTCAAAATTGCAGGGTAGGTAGATCTTGATATGCTGAACATGTTTGCAGTTTCAACTTACCACCTGTCTCTTATAGTTTTTGAAATAAAGGACGAAAGGTATTAAAATTTTGAAAATTTGATGAAAAAAGGGAAATAACTCCAAAATGGGTAATGGGATTTACCTCAAAATTGCAGGGTAGGTAGATCTTGATGTGCTGATCATTTTTACCCCCTGTCAGATTTTTGATATTATTAACGGTTTTTGAGTTATTACCCAAAACCTGCAATTTTATCATATGTTCTATTTTTTGTAACAGCGGCCATGTTGGTTGGTGCCCGGCATCACCGGACACAATTTTGAAACTAGACACCCTAGTGATGATTCAGACCAAGTTTGGTTTCCATTGGTTTAGTACTTTCAGAGGAGAAGATTTTTGAAAAAGTTTACGACGTACGACGGACGACGACGACGGACGCCAAGTGATGGCAATAGCTCACATGACCCTTTGGGTCAGATGAGCTAACTATTATAACATCGACACAGAGGATTATAGAGGGTTTTCCAGGAATGTCTTATTCAAAACTAGAGGCTCCCAGGAGCTGGTAATTGCTCACCTGGCTTTCAATTTAACTTAGAAATTTTAAAGAAAACTTTCAGCAGATTCTTTTTTTTTTACCATTTGAAATTATTATAACATTGATACAGAGGACTTATAGAGGGATCTCTACGAATTTCATTGAAAAACATGGAATATCTGTTGAATACTCATCGACATGTAGCTTCAGCTAAAATTTTACCATGTGATCACTATCTATTTCTAGTAACAGCCACCATATTGAAATAATTGAATATTGAATGGAGGGCTGGGCTGTATGACACAATTTTGAATCACCAGGTTATGAGTTGGTATTAAATCAACTCAGTCCTTTCAAAGGATGAACCAGGAAGCAGGTATTATTTGCATATTAAACTTCCAACTTATTCTGTCTTAAAACGTAATTCCAGCAATTTACACAAATTCTAATTTGATCAATGGCAACAAATTTGATTAGATGACAGCTATAACTTTCAAAGGGACATCCAAGTTTAGTTTAAATATTAACCAAGTAATTTCAGAGGATAACAATTTTGCATTATTGTTTTTTGTTTGCAAAAGAGGAGAAAATGTACTTTGCAAAAATTTTAAAATAGGGGAATGGAATTTTATGTGTAAAGATTAACTTACCGTAATTAAATAATTTAAAGGCTTATTATTAGGATTATAAGAGGTGATATATTAAATTGTTAAGATGGACGAGGGTTAAAAAAAACAAAAAAACTGGCCCAATTGAGACCTGCATCTTAATAAATTTATGTGTTTTTTCCTAATAAATGGCCTCTTCATACAGAGTGACACAGTAAATAAATAATTTGGAAGCTTATTATTAGAATCAGAAGAGGTGATCTATCAAGTTGTTTAATAAGACAATCCTGATACCATGTCACAACACATATTGCTCCATTAGTTATTAACTTTTTCTAAGACAATCACACGAAGTACTGAAATGATTTATTTTCTAAATAAATGTGTTATTACAGTGAACTCTAATTATATATCAGCTATGGTTATAACAATGGTGGGAGTTGATGGTTATAACAATGGTGGGAGTTGATGGTTATAACAATGGTGGGAGTTGATGGTTATAACAATGGTGGGAGTTGATGGTTATAACAATGGTGGGAGTTGATGGTTATAACAATGGTGGGAGTTGATGGTTATAACAATGGTGGGAGTTGATGAAGAAAATGATGAGGAGCAAATTAAATGATAACTTATTGATGTTACTATAATGGCCCCCATTTCTGTGGAGTTGATGGAAGGAAATGGCAATGGGTAATAAGGGCCAAAACTGGCACAACTTGAGAACTGAACCTAATTTATATATGATCCACAATACATTGGAGTTGATGGTGGAAAGGATAAGGGGTATAAAAGGACCAAAACTGGCCCCAATTTAGATATAAGCCTAATTTGTGTATGGTCTTTACAATGTTGGTTCCACTTCATGATATATTGCATTTATTCAAAAGGATGCAAAACTGCATCGGTGATGCAATGGTTAGTGTGCCTGCATTGAGTGTGGTACATTGGTTTGAGAGCCGGTCGGGTCAAACCAAAGACTATAAAATTAGTAGTCAAACCTGCCCATGCAGCCACCTCTATTAAGCAGTCACCTGTATTATAAGGTCACTTTTTCTTGTCCTGTCATGGAACATTTTGACCAAAAAATGACCTCTTAATGCAGGTTTGACTGTATTTGTTGCTTCTCTACTAGGCATATAGTATTAAGGAGTAAGAGCAAAGACTGGTTGGATAAGAATCAGAATAATGTGTCAGAGTGGAACGACATGTCTACCCACAGGCTGTTGTTTCAGTGAGGTAGCACAATAAAAATCCAACTTAGTGTGTTAGTCTAGTACAAAATGGCCTTCTCCAACATCTCATTAAAATGTAATTTATTCTTGCCATGATATAGCTGAACAAGTGCTGATTTGGTGAGAACAATAATCACTCACTCAAAATGATGCTTATTAAATATATGTAATCAAAATTAGTCCATAAGGGTAATAACAAAATTACCGAACTCCGAACAATCTTACAAAGGGAAAGTCATAAGTGTATAAACAGACAAAATCAGTCAACAACCATGTGATATCCTTGTAATCTATGTACCCATTTACAAATTACAAAAAAAAGAAGAACAAAATTCAACAATGAAACAGGTGAAGATAATAAAAAATGTCATCCTGGTAGGTGGATTAAAGTAGAATCGGCAGATCACATGATATATACAATCAAACCTGTCTAATGTGACCTTTCAATGGAACATTGAAATAGGGTCACATAAGACAGGTGGTCACTAAATAAAGGTTTAATTAATATGAAATGCACTGTAAAGAGAGTTTCAAATTATGGTCACATAATACAAGTTATTGCTTAATAGACTTATTATAGATGGTCACTAAAGCAGGTTCGACTTTATGACATTTAATTTAATAATTATAAAATATAGTTAACAAGATACTGAAATTCATTACCATGACGATTTTTGTCTAAGAAATTTCAATATTCTACTATTTCTAATGTCAAAGCATGTCTTACAATGATATCTTATAACGAGATGAGACGCTAAGTAACTATAATTTGTGATAAAATATAGATATATGATACATATTAGAATGTGTTGTATTTCTCGTAATATAACAATGAATCCTAATTCCTATACAGTAGTTGTTTATTTTGTGAAAAACGTTAGATTCAAAGCATGATCACATGTATAGATCACCAACCTCTCAATACTGAGGTTTTCGTCCAAATTGTAAAAATGTATCCACTACTTGCAATGACTTGAGGCTCACCTGAGCCTGCATCGCTCACCCGATTATTCATATGCAAGTTTGCGTTCAATGTTCAATGAAATCTAGATTTTAAGAAATATTATTATATTCATTTTTACACAGGATCCGATGTTCAATTGTAACCCATTAATTGTAGGAATTCAATATAAAACAAGATTGCTATGCAATAGCCAATGTCCCCCGCCTATTTACATAGATCTGTGTATAGATTACTTTCATTAGTTCCTATGACTGAAATGGACTAATCTTTAAAGAAGCTTCTAAATTTTGATTGGCAGATTGACAGTCAAACAGGAAAGACAAATACCCTGTATTGATGAATGGATTTCGAGGAATTGCAGATTAACAAATCTGAATAGCAAACAAAATAATGAAAAAGTTCCATGTTTTTGCAACAATCATTCAAACTATTTAAAACAGCAGGTGCTCAACTCCATATACTATTTTTATGCCCTTAAAATTTAATTGGATTCTACAAAATTAAACGTAAATAACTCGCCATTTTCAAATCACTTTTGTCACTATCACATTCCTCATGTGGGAAAACCCCTACATATCAATTTTCGGTGAAATTGGAGCACTTCGAAATTTCACGCATTTTGGTGGCCATCTTAAAAATGGCTGCCAAAATGACCGCCATTTTCAAATCGCAGTGGTCACGATCACATTCCTCTAAAAACCCCTAAATATCAATTTTCTTTGAAATTGGAGCATTGGAGCACTTCGAAATGTTTTATGTGTTTTGGCGACCATATTGAAAATAGCTGCAATGGCTGCCATTTTTAAATCACATTTGCCACTATCACATTCCTCAGGTCGAAAATCTTCTAAATATCAATTTTTGTTGTAATTGGAGCATTGGAGCACTTCGAAATGTTTTATGTGTTTTGGCGACCATATTGAAAATAGCTGCCAAAATGGCCACCATAATGGCTGCCATTTTTAAATCACATTTGCCACTATCACATTCCTCAGGTCGAAAATCTTCTAAATATCAATTTTCGTTGAAATTGTAGCACTTTGAAATTTTTATGTGTTTTGCCCAATTTCGAACTTAAGCTAGAGATTCCTAATATAATGTTTGTGTGTAAGTTTGAAATCAATTGGTCAACAAATAAAAATCTTAGAGCGCTTACAACGAATCTCGGACGGACGGACGAACGGACGGACGCCTGGCATTTCCATATCCCCCGCTGTGCTTTGCGGGGGCGGGGGACAAATAAGGTGTTGATAGAGGAAATCTGTCTACATTTTACCGAATGCACAATCCATTCGAAAAAAAAACCACATCAAAATTGGATGAAAATAAAAATTATATCTACCTTTCAAATACGCATAATTTCGGAAATTGGGCCCCTTTTAGAACCCTTTTCGAAATAAAATAGAATGGCAATACCTAACATGAACCTTTGGGTCAGGTGAGGTTAAAACGTAGATATCAAATTTAGACTGCACACAACATATTTTTAGAATAACCTTCAGGTATGTTCAAGGTCAACACATTAGAAAGACAAATAATTTAAAAGTCTTTGGGAGCAAGAAAACCAAAGGTCATAAACAGGATAGTCAAGATCAAAGGTCATAAACAGGATGTCAAAATCAGCTATGGTCACCTATGTCTGAGGGAGATCAATCTTTGTTTTAATAATAATTATAGTACTGTAAATTTCAATAAAACTATATCCAATAACTCATTTCAGTGTGGGTATGTGTCAAAGTAACCCATTTCAGTGTGGGTATGTGTCAAAGCACTGATTACTGAGCAGAAAATAACCTAGTGGACTTATAGTTCAGCAGCACAGATATTGACCCAGTGATACTAATAAAATGTAGATATGTTGTATAGTACATACAACACTTGTCATGTTATTAATATACCAGGAAGTAACTAAACCTGTATCATTTTATGGACCATAACCTCTAATACACTTAATATATCAGGAAGTAACTAAACCTGTATCATTTTATGGACACTTTCATAACCTCTAATACACTTAATATATCAGGAAGTAACTAAACCTGTATCATTTTATGGACACTTTCATAACCTCTAATACACTTAATATATCAGGAAGTAACTAAACCTGTATCATTTTATGGACACTTTCATAACCTCTAATACACTTAATATATCAGGAAGTAACTAAACCTGTATCATTTTATGGACACTTTCATAACCTCTAATACACTTAATATATCAGGAAGTAACTAAACCTGTATCATTTTATGGACACTTTCATAACCTCTAATACACTTAATATATCAGGAAGTAACTAAACCTGTATCATTTTATGGACACTTTCATAACCTCTAATACACTTAATATATCAGGAAGTAACTAAACCTGTATCATTTTATGGACACTTTCATAACCTCTAATACACTTAATATATCAGGAAGTAACTAAACCTGTATCATTTTATGGACACTTTCATAACCTCTAATACACTTAATATATCAGGAAGTAACTAAACCTGTATCATTTTATGGACACTTTCATAACCTCTAATACACTTAATATATCAGGAAGTAACTAAACCTGTATCATTTTATGGACCATAACCTCTAATACACTTAATATATCAGGAAGTAACTAAACCTGTATCATTTTATGGACCATAACCTCTAATACACTTAATATATCAGGAAGTAACTAAACCTGTATCAGTTTATGGACCATAACCTCTAATACACTTAATATATCAGGAAGTAACTAAACCTGTATCATTTTATGGACCATAACCTCTAATACACTTAATATATCAGGAAGTAACTAAACCTGTATCATTTTATGGACCATAACCTCTAATACACTTAATATATCAGGAAGTAACTAAACCTGTATCATTTTATGGACCATAACCTCTAATACACTTAATATATCAGGAAGTAACTAAACCTGTATCATTTTATGGACCATAACCTCTAATACACTTAATATATCAGGAAGTAACTAAACCTGTATCATTTTATGGACCATAACCTCTAATACACTTAATATATCAGGAAGTAACTAAACCTGTATCATTTTATGGACCATAACCTCTAATACACTTAATATATCAGGAAGTAACTAAACCTGTATCAGTTTATGGACCATAACCTCTAATACACTTAATATATCAGGAAGTAACTAAACCTGTATCAGTTTATGGACCATAACCTCTAATACACTTAATATATCAGGAAGTAACTAAACCTGTATCAGTTTATGGACCATAACCTCTAATACACTTAATATATCAGGAAGTAACTAAACCTGTATCATTTTATGGACCATAACCTCTAATACACTTAATATATCAGGAAGTAACTAAACCTGTATCATTTTATGGACCATAACCTCTAATACACTTAACACTGATGAGAAAATAGCATTAAAAATCATAATGATGATGTATTTGTCCTAAAAAGATTTTGATTATTTATTTTAGTATATCCTGTATTTTTATAGATTTCTTACTAAGCTGTCATTCATGATGAACCATTTGTATCTTTTATACTACATAGTAAACAAAAACTTGATTGTAAGTGTATCATATGAAGGTGAATCCCATGTAAAACGTTAGCAATTTGAGCTTTGAACACAAAATCTTAAATATATCGGTAAAAAAGATAAATAATGACATGTAATTTGTGTAATTTTGAAATTCTTTGAACAAAAAGATACACGCATTAATTTTTACATAAGTCATTCAAAAGGATTCCTTACCTACAGAATATAAAACTATATTCACCTTTTCCCTATTTTTTTAGGAGCTGTCTTTCTTTGGTAGGTATTTTGGTATTAACTTCAATAGGGAAATTACGTTTATATGTTTTTTATGGAAAGAATACAATTTTGTGCAAATGAAGAAATTCAAGATAATTATAAAAAAAACATTAAATTCTATGTATTCAAGGAATTTGGGATTTAAATAATATTGAAGATATTAAATTGCCACAAATTATCCCAAACTTACCTAAAAAGGGACATCACTCTAAACAGAATTTGAAGTATACAAATAACTATATTTGTTTTTCATTTTTATTTCTTCAACAGCTTTTTTTTTTACCAGCAATGAATACTTTGAGATAAATCAATAATTATTTTATTTATTGATACAAAAACAGGTCTGCTGGACATTAATCATATTTTTTTCTTTCAAATTTGCATATTACTCATTTTAACATACTAATAGCCGGTAATAGACGTATTTTCAGGCATATCATCATATTGAAATCATATTGTTTCCAGCTGATTATTTTAGTTATTTATAGCTCATTTGGCAAATAAATATTGAAATACAACAAGATTTGTATTATAATTAGTTTTTAGGTCTAATGTCATTATTATTGTTACTTACCGCAAAGGAATCAAATTCTCTCTAGTTTTTTTGTTTATTTAATTACACAAAATTAGTAAGTAAAGTTTATAGGTGCTCAATGTCACTTTTCGCAAGTTTAACCCTGCCACTTTTTACTGAAATGCCTATACCAAGTCAGGAAAGTGAGCAGTCATGCATTTTGTGTGTTAGATATCAATTATCTATTTTGCCTCTTTCTATTATTATTCTATTGGATTATAGAATTGTACCATCAGTGTGGTATTTTTTATTTATAGAATTGTTCCGTCAGCGTGGTATTTTTTATTTATAGAATTGTTCCGTCAGCGTGGTATTTTTTATTTATAGAATTGTTCCGTCAGCATGGTATTTTTTATTTATAGAATTGTTCCGTCAGCGTGGTATTTTTTATTTATAGAATTGTTCCGTCAGCGTGGTATTTTTTATTTATAGAATTGTTCCGTCAGCGTGGTATTTTTTATTTTTTTCATTTTATTTCAACAATATTTCAGATATACCATGACAGTCAGTTTTATTGGTGGAGGAAAACAGAAATAACTGGAGAAAATCACAGACCAGCTACAAGTCACTGACAATTTGTAATGGGGAACACTAAATCAAAAGGAAAAAGATGTCTTAAATCAAAATACTATATTTTTAAGATGTAGCAAAATAAATAATTATATAAAATGCAAATGATACTGATACAAAATGATCTTTTTAAGGAAATAAAAAAAAATCAATAAACTTTCAAAGTTTCATATTAATGAAAGAAGTATGACAGGAAATTCACATGAAATCAAGTTGTAACTGAAACTAAAGTCAATTTTAAAGAGTAACAGTACATGCATGGACTAGATAGAGGACACCATTAAAAACAATGAGAATGGCGCTACTTTGTGCTTTTTTAGACAATTTTGTAGTTGTTTTAGACTTTTTGATCTTTGCAGGATAAACACAATATACATACATTGTCGGTGGACAGAAGATTTATTTGCACTCACTGTGAAACAGGTTAAAATATCAATAAACACCATAACCCTAACCCACACAACATAATCAGATATTTAGATAAAAAGCAATATTCGTTTATAACAAATAATTTTCTTGTTTTGGCCTTGTTCCAGAAAATGTCCAGAACTTTCCTCGATACAGGAAGGCACATTCTACTACAACTTCCTGTAACTATTAGTGATTCCATTTACCATACTTTAAATCTTAAATGGTCAAAGTAAACTTACATTAAAACAATTATAAATCAGACTAAAACCTTACTTCACAACTGTAGATTTCTACCTATAGAATCAAGAGAGATTAACAAAATCATGATGTAGTCACGTAACAAGAATGGATACATTAATTTGTTTAATACAACATTTCTAAGGAGAAACTACACTATTTTTATGTGAAAGGTTACGACATTGATTTGGTATTATTTTTTTGTTTCATTTTATTTCATTGTAGTCAAAATATAATGTTGCTAGTGAAAAATTACAAATCTCAAAGGCAAAAACTAACTTTTTAAGAAAACGTTTACATACTCTGGACCAAAGCTATAGAATGAACTTCCGTTTTCGATATGGCAAGCTTCTTCTCATAATGCATTTAAAGCAAAAGTTAAAAGTCTTAATTTTAAATTAGGGTAATAACAAAATTACCGAACTCCGAACAATCTTACAAAGGGACCATCAGGACTCTGACTCCATATACTTTGGACCATCAGGACTCTGATTCCATATACTCTGGACCATCAGGACTCTGACTCCATATACTTTGGACCATCAGGACTCTGACTCCATATACTCTGGGCCATCAGGACTCTGACTCCATATACTTTGGACCATCAGGACTCTGACTCCATATATTTTGGACCATCAGGATTCTGACTCCATATACTCTGGGCCATCAGGACTCTGACTCCATATATTTTGGACCATCAGGATTCTGACTCCATATACTCTGGGCCATCAGGACTCTGACTCCATATACTCTGGGCCATCAGGACTCTGACTCCATATACTTTGGACCATCAGGACTCTGACTCCATATACTCTGGACCATCAGGACTCTGACTCCATATACTTTGGACCATCAGGACTCTGACTCCATATACTTTGGACCATCAGGACTCTGACTCCATATACTTTGGACCATCAGGACTCTGACTCCATATACTCTGGACCATCAGGACTCTGACTCCATATACTTTGGACCATCAGGACTCTGATTCCATATACTCTGGGCTATCAGGACTCTGACTCCATATACTCTGGGCCATCAGGACTCTGACTCCATATACTCTGGGCCATCAGGACTCTTGACTCCATATACTCTGGGCCGTCAGGACTCTTGACTCCATATACTTTGGACCATTAGGACTCTGACTCCATATACTTTGGACCATCAGGACTCTGACTCCATATACTCTGGGCCATCAGGACTCTGACTCCATATACTCTGGGCCATCAGGACTCTGACTCCATATACTCTGGGCCATCAGGACTCTGACTCCATATACTTTGGACCATTAGGACTCTGACTCCATATACTTTGGACCATTAGGACTCTGACCCCATATACTCTGGGCCATCAGGACTCTGACTCCATATACTTTGGACCATCAGGACTCTGATTCCATATACATGTACTTTGGACCATTAGGACTTTGACTCCATATAATATGGGCCATCAGGACTCTGATTCCATATACACTGGGCCATCAGGACTCCATATACTTCAGCCCCCTACTAGTCCCTCCCCATGGAGACATGGAGAGTCAACTTCAGCCTCCTACTAGTCCCTCCCCATGGAGACATAGAGAGTCAACTTCAGCCCCCTACTAGTCCCTCCCCATGGAGACATAGAGTCAACTTCAGCCCTCTACTAGTCCCTCCCCATGGAGACATGGAGAGTCAACTACAGCCCCCTACTAGTCCCTCCCCATGGAGACATAGAGTCAACTTCAGCCCCCTACTAGTCCCTCCCCATGGAGACATGGAGAGTCAACTTCAGCCCTCTACTAGTCCCTCCCCATGGAGACATAGAGAGTCAACTTCAACCCTCTACTAGTCCCTCCCCATGGAGACATGGAGAGTCAACTTCAGCCCCCTACTAGTCCCTCCCCATGGAGACATAGAGTCAACTTCAGCCCCCTACTAGTCCCTCCCCATGGAGACATAGAGAGTCAACTTCAGCCCCCTACTAGTCCCTCCCCATGGAGACATAGAGTCAACTTCAGCCCCCTACTAGTCCCTCCCCATGGAGACATGGAGAGTCAACTTCAGCCCCCTACTAGTCCCTCCCCATGGAGACATGGAGAGTCAACTTCAACCCCCTACTAGTCCCTCCCCATGGAGACATGGAGAGTCAACTTCAGCCCCCTACTAGTCCCTCCCCATGGAGACATAGAGTCAACTTCAGCCCCCTACTAGTCCCTCCCCATGGAGACATGGAGAGTCAACTACAGCCTTCTACTAGTCCCTCCCCATGGAGACATGGAGAGTCAACTTCAGCCCCCTACTAGTCCCTCCCCATGGAGACATAGAGAGTCAACTTCAGCCTCCTACTAGTTCCTCCCCATGGAGACATGGAGAGTCAACTACAGCCCCCTACTAGTCCCTCCCCATGGAGACATAGAGAGTCAACTTCAGCCCCCTACTAGTCCCTCCCCATGGAGACATGGAGAGTCAACTTCAGTCCCCTACTAGTTCCTCCCCATGGAGACATAGAGTCAACTTCAGCCCCCTACTAGTCCCTCCCCATGGAGACATGGAGAGTCAACTTCAGCCCCCTACTAGTCCCTCCCCATGGAGACATGGAGTCAACTTCAATTGTATAAAATTAATCTCTTTTGCCAATGAATGTCTCTGCCAAGCTTGGTTCCATTTGGTTGAACACTGTGTTAAAGAAGATTACACTGCGAAGAAGTTCATGACAATTAACGAACATCAAGTAATATTAAAATCTCATCTGGCCTGCTATTGGCCAAAACCAATTAAAAAACAACAGTTTCAGATAATAGCAAATTTTTCGTTAGAAATATTAAACCTTTGGAGTCGAGAATAGAACAGATTGTGTATAGATCAATTATCGTGGAACATATTAATGAGTTTTGATTTGTCATTTACGATAAATTCTACATGTCGTTTGACACCTTCCTACATGTCGTTTGACACCTTCCTATATGTATTTTGAGAACTTTCTACTTTCGTGCCATTCAGCTGATGAATTACAGTCAAAGTTTTATGGTAAAATTACACAGACAGAAATTAATTAAAGGATAACCAAGACGTTAACTTAAGTTATAAACACAACACTAGTAGTAATTGATTTTCTCCACAAGTCAGTAATAACAAGGAAATTTCAAATCAACAAATTCAAGATTTTATTTTTATTGTCAGAGACAAAACCTGAATAATCCAGTCGTTATATTCCACCTCCCTCTGATTGCTACATTAGACGATTGTCCTCCCTCTGGTCTCTACATTAGACGATTGTCCTCCTTCTGGTCTCTACATTAGACGATTGTCCTCCCTCTGGTCTCTACATGAGACGATGGTCCTCCCTCTGATTGCTACATGAGACGATTGTCCTCCCTCTGATCGCTACATGAGACGATTGTCCTCCCTCTGGTCTCTACATTAGACGATTGACCTCCCTCTGATTGCTACATGAGACGATTGTCCTCCCTCTGATCGCTACATGAGACAATTGTCCTCCCTCTGATCGCTACATGAGACGATTGTCCTCCCTCTGATCACTACATGAGACGATTGTCCTCCCTCTGATCACTACATGAGACGATTGTCCTCCCTCTGATCGCTACATGAGACGATTGTCCTCCCTCTGATCGCTACATGAGTCGATTGTCCTCCCTCTGATCGCTACATGAGACGATTGTCCTCCCTCTAATCGCTACATGAGATGACTGTCCTCCCTCTGATCGCTACATGAGACGATTGTCCTCCCTCTGATCGCTACATGAGACGATTGTCCTCCCTCTGATCGCTACATGAGACAATTGTCCTCCCTCTGATCGCTACATTAGACGATTGTCCTCCCTCTGATCGCTACATGAGACGATTGTCCTCCCTCTGATTGCTACATGAGACGATTGTCCTCCCTCTGATCGCTACACGAGACAATTGTCCTCCCTCTGATCGCTACATGAGACGATTGTCCTCCCTCTGATCGCTACATGAGATGATTGTCCTTCCTCTGATCACTACATGAGATGATTGTCCTCCCTCTGATCACTACATGAGACGATTGTCCTCCCTGATTGCTACATGAGACGATTGTCCTCCCTCTGGTCGCTACATGAGATGATTGTCCTCCTGATTGCTACATGAGACGACTGTCCTCCCTCTGATCACTACATGAGACGATTGTCCTCCCTCTAATCGCTACATGAGACGATTGTCCTCCCTCTGATCACTACATGAGACGATTGTCCTCCCTCTGATCACTACATGAGACGATTGTCCTCCCTCTGATCGCTACATGAGATGATTGTCCTTCCTCTGATCACTACATGAGATGATTGTCCTCCCTCTGATCACTACATGAGACGATTGTCTTCCTCTGGTCGCTACATGAGACGATTGTCCTCCTGATTGCTACATGAGATGACTGTCCTCCCTCTGATCGCTACATGAGATGATTGTCCTCCCTCTGATCACTACATGAGACGATTGTCCTCCCTCTGATCACTACATGAGACGATTGTCCTCCCTCTGATCGCTACATGAGATGATTGTCCTTCCTCTGATCACTACATGAGATGATTGTCCTCCCTCTGATCACTACATGAGACGATTGTCCTCCCTCTGATCACTACATGAGACGATTGTCCTCCCTGATTGCTACATGAGACGATTGTCCTCCCTCTGGTCGCTACATGAGACGATTGTCCTCCTGATTGCTACATGAGATGACTGTCCTCCCTCTGATCGCTACATGAGACGATTGTCCTCCCTCTGATCACTACATGAGACGATTGTCCTCCCTCTGATCACTACATGAGACGATTGTCCTCCCTCTAATCACTACATGAGACGATTGTCCTCCCTCTGATCACTACATGAGACGATTGTCCTCCCTTTGATCGCTACATGAGACGATTGTCCTCCCTCTGATCGCTACATGAGATGATTGTCCTCCCTCTGATCGCTACATGAGACGATTGTCCTCCCTCTAATCGCTACATGAGACGATTGTCCTCCCTCTGATCGCTACATCAGATGACTGTCCTCCCTCTGATCGCTACATGAGACAATTGTCCTCCCTCTGATCGCTACATGAGATGACTGTCCTCCCTCTGATCGCTACATGAGATGATTGACCTCCCTCTGATCGCTACATGAGACGATTGTCCTCCCTCTGATCGCTACATGAGATGATTGTCCTCCCTCTGATCACTACATGAGATGACTGTCCTCCCTCTGATCGCTACATGAGATGACTGTCCATAGAGTACATAGTATAATTATTTGAGTTATACATAACAGACAGATTGAAACCAACTTCATTATCAGTGGGATAAGGAAATGTCTTAATACCAAGCGGAGGTCAAATATTATCATATCAATATTAATGGACATTCTACAAAAATTTAAGGGGCTGTCTTAGTCGTGATCGTATGGTAGTTGGATTTATAACTACCTATGCACTCAGTGTCTATCACCACTAACTTTGTGAGTTTGAATCCCACTCAGTTGAGGAGTACTTGATACCATATTATATGAAAAAGTTTGTCAGTGACTTGCGACAGGTTGGTGGTTTTTTCTGGGTACTCTGGTGTCCTCCACCAATAAAATTGTCTGCCACAATCTAACTGAAATATTGTTGAAAGTGGTGTTAATCACCATAACCGTAAGCCCTTCACAAATTTATTATTAAAGTTTTGTTAATTGTGTTGATCTGGTTCTATTTCCCTGTAAGTCTGGTAGTCACAACATATTCTAAAAGTTACTCAGAGAGTGGCAATAAACACAGAGAGTGGCAATAAACATAGATTTATAGTAAGAAATGTTTCATCAACAAAGTCAAGATTTATTCTTTTCAACAGAAAGATTGAAATGAATTCTTTATAAGGGAGATACGGATTTGTCCTAACACCAAGTGGAGATAGAAAGAGTGAAACAAATTTCTTATCAGTAGAATAAGGATATGTGTCCTAATACCAAGCAGAGGTCAAGAATTATCATATCAACAATGGACATCTTTTTCCCATAATCTTAAAGAACAAGATTGAAAAATAAGGATATGTCGTAATACCAAGCGGATGCCAAGAATTATCATATCAACAACTTTTTTCTCCAATGATCATAAAGACAAGATTAAAATACATCTAACAATAAATCCTTATAACAATAAAAATGTACATTAACTTCTAATATTTCTGAACAAAAATGTCTGATGTTATATAATTTCTTAGAAAAAAAATCAAAATCCAATCATCATCTACGCAATACAGTGAAAGAAGAGACAGAATCAGTACTAGAAGATGTTATAATAATATCTAACCCATTATATCTCTTGTTATTAACTGTGACAACTGACCAATCAAAATTTGATAATATTTGTCAGTCGCAGAATTAAATCTATCATAGGAACTGACAGAATGAAAATGTCAGGAATTATATTACAAATAAAATAGTAAGTCTATCATGGTGGTTATAGACAGGAGCCATCAGTTGACAGTACTGTGAAACTAGAGACTTAATAGGTCCATTCATATTATTGTATGGAAGAAGAGCTTGAATATACCAAAGTGATAATCAGAATCTGTAAATCAAAGAAGAACAGACAACACAATGGCCAAAAGAACAAGAAATGTGTGCATCACAAAATACGCCCGTCTATATAAATTATCAAACAGTATAATGGTAATGACCCCAAAATAAATAGGGTTCTTCCCCTTCCACAGGGGAATCATGTGGCCAAGTTTGGTAAAGATCCAATATACAGAACTAAAGTTATTGTGCGGAAACCTGTGTGGACGCCCGCCCGCCGCCTGCCATACCCAATCTTGAGACTGGCATATAAAAAGGACAAAAGGACAAAGATCGAGTAACATGAACCCCACTAAAAACCGGTGCTCCGGAAGGGTAAACAGTTCCGGCTCCATTTAAGTGGCACCCGTCGTGTTAATCTAGACAGGGTCATCTTCCAAGAGTCATAGACATTTTTGTCTTTTCACAAGTGGTCTCGGCCCAGCAGAACGAGTGAAAAGACAAACAATTTTTATCATGAGTGGAAGATGACACGATTTTCCATTCTTTACATATGAAAGTACCTATTTCTTCTGTAAAAAACAATCCATTTCCTTTACACTCTAATATAATTACTAGACCATTGATTAATAACTAGCATACCAGAATATATTAGTGCATGGAGGTGGACTGGTTACAGGACAGAGAAAAACAAATAAAGGAAAATAATAAATGTAACAAAATCCATTTCTTTATATCATTTCTCATTGTTATTTGAATGATATTTTAAGTAAATTTGAAATCATTAATTTTCCTAATATGGTAATAATTTTGAGCAACATTTGTTCAACCACTGTAACCATGTGACTACACAAAACTGTGTAAAGATGGAATAAGGTGGTGATGCAGGTCAAAGTATAGCCAAATAAACAAAAAAGTTGTTGTTCAGGTAAAGTTAGGGTAGGTGGGTCAGAATATTTCCTTTAAATCAATTGCCAACATAATATTGTGAAAGAAACTATGTAATTGTACTGTTACCCATGCGTTACTGAAAACAAATAACATGGACGATCTTTTATTTATCATATTTCCACATCAATTTCATTGATCAGTAAGCCATGACAGACAGGTGCATATGACCCTGTCTCTCATGAGCTAACTGCCATTCTAATGCAATTTGTTAGTATCATCGGATTTGATTGGTTACTATTCTAAGTAAAATTATCAATCTGCCAGTCGTAACCAAGGGATTTAGTTGGAAGTATCTGCCATCTTAAAAACGTGAAATCCAACATGTCACATTTACAACAAGACACAAAAATAATAAAAACACCAACCTTGTAAACTTATTTTAGCTAAATTTGATCAAAATTGAAGGGTACACAAAGCCAAAAAAACGTCTGATCTTTACGTTTTAAACTGGAACTCATGTTGTTTATGTGCCAAATGATATGCAAGAATACATTTGTATATTCAGTTTTGCATTAGAACTGTATTGTATTTTAAGTTTTGTGGAAGTAAATCTTGGTTTTACAGTCACAAATATTCATTTACCTAGCTCTGCTATGCATTGCTAGGTAAATTCAATTGGCGATCGTAAAAAGACGATTTATGTCAGCAAAGCTTAAAATACAATAGTTATCTCCTGATTTATGTAAGAAAACAAAAATAAGTCTATAATAGCTGTATACAGGAACCAATGAGATGAGAATCAGAGGAGTACATCAAACGTGTAAGGACAAACTATCTAATTAGAAGCAGGAAGTAGACAGAAAACATATAGATTACAGAATAATGTATAACTAGAGAAGAGTTGTACCATAATAAATCTACATTGTGATTAAATGTAAGATATCTGATCCATGTTAAAGTGTATAAATGACTCTGATCGAAGATCAATAGTCGTTAGTTATGATTTTCTAAATTCAATAACTTGTTACAGATTTACCAGTAAATGAGTGGAGTAATATAATAACAGGCAGCGATGTGAAATAATATCTGATTGCTTCCACTGGATAATAGGCTGACAAAAATAATCATGTGGAAAGCAAGCTTGTCTTTTTATGGATTTACAAATTAAATCTCTCTTACTACTAATATGTACCATATGGTCATAAACCTTGATATCTAGAACTAGAAAAAATCATATACAGTCCAACCTGCCCATACTGTCACCTCTATTAAGCAGTCACCTGTATGAAAAGGTCACCTTTATCTTGTCCTATCACAGAAAATGTCATATGAATTAAACCTCTCTTAAGAGGTTAACTGTCTTATTAGGCCACTTTTTCTCTGTCCCAAATGTGACCCCTTAATAACACAAGCTTGACTGTATATGGATAACTTGAAATAAACATCTGGTCTATTTATACTAAGTTTCTTACTACAAGTCTGTCAAACCTGGTTATTTCAAATTTGAGTAAGCTGTTTTTGTGCCTAACTTGAAGTAAACATCTGGTCTATTTATACTATGATTTCTTACTACAAGTATGTCAAACCTGGTTATTTCAAATTTGAGTAAGCTGTTTTTGTGCCTAACTTGAAGTAAACATCTGGTCTATTTATACTATGATTTCTTACTACAAGTCTGTCAAACCTGGTTATTTCAAATTTGAGTAAGCTGTTTTTGTGCCTAACTTGAAGTAAACATCTGGTCTATTTATACTATGATTTCTTACTACAAGTCTGTCAAACCTGGTTATTTCAAATTTGAGTAAGCTGTTTTTGTGCCTAACTTGAAGTAAACATCTGGTCTATTTATACTATGATTTCTTACTACAAGTATATCAAACCTGGTTATTTCAAATTTGAGCAAGCTGTTTTTGTGCCTAACTTGAAGTAAACATCTGGTCTATTTATACTATGATTTCTTACTACAAGTATGTCAAACCTGGTTATTTCAAATTTGAGCAAGCTGTTTTTGTGCCTAACTTGAAGTAAACATCTAGTCTATTTATACTATGATTTCTTGCTACAAGTATGTCAAACCTGGTTATTTCAAATTTGAGTAAGCTGTTTTTGTGCCTAACTTGAAGTAAACATCTGGTCTATTTATACTATGATTTCTTACTACAAGTATGTCAAACCTGGTTATTTCAAATTTGAGTAAGCTGTTTTTGTGCCTAACTTGAAGTAAACATCTGGTCTATTTATACTATGATTTCTTGCTACAAGTATGTCAAACCTGGTTATTTCAAATTTGAGTAAGCTGTTTTTGTGCCTAACTTGAAGTAAACATCTGGTCTATTTATACTATGATTTCTTACTACAAGTATGTCAAACCTGGTTATTTCAAATTTGAGTAAGCTGTTTTTGTGCCTAACTTGAAGTAAACATCTGGTCTATTTATACTATGATTTCTTACTACAAGTATGTCAAACCTGGTTATTTCAAATTTGAGCAAGCTGTTTTTGTGCCTAACTTGAAGTAAACATCTGGTCTATTTATACTATGATTTCTTACTACAAGTATGTCAAACCTGGTTATTTCAAATTTGAGTAAGCTGTTTTTGTGCCTAACTTGAAGTAAACATCTGGTCTATTTATACTATGATTTCTTACTACAAGTATATCAAACCTGGTTATTTCAAATTTGAGTAAGCTGTTTTTGTGCCTAACTTGAAGTAAACATCTGGTCTATTTATACTATGATTTCTTACTACAAGTATGTCAAACCTGGTTATTTCAAATTTGAGTAAGCTGTTTTTGTGCCTAACTTGAAGTAAACATCTAGTCTATTTATACTATGATTTCTTACTACAAGTATGTCAAACCTGGTTATTTCAAATTTGAGTAAGCTGTTTTTGTGCCTAACTTGAAGTAAACATCTGGTCTATTTATACTATGATTTCTTACTACAAGTATGTCAAACCTGGTTATTTCAAATTTGAGTAAGCTGTTTTTGTGCCTAACTTGAAGTAAACATCTGGTCTATTTATACTATGATTTCTTACTACAAGTATGTCAAACCTGGTTATTTCAAATTTGAGTAAGCTGTTTTTGTGCCTAACTTGAAGTAAACATCTGGTCTATTTATACTATGATTTCTTACTACAAGTATGTCAAACCTGGTTATTTCAAATTTGAGTAAGCTGTTTTTGTGCCTAACTTGAAGTAAACATCTGGTCTATTTATACTATGATTTCTTACTACAAGTATGTCAAACCTGGTTATTTCAAATTTGAGTAAGCTGTTTTTGTGCCTAACTTGAAGTAAACATCTGGTCTATTTGTACTAAGTTTCTTCAAAAATAAATATGTCTATATCCGTCAAACCTTATTATCTAGATTTCAAACAAGTCATTTTTTTGTTTTTGTTTGTTTGTTTGATGGTGTTTAATGCCACTTTCAACAATACTTCAGTTATATCGTGGCAGTCAGTTTTATTGGGGGAGGAAACCGGAGGACCCGGAGAAAACCACGACCTGTCGCAAGTCACTGACAAACTTGATCACATAATGCTGTATACCTCACCCTGATCGAGATTTGAACTCACATCAGTGGTTATAGACACTGATTGCATAGGTATTTGTAAATCCAACTACCATACGATCACAGCCACAATGGCCCCCAGTCATATTTGTGGATACTCACAGCACAAATTTGTACTGTTTATATTAGGATTTAAAGAAATCTTAATATAAACTACAAATTAAATATGTCCAATTCTACACTGCTACTCCATATAAACCTGGGGCCGTGTTCTCAAAAGTATCCTAAGATTTGTCCTAAGATATGTCTTAGGAAGATTTTTAGGATGGTCTTAGGACCATCTTAGGACATGTCCTAGGAGTGATCTCGAAGCTGTCTTAAGACCATCCTAACTTAGTCTTAGGATGTCTTAACTATGTCCTAAGTGTCAACGCAATAAGTAGAATAATAGAAATATTGTGCACAACAATTATTTCCAATATTAATATATAGCAAATCCTTGATAAAAATACTCATAATAAATTATAAGATGCAAATAAAGATTATTTTTTCAATTTCATTTATTTTTTACGCTGTATCCTATGAGCCTGTTTCTTGTTTTCTTTAATTTTCAATTATCTATATACATAGTTCTGAGGTTCATATACGATATGGAACTAATGTGTAAAACTTTTTTCATGATGAAATACAGTCATTACCGTTATTTTTGTGTGGTTACTTTCGAGTGAACTGATTTCAAACTTTCAATGAATTACTGATTAAAAATGAACAGAAGATATCTCGTGCACCGTTAAAGTTATAATAGAAAATCATTGTAAATTAACTTATTTCGATTCAAAAACAGTATAAAGGTGTATATCAATCATGTTCTACAACTGAAAGTTCATTTTTGGTACCAAATATCAAATTATATTACAATTTCGGGGTTAGGACCATCTTAAGACACCATCATAGATGTCCTAAAGTTAAAATTTTGCGACATATCCTAAGTTAGGACATGGTCGAGAACATGACTTAGGACTAAGATTTGTCCTAAGATGGTCTTAAGACATGTCTTAGTCCTAAGACACTTTCGAGAACACGGCCCCTGATTGATACATGTAGGCTGGCTGATTTATTATTAGTAATTAACTAAAAAATTAGTCTACCGCCAATTTATACCACCATCTAGAAAATGAAATTCTATGGCACCAAATAACATCAAAATAATGAAGATGCCAAGATATAGCATTCATTGACCAAAGTAAAGATTACCACTCAACTGCAGGTAAAAGTAATAATTTTTTTATTAGAAAACGGAAAATTTGAGTTTTCTCGAAAACAATACATATTTTTTAAACACAGTAAACGTGAGTTTTGTGCAGAATTTTACTACCATTTTTAAAATATGCATTTCATCTAACCATAACCTTTCATTATTGCTGCACTCATCTGAAATTTGAAGTATGGTGACATTATCCATGATTGTTTTGCTAATTGTATTGTGATGTGTGCATAATTGATCAGAATAAAATATATATTACAAAAAATCTATTCAAGTTTTTTCAGCTTGAGAAGGCCAGGGGAAGACCACTTTATTCCCCAGATAATTTGATTAAAAGAACATGCAAGGCTGCTGGCATATATTACAGTTCTGTGTATAGAGTTGTAAATGGTAAAAGTCCTCCTGAATCCAACAGAGCGAAAGAAAGAAAGATAACTTTTGATGATTTTGACCGTTGCGTTATTAAACGGACCGTTCATAGCATGTACAACAGGAAAATTGCCCAAACAGTCTCAAAAATTAAGAAAGAAATTGAAGATACATTTAAATTCTCGAAATCAACGCTTACTTTAACTTTATTAGATCTTGGTTATAAATACAAAAAATCTGGCGATAATAGGAGGCTTTTATATGATCAGAGGTCAGTAATAAATGATTGATGTAATTACCTCCGAAAAATCAGGAAGTTTCGAGAGGATGGGTATGAAATTGTATATTTGGATGAGACCTGGGTTAATCAAAATCATGCCACTGACTACATGTGGTTACCAGTTGATGGTTCTGATGCCCCAAAGATCCCATCAGGAAAAGGTAAAAGGTTGATAGTTTTGCACGCTGGTAATCGTGAGGAGGGTTTGATTGATAGGTGTGATTTGGTTTTTCTTGCCAAAGCTAAAGATGGGGATTATCACCAAGAAATGAAAGGGCCCACCTATCTAAACTGGCTCGAAAATCAGCTTATGCCAGCATTAAAAAGCCCAAGTGTTATCGTTTTAGATAATGCCAGTTATCACAACATCAAGACTGAAGAAACTGTTGTGCCAAACTTTAATCAGAGAAAAGCTGTCTTACAAGATTATCTTTCAAAACACAACATTCCTTTTCAGCCCCTTGAAACTAAAAAACAACTTTATGAAAAAATCAAATTTAAGAAACCCCTTTCCGTTTTTAAAACTGATAAAATTGCCAACCTACACGGTCACAAAGTTCTAAGAACCTCTGTTCGCCATTGCGAATTGAACCCCATAGAACTTATTTGGGCACAGATTAAAGGGTTTGTTGCAGAAAACAATACAACTTTTCGTTTGAAGGATGTGAAAGAACTTGTTTATGGGGGGTTTGACAAAATTATAAAGGAAGTTTGGGCGAAGGCAGAAGACCATGTATTAAAAATAGAAAAGGAGTATGGGATAGAGAATTGCATTGATAGGAGTGAGATTCCTCCAATAATAATTGATTTTGATGACGACGAGTCCAGCGACGAGGAAAGCTGAATCCAGTCCAACATGATTACAGATTGAACGGGTACACCGGTTGTAAATGACAGATTGTACATAACGTTTTTACCTATAAAATTTTATTCATATCCAATAATTGTGTACTAACTTCAGTGAATTTATTAGCAGAAAAAAACGTTCTTTTTCTAATTATTTCCGAAAGATTGAAATAACTTAGTCAAATTAAAAATCTGTAATTATGGAAATTTATGATTTCACGTCTTTTTCAAAATTTTCCAGGTAAATCTCAGGTAAGCCTGTGTATAAATGTCACGTAGTCAAATGCATTAACCATGAAGGGAACAATAGCCTTCTCCGGCACTTCAACGAGAGACAATAGACCAGCTGCCGGACCACCGTCATTCCTATTGTTATATGGGATTACGTCCGCGGTGAGTTGGCTGTCACATTTAACGAGCAAACTTGGCGTATTTTGAAGAAAGACCAAAATAACGCTAAAAATTGGTAATTTTTCAGATGAGCAGGGTCTTCAGAATAATTTCAACCGTAAATATTTATACAATTCCAAAATGGTAGTAAAATTCCTGACAAAACTCTCGTTGGATGTGCTAAAAAAAAATCTACGGTTTACGAAATATTTAGATTTTTCCGTTTTCTAATCAAAAAATTATTACTTTAGTGGCCATCTTACATTCATTTTAGGGTATGAGTTACACTCATAGTTGAGTCCCTACTGTGACTGTGAAGTGTAAAACAGCAATAAGAGTTGTTCTTTCACTTTAATTTGTGTCTAAGTATAAAATTGGATAGTCTCTGGTGTTCATCTACATCAATATCCTTATTCTTACTAAAAACAATATATACAGGAATTGTTACTGTTTTCAGTAATGACTTCTTTGTTAGACTTGAACTGTTGTGGGCTTGTTTGGGTTTCAATTGGCTCAAAGAAATAAGTGATATATTATTATCATTTTGCATATTATAGGAAATTTAATTTATTAAATTATAGTTTATATACAACACAATGTATCTGTCTATGATTATCATTTTAACAGATTTCCACTTACTGCTAGCAGAATCTAACACCTGAACTCCTAAAATGTTATTTTTATCAAATTGAGGAATGCTCTCCTAGAGGGGGATATCAGTATTGAAATTACTCAGTTTTATCAATTTGAGGAATGATCTCCTAGAGGGGGATATCAGTATTGAAATTACTTCAGTCACAGTGAGAATTTGTATCAGATGCATTTATAAACAATTAACTATCCCACCCATCATCCCCATCTACACCTTTGGGGAAAATAATTTCACTTTATATTACCATGTTTTACAGTTAAAGATCTGCTTTATTTTCAATTGTTATGTCTTTAACTAAGTTTATATATATTAAAAGCTCCAGATAGATTTTTTTTTCTACATTAAGAATCCTTAAAATGCAATTGTGTGGTTTCCTATTGTGTATAATTAAGATTCATTATGTACTTCAGTACTGAGTTCAAGATCATGAGATTGTATATAGTTTTATTTTATGATGATGACAGTTTTTAGACAGTTTGAATTTCTCAAGTCATTTGTTGTGAAATGTCATTAAAAGTCAGTATATGATATGATATGATATGATATGATACTTTATTAGCACAAACTCATCAACAATAAATAATGGTTAAGGCTCAGAATATATGATAATACACAATAACATAATATGCATGTAGTGGAACAAATCATAATAGTTACAGTATAAAATGCTATAATAATTATAGCAAATCTTTTCTTATATTCAAACAGCTTGATATGAAAGAGGAAGTCAATCTAAAAATTGAGTATGACTTATTATTAAACAAAAAGTTTATTTTGTTGTTAGCATTTTTATAACTTGCATTTTCAAGTATATTTGATATTTTTTCATTAAATATGTTTCTTTGAGAATTGAATTTTTTACAATGCAGGAGAAAATGTTTTTCATCTTCAATTTGATTTGATTTACATAATAAACAATACCTCTCTGTTCTAGGTATGTTTAAATGTCTTCCTCGTTCAATCATTAATGGATGAGCACTTACCGTATTTAGGGTTGTATAATGCGCAGGATTTTGCCCAGATTCTTTATTTGGTAGGAGGTGTGCGCATTATAAACAGGAACAATGTGTTTCACTCTTTCCCAGACCGGGAAATCACATGTCCGCCAATAAAACCCGATACATTTAATATTTTGCAACTTTATTGAAGATGAAAAGAGATAAATGGTTCTAAAATTCTCCCAGCAAATGAAACATGCTCAAAGGACTGAAAAATACTTACGACTGATATTTAATTCTTACATTTCCGACGACGACTTTTTTCAAAAGTCCATGCGCATTATAGACACAAACTAATTTTTTCTGGAGATTTTCAAGGCCAAGAGGGGGTGCGCATTATGCACCAATGCGCATTATGCAACCCTAAATACGGTATACAGATTTTACAAATTGCTGCTCTATCACATATGTGTACAAAAAATGGACTTATTAGTACATATATATGCATTGGTATGATTATTATCTCTTTTGCTTTGCAGAACATTACTTTGTTATTATATATATATATATATAAATATATCCCCCCCCCCCTCTTTAGTAGTCATTTAGTTTAAATATATAATCAGTATATACTAAGTTTACTCTCATGCTTTATGGGCTACTCATTAGGCAGGTAGGAGAAATCATTAGGCAGGTAGGAGAAATGGACTTTCACTCTTCATTCTATACATTGGTTCAAGGCCTTTATAATTCGAGGGGAATTATACTCCCCCAATTCAATAATACATCAGATAGGTTAATTTGGTTGGTTTATTAAGATTTGTTGGTTTATTAAGATTTGTTATTAAGATATAATCCTGCCGGGATCTCCTCAGGACCAGTTTGGTATTTTTATGTATTATCTTTACTCCGCTGGATAATCCTGCTGGGATCTCCCCAGGATCAGCTTGGTATTTTAATGTATTATGTTTACTCCGCTGGGATCTCCCCGGAGTCTCCTAAGCGTGCCGGGATCTCCCCAGGCTCATTAATTTTCTTTAATCTACGTAGTTTCACACCTGCCAGGATCTCCCCAGGTAAGCACTTCAAACTGTATTAAGGTCTAGCTGCATAGATCTCCCCAGTGTTGTAAGGTAATTTATGTTTAACTTTCTGTACAGATATTCACAAATTCAGATTTGCTAATTGTTTATGGGATGTTAATTATAATTTTCAAAGTTGATGAAATTAAATATTTTTAGTGAATGAGTAGCCCCAAGAAAGCCTTTAGTAGTGTATTTATGTCATATACATAATGTATTATGAACTTTAGTAGTGTTTATTGAGTAAATTGTTGTTTAAAGTAGTTATAGTAGGTTTAGTAATAACAGTTTTTCCTTTACATGTGTTGTGTATAAAAATAAGAAAGTTTAAACTGTGATGGCAACAATTCCACCAATATCAACAAAACCAACAATCACCTCTCACCTAAAGAAAGTTTAAACAGTGATGGTTAACAATTCTCCTAATATCAACAAAACCAACAACTACCTCTCACCTAAAAACCATCGACCATGAAAAAGAAAGTTTAAGCAGTGATGGACAACAATTCCACCAAAATCAACAAAACCAACAATCACCTCTCACCTAAAAACAGTTTAAACAGTGATGGTCAACAAATCTCCTAATATCAACAAAACCAACAATCACCTCTCACCTAAAAACAGTTTAAACAATGATGGTCAACAATTCCACCAAAATCAACAAAACCAACAATCACCTCTCACCTAAAAACAGTTTAAACAGTGATGGTCAACAAATCTCCTAATATCAACAAAACCAACAATCACCTCTTACCTAAAAACAGTTTAAACAGTGATGGTCAACAATTCCACCAATATCAACAAAATCAGCAATCACCTCTCACCTAAAAACAGTTTAAACAGTGATGGTTAACAATTCCACCAATATCAACAAAACCAGCAATCACCTCTCACCTAAAAACAGCTTAAACAGTGATGGTTAACAATTCTACCAATATCAACAAAACCAACAATCACCTCTCACCTAAAAACAGTTTAAACAGTGATGGTCAACAATTCTACCAAAATCAACAAAACCAACAATCACCTCTCACCTAAAAACAGTTTAAACAGTGATGGTTAACAATTCCACCAATATCAACAAAACCAACAATCACCTCTCACCTAAAAACAGTTTAAACAGTGATGGTTAACAATTCCACCAATATCAACAAAACCAGCAATCACCTCTCACCTAAAAACAGCTTAAACAGTGATGGTCAACAATTCTACCAAAATCAACAAAACCAACAATCACCTCTCACCTAAAAACAGTTTAAACAGTGATGGTTAACAATTCCATCAATATCAACAAAACCAACAATCACCTCTCACCCTAACTCATTGAACATAAAAAAATGATTACACAATTTCTTCATTCTTCCATCCTTGTGTAAGCTTTTCATATTTCAATCTTCTTCTCAGAAACAAAACTTTTAGTTGGATTGTCCTCCAAATATCTTGAAATTTTGATTTTGAAAATTCACCAAGTTCTGCTGTCTGATTGGCTAAAATATATTATCTTCTACTCGGAAATTTCAAGTGTGATGGAATTGTTACTTGGTACAAAAGTACTGTTTTATACAGAGACATGCAAAAAGTATTCTGTCCCTGTAATTTTTACTATGTATTTCATATAAAAACCACATTTTTTCAAAACATTATTTCAAAGTCAATTCTTGTTCGATTTTGATGAAATTTTTACAAACAAAAGCGAAAACGATTGTAGTTTTCTGTGATTATTTTTAAATATATTTTTGAAGCACAGATTTTAAATATTCATGATTTAAACACAAACTTAAATTATTTGTCTTCAAAAGTACTATCATTGTATTGTGTTTTTGACATTCAAAATGTAGCTTTGTATTTCACTCATGAACTCTTAAAATTCTTAGATTATAAAATTATGCTGAAATTACAGTGTATCACATTTAATTCTGCCTTTATTGGTAAAAATTTCATCAAAATAAATCTTTGTATATAACATACAGTGAAGTTGATGGTTTTCCTATATTGTAATACAGACGAATTAAAAAACATGGCTGATCCTCCTTTTAAACGTTAAAGTGGTTAATATTGATTGGAAATTCAAGATGGTCAACATTACAGCTAATAGTTTAACATTGGTGCTTAAAAGGCATACAGTCACTCAAATTGATTTTTTTTGTTTTTTCGATGTTTTATACTAATAAAATGTTCTGAACAAGAAGCCAGGTTTAAAAAATATGCTATAATGTCGTAATTAGTGAAAAGAATTCGAATGTCTGTTGGTAAAATCGCCATTAACAATCCTAATTATAAGTCGGTTGATTTTCCAAAGTTTGCCGGACACTGATAACTGCTATAAATAACCAGGAAGCATGCTTTTCATGTAAATTCGCTATAATTAATATAATTTAAGAAATATACATTTGTATATATGAAATTGGATCTATGGTAATCAGTTAATATTATATAATGGTATTTAGTAAGGATGACTTAAAATCTGAAATACGTGATGTAATCAATAAAAACAAACCCAAACTCTGCAAAGGGGCCTGATAATTAGAAAATTGTAAACAAATTGTATTGCATATTATTGACAACAGTTGAGTTGACTTGATTATAATTTTTTCGAAAAAAAAAAAAACATTCATGAAGTTCATTATTTTAGTCTCTAATTTAAAAGAGATGTCACCTAGCATTTTCTCCTGAAAAAAAAAAGAATAATATAAAAAATGACGATGCAATTCTACTGTCAAAATACGATTTGGCCATAAAAAGATACTAAATTATGCTTACTGTATACGTGTTGAAAAATGGAGTAGGTCAGTATAACACTTTTTTTTTAATTTTTACACAAAATCCTCATATTTGTGTCGTTTTGGTGTAGAATCTGTCAATATTTTTGTTTGTGCCATACATGTGCTTTTCCTTCTGCAAACAATTTCACACATGCGCAAATGCTTTACCGAATAGGTTCACTTTGTAGGTCACGGAAAAAATGAATATTGTACAGGTCAACATTGAATTCTTTAATGGATACAAGAAAATCAAAAAGCGACGTATTTCATTCGTTCTAGGCTATTTACGTATGACATAATGAAAAATTTCAATTGCAATTAGTATAAAACATCGAATATTGGCATCTTTTAATATAAACAAAAAAAATCAATTTGAGCGACTGTATGCCTTTAATGGAAATATATATAATTGAGATGTTGTGTCAGGAAGACAGATCCAACCATCTAATGTGTATTTGAATTATGCATAGAAAGTTTTTATTACAGATTTAAAATGTAGCAAAGCTATCTATAGTACTACTAATTGTTGTACAATAACTTTAGAAAGGAAATAATTAGAAAATTAAAAGCAGATTACTCTTGCTAATCATCAGAAGAGTTTGAAGATACCAAAGGGGTAATCAGATTCCATAAATGGAAGAAGAACAGACAACACAATGGCAAAAAGAAGAAGAACAGACAACACAATGACAAAAAGAAGAAGAATAGACAACACAATGGCAAAAAGAAGAAGAACAGACAACACAATGGCAAAAAGAAGAACAGACAACACAATGGCAAAAAGAAGAAGAACAGACAACACAATGGCAAAAAAAAGAAGAACAGACAACACAATGGCAAAAAGAAGAACAGACAACACAATGGCAAAAAGAAGAACAGACAACACAATGGCAAAAAGAAGAAGAACAGAAAACACAATGTCAAAAAGAAGAAGAACAGACAACACAATGGCAAAAAGAAGAAGAACAGACAACACAATGGCAAAAAGAAGAAGAACAGACAACACAATGGCAAAAAGAGAAAGAACAGACAACACAATAGCAAAAAGAAGAAGAACAGACAACACAATGGCAAAAAGAGAAAGAACAGACAACACAATAGCAAAAAGAAGAAGAACAGACAACACAATGGCAAAAAGAGAAAGAACAGACAACACAATGGCAAAAAGAGAAAGAACAGACAACACAATAGCAAAAAGAAGAACAGACAACACAATGGCAAAAAGAGAAAGAACAGACAACACAATGGCAAAAAGAAGAAGAACAGACAACACAATGGCAAAAAGAAGAAGAACAGACAACACAATGGCAAAAAGAAGAAGAACAGACAACACAATGGCAAAAAGAAGAAGAACAGACAACACAATGGCAAAAAAAGAAAGAACAGACAACACAATAGCAAAAAGAAGAAGAACAGACAACACAATGGCAAAAAGAAGAAGAACAGACAACACAATGGCAAAAAGAGAAAGAACAGACAACACTATGGCAAAAAGAAGAACAGACAACACAATGGCAAAAAGAGAAAGAACAGACAACACAATGGCAAAAAGAGAAAGAACAGACAACACAATAGCAAAAAGAAGAAGAACAGACAACACAATGGCAAAAAGAAGAAGAACAGACAACACAATGGCAAAAAGAGAAAGAACAGACAACACAATAGCAAAAAGAAGAAGAACAGACAACACAATGGCAAAAAGAGAAAGAACAGACAACTCAATAGCAAAAAGAAGAACAGACAACACAATGGCAAAAAGAAGAAGAACAGACAACACAATGGCAAAAAAAAAGAACAGACAACACAATGGCAAAAAGAAGAAGAACAGACAACACAATAGCAAAAAGAAGAACAGAAAACACAATGGCAAAAAGAAGAACAGAAAACACAATGGCAAAAAGAAGAAGAACAGACAACACAATGACAAAAAGAAGAAGAACAGACAACACAATGGCAAAAAGAAGAAGAACAGACAACACAATGGCAAAAAGAAGAACAGACAACACAATGGCAAAAAGAAGAAGAACAGACAACACAATGACAAAAAGAAGAACAGACAACACAATGGCAAAAAGAAGAAGAACAGACAACACAATGGCAAAAAGAAGAAGAACAAACAACACAATGGCAAAAAGAAAAAGAACAGACAACAATCTATAAAAATACACATAAAAGAATATGTAAAAATTTTGACAGAAATAATTGTAAAATGTTCTGTCATTATTTGTGACAAATGAGAAAAAGAATGTGTACCAATGCAAGTCCCATAACTCTTGAACAACAGTAGTAAAAATTGAAAAGGTGGTGACTTTGATCAATCCTAATGCTGTGCTAAAATTTCCAAGAAAGTCAATCTTCAGTAAACTGATAAAAAATTGTTTTTCACCAATTCAAGTCACATACTCAATAATGATAAATATAACAACAGACAGCTTGGAGTTGTAATGGCTCAGTTGATTAATAGCTGCTTTCAATTTGGTCTCAGAAAACTGGAAAAATTGACAGTGTAACTGTTCGGATATTTTACACAACTTATTTAATGAAATTTTTTTTGGTGTTTTATAACTTTAAAAAAAAATAAGAATATCTTCCTTTAAACAACAAATTTGGACAATTGTTATTTTCTAACAAATATATCTTGGTTTTATTATGCCAGAGTCATGGGTGCATCCATTTTGGTATTCTCAGTGTTCATCCACTAACTGACCTACTAAATTTCAGAATCTATTTGTTTATTGTGCAGGAAGGCATAAACATTGGAAGTAAAATTATAGAGAGATTAAAAATTTGAGAATATATTCTAAACACATATAGTACAATCTCCTGTATTTTTATTATTCTGTTTTTACATTACTTTTGAATTAATTTTTTTAAGAATCTGTCTGTAATGTGAGTGTTGACAAGTCATGAAATTTGTTTGGATTAATTAAACTTGATGTCGTAACACATCTTTGCTCTGTATTCTGTAATTTACACGGTGCTGGCTTAAATTTAAAGAGTCACACTACTGTATATATCTGTACTTCTACGTCTTAAAACTGCTAACTATCGTAATTTTAGATGCATTATTGTAACTGTTAACAGTAAACAACAATTTTTTCCCTTGCTTTACCCTCTCTGATCTTTAAATCAGATCTACCAGAAAAAAGAAATGTGAACACAGTCAAAAATCAATCAGTTTATAATATGAATCATTTCCATTTCTCATATTTTCAATAAACAGCTGCGCCAAGAGCGCATGATACGCCCGTCGTCAACATTCATACAATATTTGTAAAGACTTTCTTTCCCATAACTCTTGAATGAAAAATCTAAATTTCACCAACAGCTGCACCTTTTATGGTATATCTATGCAGATAATTTGAATTGTGCCATCATCACAGACATAGTAAAAGCATATACAAGTGAAAGCTGATATACAAAACTGATTTACCTGAACTAATTCATCCTCTCTTCTTCAATCAACTAAAATCTCTATGTTAATCCACAAAGTTGAAAAAAAATCATTTAAACATAGTAATACGACACATTTTTTGAGAACTCAGTAAAGACTATCAATTCCAATAACAGTACGAAGTTTGAAGTGAATTGGCGAAGGGGTTCTCAATTTACAGCGTGACATACGAAAAATTGCCTTAAAATCACGTACAATTTGATGAATAAAGTCCCATAACTCTGGAATGAAAAATCTAAATTTCACCAAAACGTATACAGACCATAAGACTATCAATTCCAATAACTATGCGAAGTTTGAAGTGAATTGGCAAAGGGGTTCTCAATTTACAGCGTGACATACGAAAAATTGCCTTAAAATCACGTACAATTTGATGAATAAAGTCCCACAACTCTGGAATGAAAATTCGAAATTTCACCATAAAGTATACAAACCGTAAGACCATCAATTCCAATAACTCTGTGAAATTTGAAGTGAAATGGCCAAGGGGTTCTTAAGTTAGAGCGTGACATGTGAAACGGACGGACGGACAGTCAGACATTGGTATACCATAATACGTCCCGTCTTAAAAAATGAATGGTTTTCATTCATTTAAGTCTCAAGTTTGGACATTTCAATAACGTTTTTAACATTTTTATGTTCAGCACAGAGTCAAATAAGGCTAAGTCAGTATCAATTTAGATTTTAAAGGTTTTATCTATTTTGGACTGAGGATATGTCCTAATAAAGGAACAGAAATTTTGTTATATTGAAAACAGTATACTGTAAATGACACTGGAATACAAATAACATAATTTACTAAAATCTTAAGTCTTGAATAAATTGATGGGATTTAGATTATGACTATTGTAGCTTTTAAAAGGGTAACAAGGAGTGTATTGCTATCATAAAAATATGGTGAGTTGATCTGTCAATTTAACTTTAAAAGTGGATCGTTGGTTTAATTTGGCTCTTTGGTTGAAGAGAAGCAGATTTTTTTAATGATTATCTGGTAATAAATACTAGTAGGCCTATTTTGTATCATCTGCGAAATTTCAAATTTCACAGAAAAAGTTGTCCAATAGTAAAGAAAACTCACTATAATGTAGCTATGGTTTATATATCAGCTCATTCTTGGTTAGAACAAAGACATTTTGGTCATTTTAAGAGTTGTTCCTGATTCTGTTTTAAGTCATACTCAATATATGTTTGATTTGGCCTGACCCTGATTAATCCTGATTAAATGCAGAGAATTTTAGCCAGCTGAAGAAACGTCTCAAATATCATTTCAAAAGTGGAACATCCAGGTACCATCACAGCCTAGCTTAGTTTAAATTGTTTTCAGAGGTAAAAATCTAAACATCTAAAAATGAAGAACAGTTACTTCTTAGCAAAAACTCACATAAACTTTGTTCATTTGAAATAAAATAAATGAAGATTAAACATGCAGACTTACATTGATCTATACTATAATAATTCCACACTTCAGAAGTAAATAATGTCTTTGATTGTCAATCAGTGTTAATGTTAAACTCCCTCAGTAAATCATTAGCTCAATGATATATAAGTCTCATATAAATAAGTCTAACCTAAAGGAGGCCCTAACAAAAATCAATCTGACTTAATTCAGTCTAACACAAAATATCTTGATAAACATCAGTAAAATTACTCTGTTTTGTGACGAATGTATTCTGTGTCAGATAATCACATTATAATAATGTTTTCCTTCAAAACGTAACGTTTCTTAACAATGTAATTCAACGGATAGATCTAATTGTAACTGTCGATTTTTGAAGATAAAATGTAAATTGAATGGAAACGAACATTATGTAAATGAGTTAGAAATTCGTTGAATGACAATTTTGGTGCTGATTTTTTCTAGAATAAAATTAAATCAGATCTGTACCACGTTCTATGCGTATTTCTATAATCTATCTTATAGACAGATTATTGGTCTGAAAACTCCAAGTTTAAACAAGATATGATTATAATCTAACGATTATGAAGTCTCCCAAACCGGCCACTGACAACCGGTTTAAAAAATAAATTAAAAGCTCCCTTGAATTTTTGTGGTATTGTGTCAGCCAATGGAGACCGGTAGAAATTTTTCAATGGCAGGAATCAATTCAGGACGTTGAAATCGAACAATGTTGAATTTGTGCAGTATTGTGGCGGCCATTTTGAAAATGGCAACCGGTAGAAATTTTTCGATGTCAGGAATCAATTCGGGACATCATAATCTACCCACATATCAAATGACGTTGAAATCGGACAATGTTGAATTTGTGCAGTATTGTGGTGGCCATTTTGAAAATGGCGACCGGTCGAAATTTTTTAATGTCGGGAATCAATTTGGGACATCATTATCTACCCACATATCAAATTTTGATGATATCGGACAATGTTGAATTTGTTGTGGTGGCCATTTTGAAAATGGCAACCGGTAGAAATTTTTCGATGTCAGGAATCAATTCGGGACATGATAATCTACCCACATATCAAATGGCGTTGAAATCGGACAATGTTGAATTTGTGCAGTATTGTGGCGGCCATTTTGAAAATGGCGACAATCGCACAATGTTGAATTTGTGCGGTATTGTGGTGGCCATTTTGAAAATGGCGACCGGTAGAAATTTTTCAATGTCGGGAATCAATTCGGGATATCATTATCTACCCACATATCAAATTTTGATGATATCGGACAATGTTGAATTTGTTGTGGCGGCCATTTTGAAAATGGCAACCGGTAGAAATTTTTCGATGTCAGGAATCAATTCGGGACATCATAATCTACCCACATATCAAATGACGTTGAAATCGGACAATGTTGAATTTGTGCAGTATTGTGGTGGCCATTTTGAAAATGGCGACCGGTCGAAATTTTTTAATGTCGGGAATCAATTTGGGACATCATTATCTACCCATATATCAAATTTTGATGATATCGGACAATGTTGAATTTGTTGTGGTGGCCATTTTGAAAATGGCAACCGGTAGAAATTTTTCGATGTCAGGAATCAATTCGGGACATGATAATCTACCCACATATCAAATGGCGTTGAAATCGGACAATGTTGAATTTGTGCAGTATTGTGGCGGCCATTTTGAAAATGGCGACAATCGCACAATGTTGAATTTGTGCGGTATTGTGGTGGCCATTTTGAAAATGGCGACCGGTAGAAATTTTTCAATGTCGGGAATCAATTCGGGATATCATTATCTACCCACATATCAAATTTTGATGATATCGGACAATGTTGAATTTGTTGTGGCGGCCATTTTGAAAATGGCAACCGGTAGAAATTTTTCGATGTCAGGAATCAATTCGGGATATCATAATCTACCCACATATCAAATGGCGTTGAAATCGGACAATGTTGAATTTGTGCAGTATTGTGGCGGCCATTTTGAAAATGGCGACAATCGGACAATGTTGAATTTGTGCGGTATTGTGGTGGCCATTTTGAAAATGGCGACCGGTAAAAATTTTTCAATGTCGGGAATCAATTCGGGACATCATTATCTATCCACATATCAAATTTTGATGATATCGGACAATGTTGAATTTGTTGTGGCGGCCATTTTTAAAATGGCAACCGCTAGAAATTTTTCGATGTCAGGAATCAATTCGGGATATCATAATCTACCCACATATCAAATGGCATTGAAATCGGACAATGTTGAATTTGTGCAGTATTGTGGCGGCCATTTTGAAAATGGCGACAATCGCACAATGTTGAATTTGTGCGGTATTGTGGTGGCCATTTTGAAAATGGCGACCGGTAGAAATTTTTCAATGTCGGGAATCAATTCGGGATATCATTATCTACCCACATATCAAATTTTGATGATATCGGACAATGTTGAATTTGTTGTGGCGGCCATTTTGAAAATGGCAACCGGTAGAAATTTTTCGATGTCAGGAATCAATTCGGGATATCATAATCTACCCACATATCAAATGGCGTTGAAATCGGACAATGTTGAATTTGTGCAGTATTGTGGCGGCCATTTTGAAAATGGCGACAATCGGACAATGTTGAATTTGTGCGGTATTGTGGTGGCCATTTTGAAAATGGCGACCGGTAAAAATTTTTCAATGTCGGGAATCAATTCGGGACATCATTATCTATCCACATATCAAATTTTGATGATATCGGACAATGTTGAATTTGTTGTGGCGGCCATTTTGAAAATGGCAACCGCTAGAAATTTTTCGATGTCAGGAATCAATTCGGGATATCATAATCTACCCACATATCAAATGGCATTGAAATCGGACAATGTTGAATTTGTGCAGTATTGTGGCGGCCATTTTGAAAATGGCGACAATCGGACAATGTTGAATTTGTGCGGTATTGTGGTGGCCATTTTGAAAATGGCGACCGGTAGAAATTTTTCAATGTCGGGAATCAATTTGGGACATCATTATCTACCCACATATCAAATTTTGATGATATCGGACAATGTTGAATTTGTTGTGGCGGCCATTTTGAAAATGGCAACCAGTAGAAATTTTTCGATGTCAGGAATCAATTCGGGATATCATAATCTACCCACATCAAATGGCGTTGAAATCGGACAATGTTGAATTTGTGCAGTATTGTGGCGGCCATTTTGAAAATGGCGACAATCGGACAATGTTGAATTTGTGCGGTATTGTGGTGGCCATTTTGAAAATGGCGACCGGTAGAAATTTTTCAATGTCGGGAATCAATTCGGGACATCATTATCTACCCACATCAAATTTTGATGATATCGGACAATGTTGAATTTGTTGTGGCGGCCATTTTGAAAATGGCAACCGGTAGAAATTTTTCGATGTCAGGAATCAATTCGGGACATCATAATCTACCCACATATCAAATGGCGTTGAAATCGAACAATGTTGAATTTGTGCAGTATTGTGGCGGCCATTTTGAAAATGGCGACAATCGGACAATGTTGAATTTGTGCGGTATTGTGGTGACCATTTTGAAAATGGCGACCGGTAGAAATTTTTCGATGTCAGGAATCAATTCAGGACATGATAATCTACCCACATATCAAATGGCTTTGAAATCGGACAATGTTGAATTTGTGCTGTATTGTGGCGGCCATTTTGAAAATGGCGACAATCGGACAATGTTGAATCTGTGCGGTATTGTGGTGGCCATTTTGAAAATGGCAACCGGTAGAAATTTTTCGATGTCAGGAATCAATTCGGGACATCATAATCTACCCACATATCAAATGACGTTGAAATCGGACAATGTTGAATTTGTGCGGTATTGTGGTGGCCATTTTGAAAATGGTGACCGGTAGAAATTTTTCAATGTCGGGAATCAATTTGGGACATCATTATCTATCCACATATCAAATTTTGATGATATCGGACAATGTTGAATTTGTTGTGGCGGTCATTTTGAAAATGGCAACCGGTAGAAATTTTTCGATGTCAGGAATCCATTCGGGACATCATAATCTACCCACATATCAAATGGCGTTGAAATCGGACAATGTTGAATTTGTGCAGTATTGTGGCGGCCATTTTGAAAATGGCGACAATCGGACAATGTTGAATTTGTGCGGTATTGTGGTGGCCATTTTGAAAATGTCGACCGGTAGAAATTTTTCAATGTCGGGAATCAATTTGGGACATCATTATCTACCCACATATCAAATTTTGATGATATCGGACAATGTTGAATTTGTTGTGGCGGCCATTTTGAAAATGGCAACCAGTAGAAATTTTTCGATGTCAGGAATCAATTCGGGATATCATAATCTACCCACATCAAATGGCGTTGAAATCGGACAATGTTGAATTTGTGCAGTATTGTGGCGGCCATTTTGAAAATGGCGACAATCGGACAATGTTGAATTTGTGCGGTATTGTGGTGGCCATTTTGAAAATGGCGACCGGTAGAAATTTTTCAATGTCGGGAATCAATTCGGGACATCATTATCTACCCACATCAAATTTTGATGATATCGGACAATGTTGAATTTGTTGTGGCGGCCATTTTGAAAATGGCAACCGGTAGAAATTTTTCGATGTCAGGAATCAATTCGGGACATCATAATCTACCCACATATCAAATGGCGTTGAAATCGAACAATGTTGAATTTGTGCAGTATTGTGGCGGCCATTTTGAAAATGGCGACAATCGGACAATGTTGAATTTGTGCGGTATTGTGGTGACCATTTTGAAAATGGCGACCGGTAGAAATTTTTCGATGTCAGGAATCAATTCAGGACATGATAATCTACCCACATATCAAATGGCTTTGAAATCGGACAATGTTGAATTTGTGCTGTATTGTGGCGGCCATTTTGAAAATGGCGACAATCGGACAATGTTGAATCTGTGCGGTATTGTGGTGGCCATTTTGAAAATGGCAACCGGTAGAAATTTTTCGATGTCAGGAATCAATTCGGGACATCATAATCTACCCACATATCAAATGACGTTGAAATCGGACAATGTTGAATTTGTGCGGTATTGTGGTGGCCATTTTGAAAATGGTGACCGGTAGAAATTTTTCAATGTCGGGAATCAATTTGGGACATCATTATCTATCCACATATCAAATTTTGATGATATCGGACAATGTTGAATTTGTTGTGGCGGTCATTTTGAAAATGGCAACCGGTAGAAATTTTTCGATGTCAGGAATCAATTCGGGACATCATAATCTACCCACATATCAAATGGCGTTGAAATCGGACAATGTTGAATTTGTGCAGTATTGTGGCGGCCATTTTGAAAATGGCGACAATCGGACAATGTTGAATTTGTGCGGTATTGTGGTGGCCATTTTGAAAATGGCGACCGGTAGAAATTTTTCAATGTCGGGAATCAATTCGGGACATCATTATCTACCCACATATCAAATTTTGATGATATCGGACAATGTTGAATTTGTTGTGGCGGCCATTTTGAAAATGGCAACCGGTAGAAATTTTTCGATGTCAGGAATCAATTCGGGATATCATAATCTACCCACATGTCAAATGGCGTTGAAATCGGACAATGTTGAATTTGTGCAGTATTGTGGCGGCCATTTTGAAAATGGCGACAATCGGACAATGTTGAATTTGTGCGGTATTGTGGTGGCCATTTTGAAAATGGCGACCGGTCGAAATTTTTCAATGTCGGGAATCAATTCGGGACATCATTATCTACCCACATATCAAATTTTGATGATATCGGACAATGTTGAATTTGTTGTGGTGGCCATTTTGAAAATGGCAACCGGTAGAAATTTTTCGATGTCAGGAATCAATTCGGGATATCATAATCTACCCACATATCAAATGGCGTTGAAATCGGACAATGTTGAATTTGTGCAGTATTGTGGCGGCCATTTTGAAAATGGCGACAATCGGACAATGTTGAATTTGTGCGGTATTGTGGTGGCCATTTTGAAAATGGCGACCGGTAGAAATTTTTCAATGTCGGGAATCAATTCGGGACATCATTATCTACCCACATATCAAATTTTGATGATATCGGACAATGTTGAATTTGTTGTGGCGGCCATTTTGAAAATGGCAACCGGTAGAAATTTTTCGATGTCAGGAATCAATTCGGGACATCATAATCTACCCACATGTCAAATGGCGTTGAAATCGAACAATGTTGAATTTGTGCAGTATTGTGACGGCCATTTTGAAAATGGCGACAATCGGACAATGTTGAATTTGTGCGGTATTGTGGTGGCCATTTTGAAAATGGCGACCGGTAGAAATTTTTCAATGTCGGGAATCAATTCGGGACATCATTATCTACCCACATATCAAATTTTGATGATATCGGACAATGTTGAATTTGTTGTGGTGGCCATTTTGAAAATGGCAACCGGTAGAAATTTTTCGATGTCAGGAATCAATTCGGGACATCATAATCTACCCACATATCAAATGGCGTTGAAATCGAACAATGTTGAATTTGTGCAGTATTGTGGCGGCCATTTTGAAAATGGCGACAATCGGACAATGTTGAATTTGTGCGGTATTGTGGTGGCCATTTTGAAAATGGCAACCGGTAGAAATTTTTCGATGTCAGGAATCAATTCGGGACATCATAATCTACCCACATATCAAATGGCTTTGAAATCGGAAAATGTTGAATTTGTGAGGTATTGTGGCGACCATTTGAAAAATGGCAACCGGTAGAAATTTTTCAATGTCGGGAATAAATTCGGGACATCATTATCTACCCACATATCAAATTTTGATGATATCGGACAATGTTGAATTTTTGCGATATTGTGGCGGCCATTATGAAAATGGCAACCGGTAGAAATTTTTCAATGTCGGGAATCAATTCGGGACATCATTATCTACTCACATATCAAATTTTAATGATATCGGACAATGTTGAATTTCTACTGCCCATTTTTTATACCGTATTTTGGCAGCCATTTTGAAAATGGCAGACATCTCGAAATTTTGAAAATGCAGAATTGCTCCTCTAATGGTGACCTATCATTACGTCAAATTTTATGTCTCTATCATTATACATTTAGAAGTTATCAACTTTAATGTACGAAATTTCAACTTTCCCATAGGATTCTATAGTAACCCCCACCCCCTTAAGTCCTCAAAATATGACTTTGACCCCCTAGAAACATATATCTATAACTCTGCTAAGTTTCATGAAATTCTGTCCAGTAGTTCCTGAGATCTGCCGTGGACAAGTTCATGGTCCGTGGAAAGAAAGGAGAAGAAGAATAAGAATAATAATAATAATAAGAAGAAACGGAGTAAAAACAATAAGTCTCCCAAACTTTTTTGGGAGACTTAATAATTATAAAAGCTTTGATTAGTTTTCTTGTAAATTGTAACATTACACAGAGAACGTATACAGATAAAACATAATTATATATAAATGGCATTAGGTTGTGTATATGGGCATGTCATTCTACACCTCACAGTGATTGTAAGAGGAAAACTCACAATCAACATTTTTACTACAATTTTAAATGTTGAGCTTGAGTGAGTAGAGTGTATCAGATAAGATTTCTCTCATGTTCATCCAGATACATATTCCTCAGCTTTCATGAAGAAGAGGCTCACATGAGCCTGTATCTTTACATATCCCTTAGTTTTCATGAAGAAGAGGCTCACATGAGTCTGTATCTTTACATATCCCTCAGCTTTCATGAAGAAGAGGCTCACATGAGCTTATATTCTTACATATTCCTCAGCTTTCATGAAAAAGAGGCTCACATGAGCCTGTATCTTTACATTTCCCTCAGCTTTCATGAAGAAGAAGCTCACATGAGCCTGTATCTTTACATATCCCTCAGCTTTCATGAAGAAGAGGCTCACATGAGCCTGTATCTTTACATATCCCTCAGTTTTCATGAAAAAGAGGCTCACATGAGCCTGTATCTTTACATATCCCTCAGCTTTCATGAAGAAGAGGCTCACAAGAGCTTGTATCTTTACATATCCCTCAGCTTTCATGAAGTAGATGCTCATATGAGCCTGTATCGTTACATATCCCTCAGCTTTCATAAAGAAGAGGCTCACATGAGCCTGTATCTTTACATATCCCTCAACTTTCATGAAGAAGAGGTTCACATGAGCCTGTATTGCTACATATCCCTCAGCTTTCATGAAGTAGAGGCTCACATGAGTCTGTATCTTTACATATTCCTCAGCTTTCATGAAGTAGAGGCTCACATGAGCTTGTATCGTTACATATCCCTCAGCTTTCATGAAGTAGAGGCTCACATGAGTCTGTATCATTACATATCCCTCAGCTTTCATGAAGTAGAGGTTCACATGAGCCTGTATTGCTACATATCCCTCAGCTTTCATGAAGTAGAGGCTCACATGAGCCTGTATCATTACATATCCCTCAGCTTTCATGAAGTAGACGCTCACATGAGCTTGTATCTTTACATATCCCTCAGCTTTCATGAAGAAGAGGCTCACATGAGCTTGTATCTTTACATATCTTTCAGCTTTCATGAAGTAGAGGCTCACATTAGCTTGTATCGTTACATATCCCTCAGCTTTCATGAAGAAGAGGCCCACATGCACTTGTATCATTACATATCCTTCAGCTTTCATGAAGTAGAGGCTCACATGAGTTTGTATCTTTACATATCCCTCAGCTTTCATGAAGTAGAGGCTCACATGAGCCTGTATCGTTACATAACCCTCAGCTTTCATGAAGTAGATGCTCACATGAGCCTGTATCGTTACATATCCCTCAGCTTTCATGAAGTAGAGGCTCACATGAGTCTGTATCGCTACATATCCCTCAGCTTTCATGAAGAAGAGGCTCACATGAGCCTGTATCACTACATATCCCTCAGCTTTCATGAAGAAGAGGCTCACATGAGCTTATATCTTTACATATCCTTCAGCTTTCATGAAGTAGAGGTTCACATTAGCTTGTATCATTACATATCCCTCAGCTTTCATGAAGAAGAGGCCCACATGCACTTGTATCGTTACATATCCTTCAGCTTTCATGAAGTAGAGGCTCACATGAGTCTGTATCGCTACATATCCCCCAGCTTTCATGAAGTAGAGGCTCACATGAGCCTGTATCGTTACATATCCCTCAGCTTTCATGAAGAAGAGGCTCACATGAGTCTGTATCGTTACATATCCTTCAGCTTTCATGAAGTTGAGGCTCACATGAGCTTGTATCGTTACATATCCCTCAGCTTTCATGAAGTAGAGGCTCACATGAGCTTGTATCGTTACATATTCCTCAGCTTTCATGAAGTAGAGGCTCACATGAGTATGTATCGTTACATATCCCTCAGCTTTCATGAAGAAGAGGCTCACATGAGTCTGTATCATTACATGTCCCTCAGCTTTCATGAAGTAGAGGTTCACATGAGCCTGTATTGCTACATATCCCTCAGCTTTCATGAAGTAGAGGCTCACATGAGCTTGTATCATTACATATCCCTCAGCTTTCATGAAGTAGAGGCTCACATGAGCCTGTATCGTTACATATACCTCAGCTTTCATGAAGAAGAGGCTCACATGAGCCTGTATCGTTACATATCCCTCAGCGTTAATGAAGTAGAGGCTCACATGAGCCTGTATCGCTACATATCCCTCAGCTTTCATGAAGTAGAGGCTCACATGAGCTTGTATCATTACATATCCCTCAGCTTTCATGAAGTAGAGGCTCACATGAGCTTGTATCGTTACATATCCCTCAGCTTTCATGAAGTAGAAGCTTACAAAAGTCTGTATCGTTACATATCCCTCAGCTTTCATGAAGTAGAGGCTCACATGAGCCTGTATAGTTACCTATCCCTCAGTTATCATGAAGTAGAGGCTCACATGAGCCTGTATCATTACATATCCCTCAGCTTTCATGAAGTAGAGCCTCACATGAGTCTGTATCGCTACATATTCCTCAGCTTTCATGAAGTAGAGGCTTACATAAGTCTATCGTTACATATCCCTCAGTTTTCATGAAGTATATGCTCACATGAGCCTGTATCGTTACATATCCCTCAGCTTTCATGAAGTAGAGGCTCACATGAGTCTGTATCGCTACATATTCCTCAGCTTTCATGAAGTAGAGGCTTACATAAGTCTATCGTTACATATCCCTCAGTTTTCATGAAGTATATGCTCACATGAGCCTGTATCGTTACATATCCCTCAGCTTTCATGAAGTAGAGGTTCACATGAGCTTGTATCTTTACATATCCCTCAGCTTTCATGAAGTAGAGGCTCACATGAGCTTGTATCTTTACATATCCCTCAGCTTTCATGAAGTAGAAGCTCACATGAATCTGTATCGTTACATATTCCTCAACTTTCATGAAGTAGAGGCTCACATGAGCTTGTATCTTTACATATCCCTCAGCTTTCATGAAGTAGAGGCTCACATGAGTCTGTATCATTACATATCCCTCAACTATCATGAAGTAGAGGCTCACATGAGCCTGTATCGTTACATATCACTCAGCTTTCATGAAGTAGATGCTCACATGAGCCTGTATCATTACATATCCCTCAGCTTTCATGAAGTAGAGGCTCACATGAGTCTGTATCATTACATATCCCTCAACTATCATGAAGTAGAGGCTCACATGAGCCTGTATCGTTACATATCACTCAGCTTTCATGAAGTAGATGCTCACATGAGCTTGTATCATTACATATCCCTCAGCTTTCATGAAGTAGAGGCTCACATGAGTCTGTATCATTACATATCCCTCAACTATCATGAAGTAGAGGCTCACATGAGCCTGTATCGTTACATATCACTCAGCTTTCATGAAGTAGATGCTCACATGAGCCTGTATCATTACATATCCCTCAGCTTTCATGAAGTAGAGGCTCACATGAGTCTGTATCATTACATATCCCTCAACTATCATGAAGTAGAGGCTCACATGAGCCTGTATCGTTACATATCACTCAGCTTTCATGAAGTAGATGCTCACATGAGCCTGTATCATTACATATCCCTCAGCTTTCATTAAGTAGAGGGATATTGGCCACAGATTTCTCAGTGTCTACTGTGTGTACTCTTATTTATACAATCATGGACATATTGTGCATGATGGTGTTTAATTCTTACACTCCTCTACTTTCAATTTTTAAATTTTATTTCTAAAATATATATACAGTCCATCCAATAAGTCAGCCCGTCAAACTAGTTTTCTTACTATCTTCCTGATGGGAGTCATGTGATTGGTTGTAAGCACTTCCTGGTCCTTTCCTCTTTCATGACTTATCACCGGCTTTGTAACTAGAGTAACATGATGGGTGTCACTAGTGGAGCAGGAACTGTTTATCCTTCGGAGCACATCCCCGATTATTAGTGAGCTTCATATTGCTCGATCTTTAGTTTTCTGTGTAGTGTTTTGTAGAAATGCTTAATATTTTGCTGAAAAGTAATATTCCTTTTTAAAAAGAATGATTGGAATCAGCATAAAAAAGGTTGAATGAGAACCACTAAAGGTATGTTCAGAACATGAAAAAAAAAGGCTTCAACTCCTACGGGGATTTCCAGAGTTTAAATCTGGATTTGAGTGGGGTTCCTGTTGCTCAATCGTGTTTCATAGTAGCTTTGTGAACCATTGTTAGTTTTCATGTCATTTTTATGTTGTATTGTCTGTCCTTCTTTGATTCACGGCCCCTTTGGAATCTTCAAACTTTCCGTGCAGTTTTCTATACATATCCATATTTAAAATTAAACAATAATGCTCAAATTCCCTGATTTTTTTACATTAAAAGCTGTTTTTATCCCAAAATAGCAATGATCTAGTACCAATATAAAATCCTATGAAATATTCATCAAAAACAATAAGACCCTACACAACTCCTGACAACTTCATCAAATATTCAAAACTTTTCATTTGTATTCTCATTCTGCTCCATTTTTGCTAGATTATAAGATCTTACCCAATAAATTAATAAACGGAATGAAACAAATATAATAACTAGGGGCTCATCTGGTTGTAAATTATCCTTTCATATACAGTTATTGCCTTCATATGGTTGTTTTTCCTGAAGGGCTCTCTGCAAAAAATAAAAAGAAGAATTTTCAACATACTTGCGGTTGTCAGGGGTTGAAGACCACTTGACAACTTATCGTCTCCCCTTACATTCTATATGTTTGGGATGTCCACAGAGTTGTCTCCCTTGTCAGCAAATTTCCCATAAAACATCCAATTTCTCTTTTTACTGTTCTGCAGTAAAGAAAATTGTAATTTATATTGATTGATTGATTGATTGATTGGTGTTTAATGTCCAATAATAATATTGATTAATGTACAGTGTGTGTTCTATCAGATTTGTAGATTCTGAGAAGATATTTTTACATCCTCAATCGGTTACTTTTAAACTTTTTCCTGCAGTGGTGGCTATTTATAAACTTTTATTAACAAAAAAAAACTTTGTTGTGGATCATCTTGGATTTCTGATTGGCTAAAAAAAATTGAACTATTTTTAAAGGACCATTCAATGAGCAGTCAAGCAGTTTCCCTTCAAATGGTTAAGTTTATTGAAATATATATTTTAAAGCATTTTTCCTACAAGGTCATATATTAATTTTTGTCTCATGTTTACCACCATTTTAGATTTATGATCCACATAAAAAATATCATACTTTGTAAGGGCCATCAATTGTTCATTTAAGTTCAGTTTCAGTTCAATCATGTTCGTAGTTTCTAAAAAAAGAAGATTTTGTTTGTTTTCTAATATGGTTCTATGCTTAGCTATGAGCTGCGGTGGTGACCATATTTCATTCCAATTGGCACAAAAATTACATACTTTGTTAAGAGACACTACCAGATCATTCACACCATCTTAAATTTAATAGAATATTCCTGCAAAGTTTCTTTCCACTTAACCCATTAACTTTCAGAGAAGAAAAAAGTTAACCTACGACACTCTCCGAGTCTCCGTCACAGATGGCAGAGACTAAGTATGAATACAAAGCGATATGTTCCTTTGAACCAAGTGAGTTAAAAGGAATGTTGTGACAAAAATTATTAAAATTAACTAAAACAGTTTACATTATACATAGTGCCTGTAGATTTCATACTAATTGTCTAGATTTTTGTACTAAAATCTGATTTCATCTAAAAATAGAAATTCTTTATTAAACAACAATTAATATTCATAAAACAAAGTTTTTATTTAAATAGTCAAGTGATTTCACAGAAGAAAATACAATCATCTTTTTCAGCCAGTTGGAACCTATAATTCCAGTGACAGTCATTGTAAACCATCAAGAAGGAATTATAAATCTTTTATGAGACACAGCCATAGATCAATGGAGCAGAGCAGTATTAATGGCCTTTATCAGAATTACATGTTTTTCTCAAGGCTATTCATATACACAGGGGGCCATCGTGGTCGTGATCATATGGTAGTTGGATAAACAACTACCTGTGCAATCAGTGCCTATCAGCACCAACATTGTGAGTTTGATTCAACTCTCGTGACTTGCAGCGGTCAGCGGTTTTCTACGGGTACTTTGGTTTCCTCCACCAATTAAACTGACAGCCATGATATAAGTTAATAACTGAAATATTGTTGATTTGGTTGAATTGCAAAGTGGTTTCATAGGAGCAGATTTTGTTCACATTTTTGACCATCTTGGACGACACACATAGGAACATAATGAGAAATATTATTGGAAATCATAGTTCATTCCTACAAAAAAAATTTCAGCTCAACTTGTTCAGCAATTTTTTTAAAGAATCTAAAGCTACTCATATATTATGATCATCCATTTCATAAATAATTTCTGTATTTCCTTTTCAAATAGAAAAGTGATTTCTAAGCTGAAGATTAAAATCTGAAAAATTCACTACAAACTAAATGATAAATGAAATGTCAGCAACCCAATGGCTTACACAAGTTAAACCAGGACCGTGGGTATAAATAGCTGTGGGTGGAGCAAACAGTCAGATTGTTCATTATTTTGGCCATGGTTTTCTTGAGGAGGAAAAATCAATGATACATAGTTTCACCGTTACCTTTGGAGCAAAATATTTGACAGCCATGGTTACAAGTGTTCCTCCCTACGAAACTTTCAGTCTTATCAAAAATAATATTCTTCATCAGTCTAAAATCTAAAAAAAATCACTTTGAAAATTAAAATTTCTGAGGTATGTGACTTTTAGGTCACGTTGGTCATGTGACATACAGTTTCATAAATATGCTGTTCATATCAACGAAAAAAAATTATGATAAGCTCCGCCCACAAATTGTGTCGGTAGGCACTACCACAAATTCCCCTTTAAAATAGAAATTAATTTAAGATATCTTTTTTTCAGAAGAAATAATAAAATAATAATGTTTTTCCTTTCTTATTCAGTTCTAATTAACAGATGTAAGAATGAATGAATCTAAACTTAGTCAAATCTAAATAAAGATACAAATGTTACTCTGTTTCTAGTTACCATTAAGACTCAAGACAAATCAACAAATCATTTATAAGTGAACATAAATATGTACCACACCCTTGTACCACCTAAATGAAAACATTTTGCTAATTACCCTATATAAAATATGCTCATGAAATAAATCTGAATTATAATGCTTAAACTTATACAATTATGGGGGCCGTCGTAGTCATGATCAAATGGTAGTTGGATTTACAACTACCTGTGCATTCAGTGCCTATCACCAATAAAGTTTTTTTGTGAGTTTGAACCTCGTTCGTGGCGATGTATACTCCATACAACATTATGTGATAGTTTGTCAGGTTGGTGGTTTTCTCTGGGTACTCTGGTTTCCTGCACCAATAAAACATCATAAACCTATACAATTATGTAAAGATTATGTTATCAATTAGAGTTATCTACCTTTAACCATTGTTGACTCGTATGCAATCTTACAATGATGTTCTACATCATATAACATTATATGTATACATTTTTGTAATATTTGATTATATGTTCCTCTAGACCTTACTTTAAGACAAATCAAATATACAATCTGTCCAATCTTATGTAGAAACAAGATAAAACCAAAAACAAATGTGTGCAACCTTTCATCTAATTCAATTAAAGTTTACTCCCTAAATTTCAACATATCAAGTAAAATACACAAATGCTTCCTTTAATTTAATTCTTTATATAGTTAACGAGGATTGTCGACAGCCAACGGCTATGAGTGGCTTTCCTCAAAATACATACATGAATACATAATTTCAATCAATATAATGATTATTACAAATATTGAAATGACAACACAATATATACAAGACAAGCCATTGAGCCAACATGCACGCACGCACACACTCACACTTTACTTGGATCACTGAGTTCATTATTATTTGTATTGATGATTCGTTGGAAAATATATTTTCAATGCTTACCAACTGCAACCTACATGAAATTTCAGAACCCCTTTCTTAAATCCAAAAGACACACTGTGTCTAAACACTGCTAAAGTGTCCTTAATTAATAATGTTTAAAACTTAGAACTAATGTCTATTAGTCTGTGTACACTGTACCACTAAACTCAGTGTGACACATGACATAAATTTGATAATAAAAAAATCCTAATAATCTTCCACAATAGTCTTGAAAAAAATATTGTGGCTTAGGGGAGATAACTCAATTCTAATTACAAAAAGCTATATTAGTATTATCCCAAATACAAGATGGGCATAGGCATACATGCCAACCCTACCGATTTACATGGTAGTCTACCAAATTTTTAAGTCTTCTACCACCTACCGATTTTAGATGTTTTCCTACCGATTTAAAAAAAAAATTATGTAAAAAAAATTATAGTGAATTGTTCATTTGTTGATTATTCTTGTAGATTTCTACGACGTATAAATGAGTACAAATCCAAATTATTTATTATTGTATTTCATACCTATGTCACAGTCTGTGTTATTAAAATTCTGACAAATATATATATGCAAAATGCTAATTTCCATTTTTTCATGGTTTTTTCATACTATATTTAAAGATTTGACTGAACAGATTTTATATCCAAAATGCAGCAGAATGCACCATTTTGCGTCCTTCTGAAAAAGACCCCCCCCCCCTCCTACCGCTTTTAGTCTCTCAATGGTTGGCATGTATCCATAGGTATACAGTCAAACCTGTATTAAGAGGTCATCTATGAGACAGAGAAAATGTGGCCTGATAAGAAAGGTGACCTGTTAAAAGAGGTTTGATTCTTATGATATTTTCTATGACAGGGCAAGAAAAATGTGACCTTTTAAGACAGGTGACTGCTTAATAGAGGTAACTGTATGGACAGGTTTGACTGTATTAAGTATAAAGGCTGGTACACATGATAAGATTTGTATCATAAGACTTGTATTATAAGATTTCTGTATTATAAGACTGTCTTGTACACACACTAAGATTAATCAGATCAGATTATAAACAAATGATCAAAAACCTCCTGTTTTTTCCCCACCAAATGGTGTCAACAATGGAAGATAAAGTAATTGCAACTGTGTCCATTATTTTACTATGTGCCCCTATGAAATCATTGAAAAAGAGGAAAGTTAAGAGGAACTGCTGGACAAGATCTTGGATAAAATGAAGAAATGTTGTTGGAGCACATCATGCCTTACTAGAACAGCTGAGAAGGAAAGATCTAAATAGCTATACAAACTTTTTAATTTTTCCCCGATATATTCCATAAATCTTCTTCTTCTTCCCATGCAACAACAAGCTTTTCCACATCAATATTTGAGAAGTCGGCCATGTTTTGCAAGAATCATGTGCTTTAAGTTACACATGTATTTATTATGGTACTGATGCAGATGTGTAACCCCCAAATTGATAATTTTGATTGGATAAAAATGAAAGGTCAGCTAAGATTTGTATTAAGGATAGAACATTGCTTTATACTTAATACAGTCTCATAAGATATAAAAAATCTTATAATACACTGTATTTAGACTGTACACACAATAAGATTTTGTATCATAATACAAGTCTTATGATACAAATCTTATCATGTGTACTGACCTTTAAATAAGAAAAAAAAATCTGTCATTGGGTCTTATAATTAAACATTTTTTATTTTAAAATTAATGTGAAATCATGTTTTTCCTCAAAATTATTGAAGATTTAATTGACTGTTGATTATAAATAGAGTTGACATAACGGATTTAAAACATTTATCATGGAGAAAAAAAACCTAAAGACTCCACATTACATACAATAAAAAATGCAAAATATTATGATTATTTTCAGAAGAAGTTTCGCTGGGTTGGTCCAAAATAAAGTGATAAAGTTTGTCAGTTACTTGCAACTGGTCGGTTGCTTTCTCTGGGTATTCCAGTTTCCTCCACCAATAAAACTGACCACTTCAATATTACTGCAATATTGTTGAAAGTGGTATTAAACACCATAACCCCTAACCCTAAGCCTGAAATAAGTTACCAGATATTTCTAAATAACCAACTATGGCAGATATTTAAGCTTCATATGAAACAACATTAATAAAATGTAGAAAAACAGCTGAAGAAAACGATTATAACTAGAGGTACTGCTGGACGCAGGAGTCCCGCATTGATACATAAATGGAATAACTTAACTGTCCCCTACACGGGACTAATACCCCCCGCATCCCCATCATCTTAATTGAACCAAAACATATTTGGAACACAACTTTTAGACTCATAATTCTGGGAAAACTTGATGCACCACGATATACTACTAATGTGCACATCTTCATATTAGGATCTTGCAATGTACAAAGTTTCATGAACTTCTGATTAATCATGTAGGAGAATTTACGATGACAAAGTGCATACTGAATTGTCTCAAAATTTCTAAGTCCAAAGAGGCATAACAGGGGTAAAACTCAATGGACAATACAATCCTTTATACTGCAAAGTTCACACATCATGATCTTAAGTTCCACAAAGTTTGGTGGAAATCGGACAAATGATGTGGAAGTTGATCCGGACAGGCGGACAGACGCACAGACAGACAGACAGGCCGATTCCTATATACCCCCCCCAAACTATGTTTGCGGGGGATATAATTATCTGAAGCTCAAAGGCAACTCAACCAAAATATGTAATAATGACAGAAAATAACAAGCTCGAAAAATTAATATAAATCATACAAATATCTTTGTGGTAATCAAGTAATCTTGAACTGCTAAAATTATTTCATTATTTTCACCAACAGATAGTTGTGAAGATCCATTGAGAAGGCCTTAATTTTAATTAAATTTCCTGAAAGTTTAAAATAGTTCAAACTCAATTTGACTTATCACTAGTAATAAAATTTTGATTGACAGCTCAGTATCTGAACAGCCTCAGTTTGAATTCATCTAATGTTTGGTCACAATTAATTTGTCTTAATATGGCATGGAAAAAACAACAAACAAATTGATTTCACATTACTCAAAAAAAATTTGTATCAGCTGAACAATTGTATATTACTTTTGAAATATACATAAACTTTTGATTAAAAAAAAACAAGTCAAAACAGCGAGAACATCATAAAGAAAACTTTTTTCCTCGATTACATAACTGAAGAAAAAAAACGTTTCCAAGATTTGGATTGAAAGACTTGTATAACAAAAATCTTTAGGGAATACATGCTATTAACAATGGAAAAAAAATATATACTCTAATGAGAATTTGTGTAAAAATTTACTGTATTTAATAAGTAAACAGAAGATTGCGTAATATTCTGGAGTGTTCTATATCATTGCTATTAAAACGTGAACATTAGATACTAGAAAAAAAACCTAACATTCTATTTAACATACAAATACTCCTAAGATTCTATTTAACATACAAATACTCCTAAGATTCTATTTAACATACAAATACTCCTAAAATGTAGATTTTTACTGCAGTCAAGAGTTATATATGACAGTTTCTATAATTGTTTAACATGAATTTGTTGAGTTAGATGTTGTTTATTATTATTACCAACTAAATAAATAAAATAAAGTTTGTCAGGATTTAACAATGTGAGATAAATAATGCATTTCTAAGACAATAAATATACAGATTACCCCATAGGCTATAATTTATTTTTCTGACGATGTGCTTAAAAGTGGTTAATTTCTTCTTTCTATACACTTTATGCAGTAATTTAACTTCTGTGTTAAAAGTGAATGCTTTCTAACATTGATATTTATTTGATAATTACTTTGAATTCAATGATTTTATTTGGTTTGTCTATTTGAGGGTCTGATCCACAAAATGCATTATTTCTGCAAATGTATGCATAATGGGATTATAATATAATCTGAAGTTTATATTAAAGAACTTCTAAGTGTCTAATTATGAACATGGGGACAAAAAAAAATAGGTGAAAATTCATCCATGCAAAAACTGACATCTTCTACATGAGTTATCTCCCATGTGATATATATATAAGCTACATTTTTGTCCCATCTTAAAATTTGAGCATCAATAGTTACATCATACAGAATTAGATAAAACACAGTTCCTTAACAAAGTTGAAAATTACTAAAATCCCCTTAAACCAGCATTCTAAAGTTACCGGACTATGATAAAAATGTCTTTAGGACTGGAAAATGAATAAAGTAATTGGTATGGTGATTTTAAAATGCAGAAATAATCTTTCTTGACTACAGAGCCTAAAAAATATGTCTTAGTCTTAACAATATTGATGGTGAATGTAAATTGGGGCCCATTTGCATTTATCCCAATGGTCGTAAAAAAAACTCACAACTTTAGTGGTGATGGGCACTGGTTTGATGTATTTTGTTTGTATTTTATTTACTTTGTTTTTTGTACTAAGTATTTTGCAATTATATTGATATCAATTGCACCAAATAAAATTCTGATCCTGATTCTATCAGAAGGGAGAGGCTATTTAATGATGGAGTTTCTGAAGACCTGTGTACAGTTCAATATCAAACTGTAGTAGATGTTATCATGTTGATTAAACATTAAGGAAAAGGACAGATTTTTTTAATTTGTTTAACCAAGACTGACATTGAGAATAGTTTCCATTCTGTCCTAATCAACAAACAAGATCATGATCTCTTAGGTTTTTCCAGAAACCAAACCAATAAATTTATTTATAGCAAAACAAATGTATTGTTTAACTTTATCAATGTGGCCTAGGGGAGATAACTCTGCTTGGCTTATAATAAAATTTGATTGACAGATCTGTATCAACAAATACATTCTGAAGGTAATTTAGTGTTATTGTTTATATTAACAACTTATAGAATTGTGTCTTGAACATAATAACCTCTGTATCTTTGACAGAATTGTGTCTTGAACATAATAACCTCTGTATCTTTGACAGAATTGTGTCTTGAACATAATAACCTCTGTATCTTTGACCCAATAGGCTATATGTCTTTGATCTAAAAGACCATATGTGTTGGACTCAATAGAAAATATTGTGTTTTTGATCCAATAGACAGTCTCTTGCATCCATAAGGCCCTGTGATTTGGACACAAAAGATTCTGAGGCACTCAACACAATTTCAAATATCATGATGATGATTCATTCCACATGCTTCTAAACTCCTTGTTCTACAGATGATAATTTTTAAAGATTTACAAAATTTCCCTTTTTTTTACTACACATTCTTAAGTAGTATCATCCCTGCCAGGTGTCAGTATCTTTAAAGAAGAAGATAAATATTTTAAAAGTTTATGCCATGTGATCAATAATGGATGCCAAGTATTATGGTATAGAATATACGGTATAGTGGGTAAGAGCATCCTACATCAAGAGACAATTAAAATCGTTTTTGGGGAGTGGGCATCATTTTTTATTAATAGTTTATATGAATCTGGGATTTTACATGTAAATTCATCTTAGGATAATAAACCTCCTTGCAATCTCCCTTAATAGGAAGCCTAACATAATATTTTTTCTTTTCCTCCAAAAAATCTGTGCAATAAATATAGATTTATTACATATCAAAACAAATCTAGATCAACATCCTGATTATTAACCTTGTCTAGAAATCAACATCTGAAATAAACATCAAAGGAGACACAGATAGTGATGGCATCTTCTTCTTACACAGACCACCATTTACTACCAATTAAACACATTAATATATATTTAATTGTCATTAATCTGGAAACCAGAACAGCCATTAAACTAAACTGATACAGCACATCATTTTCATGAATTATACAATGTTGTTTTTTGATAATTTTGACAATTGTATTATGAAAAGAAAGTTTAAATAGTGATCATGACAAAAATTCCGCCAATATCAACAAAACGAACAATCACCTCTAACGTCAAACAATTGAACACAAAAAACACCACAACATATGGCGTTGGAAATTCAGGTCCTAGATTAGGACAGGAACAAAAATAGGGTTAATTCAGGTCCTAGGTTAGGACAGGAACAAAAAAAGGGTTAATTCAGGTCCTAGATTAGGACAGGAACAAAAATATGGTTAATTCACTTCCTAGATTAGGACAGGAACAAAAATATGGTTAATTCAGGTACTAGATTAGGACAGGAACATAAATATGGTTAATTCAGTTCCTAGATTAGGACAGGAACAAAAATATGGTTAATTCACTTCCTAGATTAGGACAGGAACAAAAATATGGTTAATTCAGGTCCTAGGTTAGGACAGGAACAAAAATATGGTTAATTCAGATCCTAGATTAGGACAGGAACAAAAATATGGTTAATTCAGGTCCTAGATTAGGACAGGAACAAAAATATGGTTAATTCACTTCCTAGATTAGGACAGGAACAAAAATATGGTTAATTCAGGTCCTAGGTTAGGACAGGAACAAAAATATGGTTAATTCAAATCCTAGATTAGGACAGGAACAAAAATATGGTTAATTCACTTCCTAGATTAGGACAGGAACAAAAATATGGTTAATTCACTTCCTAGATTAGGACAGGAACACAAATATGGTTAATTCAGGTCCTAGGTTAGGACAGGAACAAAAATATGGTTAATTCAGGTCCTAGGTTAGGACAGGAACAAAAATATGGTTAATTCAGATCCTAGATTAGGACAGGAACAAAAATATGGTTAATTCAGGTCCTAGGTTAGGACAGGAACAATAATATGGTTAATTCAGGTCCTAGATTAGGACAGGAACAAAAATATGGTTAATTCAGGTACTAGATTAGGACAGGAACAAAAATATGGTTAATTCAGGTCCTAGGTTAGGACAGGAACAAAAATATGGTTAATTCAGGTCCTAGATTAGGACAGGAACACAAATAGGGTTAATTCAGATCCTAGATTAAGACAGGAACAAAAATAGGGTTAATTCAGGTCCTAGATTAGACAGGAACAAAAATAGGGTTAATTCAGGTCCTAGATTAGGACAGGAACAAACATATGGTTAATTCAGGTCCTAGATTAGGACAGGTACAAAAATTTGGTTAATTCAGGTCCTAGATTAGGATAGGAACAAAAATAGGGTTAATTCAGGTCCCAGATTAGGACAGGAACAAAAATAGGGTTAATTCAGGTCCTAGATTAGACAGGAACAAAAATATGGTTAATTCAGGTCCTAGATTAGGACAGGAACAAACATATGGTTAATTCAGGTCCTAGATTAGGACAGGTACAAAAATTTGGTTAATTCAGGTCCTAGATTAGGATAGGAACAAAAATAGGGTTAATTCAGGTCCCAGATTAGGACAGGAACAAAAATAGGGTTAATTCAGGTCCTAGATTAGACAGGAACAAAAATATGGTTAATTCAGTTCCTAGATTAGGACAGGAACAAAAATTTGGTTAATTCAGGTCCTAGATTAGGACAGGAACAAAAATATGGTTAATTCACTTCCTAGATTAGGACAGGAACAAAAATATGGTTAATTCAGGTCCTTGGTTAGGACAGGAACAAAAATATGGTTAATTCAGGTCCTAGATTAGGATAGGAAAAAAAATAGGGTTAATTCAGGTACTAGATTAGGACAGGAACATAAATATGGTTAATTCAGTTCCTAGATTAGGACAGGAACAAAAATATGGTTAATTCAGGTCCTAGGTTAGGACAGGAACAAAAATATGGTTAATTCAGGTCCTAGATTAGGACAAGAACATAAATAGGGTTAATTCAGGTCCTAGGCTAGGACAGGAACAAAAATAGGGTTAATTCAGGTCCTAGATTAGGACAGGAACAAAAATAGGGTTAATTCAGGTCCTAGATTAGACAGGAACAAAAATAGGGTTAATTCAGGTTCTAGATTAGGACAGAAACAAAAATATGGTTAATGGGATCCTCATCCTCCTCATCTGATAATTAGATCCTAATCCTCCTCATCTGATAATTAGATCTTAATCCTCCTCATCTGATAATTAGATCTTAATCCTCCTCATCTGATAATTAGATCTTAATCCTCCTCATCTGATAATTAGATCTCAATCCTCCTCATCTGATAATTAGATCTCAACCCTCCTCATCTGATAATTAGATCCCAATCCTCCTCATCTGATAATTAGATCTCAATCCTCCTCATCTGATAATTAGATCTCAATCCTCCTCATCTGATAATTAGATCTCAACCCTCCTCATCTGATAATTAGATCCCAATCCTCCTCATCTGATAATTAGATCTCAATCCTCCTCATCTGATAATTAGATCCCAATCCTTCTCATCTGATAATTGGATCCCAATCCTCCTCATCTGATAATTGGATCCCAATCCTCCTCATCTGATAATTAGATCTCAATCCTCCTCATCTGATAATTAGATCCCAATCCTCCTCATCTGATAATTGGATCCCAATCCTCCTCATCTGATAATTGGATCCCAATCCTCCTCATCTGATAATTAGATCTCAATCCTCCTCATCTGATAATTAGATCCCAATCCTCCTCATCTGATAATTGGATCCCAATCCTCCTCATCAAATAATTAGATCTCAACCCTCCTCATCTGATAATTAGATCCCAATCCTCCTCATCTGATAATTAGATCTCAATCCTCCTCATCTGATAATTAGATCTCAATCCTCCTCATCTGATAATTAGATCTCAATCCTCCTCATCTGATAATTAGATCTCAACCCTCCTCATCTGATAATTAGATCCCAATCCTCCTCATCTGATAATTAGATCTCAATCCTCCTCATCTGATAATTAGATCTCAATCCTCCTCATCTGATAATTAGATCTCAATCCTCCTCATCTGATAATTAGATCTCAACCCTCCTCATCTGATAATTAGATCCCAATCCTCCTCATCTGATAATTAGATCTCAATCCTCCTCATCTGATAATTAGATCTCAATCCTCCTCATCTGATAATTAGATCCCAATCCTTCTCGTCTGATAATTGGATCCCAATCCTCCTCATCTGATAATTGGATCCCAATCCTCCTCATCTGATAATTAGATCTCAATCCTCCTCATCTGATAATTAGATCCCAATCCTCCTCATCTGATAATTGGATCCCAATCCTCCTCATCTGATAATTGGATCCCAATCCTCCTCATCTGATAATTAGATCTCAATCCTCCTCATCTGATAATTAGATCCCAATCCTCCTCATCTGATAATTGGATCCCAATCCTCCTCATCTGATAATTAGATCTCAACCCTCCTCATCTGATAATTAGATCCCAATCCTCCTCATCTGATAATTAGATCTCAATCCTCCTCATCTGATAATTAGATCTCAACCCTCCTCATCTGATAATTAGATCCCAATCCTCCTCATCTGATAATTAGATCTCAATCCTCCTCATCTGATAATTAGATCTCAATCCTCCTCATCTGATAATTAGATCTCAATCCTCCTCATCTGATAATTAGATCTCAACCCTCCTCATCTGATAATTAGATCCCAATCCTCCTCATCTGATAATTAGATCTCAATCCTCCTCATCTGATAATTAGATCTCAATCCTCCTCATCTGATAATTAGATCCCAATCCTTCTCATCTGATAATTGGATCCCAATCCTCCTCGTCTGATAATTGGATCCCAATCCTCCTCATCTGATAATTAGATCTCAATCCTCCTCATCTGATAATTAGATCCCAATCCTCCTCATCTGATAATTGGATCCCAATCCTCCTCATCTGATAATTGGATCCCAATCCTCCTCATCTGATAATTAGATCTCAATCCTCCTCATCTGATAATTGGATCCCAATCCTCCTCATCTGATAATTAGATCTCAACCCTCCTCATCTGATAATTAGATCCCAATCCTCGTCATCTGATAATTAGATCTCAATCCTCCTCATCTGATAATTAGATCTCAATCCTCCTCATCTGATAATTAGATCTCAATCCTCCTCATCTGATAATTAGATCTCAACCCTCCTCATCTGATAATTAGATCCCAATCCTCCTCATCTGATAATTAGATCTCAATCCTCCTCATCTGATAATTAGATCTCAATCCTCCTCATCTGATAATTAGATCTCAATCCTTCTCGTCTGATAATTGGATCCCAATCCTCCTCATCTGATAATTGGATCCCAATCCTCCTCATCTGATAATTAGATCTCAATCTTCCTCATCTGATAATTGGATCTCAATCCTCCTCATCTGATAATTGGATCCCAATCCTCCTCATCTGATAATTGGATCCCAATCCTCCTCATCTGATAATTAGATCTCAATCCTCCTCATCTGATAATTAGATCCCAATCCTCCTCATCTGATAATTGGATCCCAATCCTCCTCATCTGATAATTAGATCTCAATCCTCCTCATCTGATAATTAGATCCCAATCCTCCTCATCTGATAATTGGATCTCAATCCTCCTCATCTGATAATTAGATCTCAATCCTCCTCATCTGATAATTGGATCTCAATCCTACTCATCTGATAATTAGATCTCCAACCAACAACACAGTTATAAGAAAAACACACTATTAAAAAAAACCTACACAGATTCGATTCCACTCAAAAAAGACCAAACACTATCATAAAATTGTATGACAACATAAACATAGACAGTTGCTGATATTTTTCCATCCCTCATCATTTAAAAAAACTAGGTGAAAAACTCTTCTACAAATGTAGAATTGACCCCCTTGTGTTCACTTATTCTCCAAAACCACAAAAGATATGGAAATAAAACTGTTGACTGCATCACAACAACTGATTATTTAAGTTAAAAAAAAAATAACAGCCTCCAAATTTAAGATCCACAGGTCATAGTTATGTGGATTGTTTATAAATGGCCCCTTATACTAAACCCTAACTCAATGTTGAGAAAGTCAAGTTCACCTTTTTAATTATTTACCTTTGCCTGTGTATAATACTCTCTATATAAACTGTAAGTAAGTGATTGTTGTTAAATAATAAAAAGTTACCAATTTTTCTGCTACGTCATGGTAACGAAAAAGTTACTTTTTGATGACTCTTTGGAATAGACCAACACACTCAGTTGGATTTTTATATTGCTAGCTGAAAAAAACCTGTCTTTGGTTTGATACCTGAATACTTGATGCATAATGGAGAAGCAACATATACAAACTTCATAGTCATTGGTTTGAGTCGACCCAGGCTAGAGCCCATGATCTACAGCACTCACAACTTTCTGAAATCTAATTCTACAGTAAACTAAATAAATTTTGACCTGGCTTGTAAAACTTTTTTTTTAATTTAGACTCCCCAAAAAAATAAGTTAAACAAGAAATGTGTGCATCACAAAATATGCCCGTCTATATAAATTATCAAACGGTAAACAAATTTATTTATAGTAATGTTGACCTTGACCTTTGACCTAATGACCTCAAAATAAATAGGGTTCTTCCCCTTCCACAGGGCAATCATGTGGTCAAGTTTGGTAAAGATCCAATATACAGAACTAAAGTTATCATGTGGAAACGACCCTGTTGTCAAAAATTATATTTATAGTAATGGTGACCTTGACCTTTGACCTGATGACCCCAACATAAATAGGGTTCTTCCCCTTCCACAGGAGAATCATGTGACCAAGTTTGGTAAAGATCCGATATACAGAACTAAAGTTATTGTGCGGAAACCTGTGTGGACGCCCGCCCGCCGCCCGCCATACCCAATCACATAATACGGCCCGCCTCAAGACGGGCGTATAAAAATGATGTCTGCAGATATACAATAATAATTAATACTCCTTACCTGTAGTCATTGACAGTGACAACAGATTTATCTCCCTTTAACAAATCTCTGCTTTTCGGTTTTTTTCCTTGTTAAATAAATCCTAAAAAAATATGACAGTGGAACTGTAATGAATATTGTCTAATATCTTAAATATAAGGAAATAAAAAAAATACACTCATTCAAATTCTAACCCACCAAACAAATATACCCCAATAAATAAGAAAACACAATATTTCTTACTTCTGCTCCATTTTCTCCCTAAAAATTTGGAATAGGTTTTTTTCTGCTCTAATAGCAGCTGCATTTATTTTTGTATTTTGTAAGTAGTTTTTTTTTATCTTGAAACAACAAATTCTGTTATAACGAATCGAAAATTAAGGAGAAAATATGATCAATTAAGTGAAAAAAATCATGAAAGATATGTTAGGAGTAAGCAAGTAAAAAAAAAAAAAAAAAATAAAATTCCTGACACATTTCAAAGATAACTTTGAGATAAATCATTTCCTCAAAATACATAGATATTCACATAAATTTCAACAAAACTAACAAAATTCTCCCAAAATGTGTCTTAAAACAACAGTAAAGAATGCCATAAAACAATACAATACGTCTTCAAACATGATTTTACTAATACTATTCCTATAATAAAAATCTTGCCAATTATCTGGTGTTTTATAGGGAATCAGTTTATATCTGTATAAATGAAGTACAATATATTTTTTTTTACATTATTTTAAGCAGATGAAATTAATAAAAGTATAAATATTGCTTAATGTTACGAGTTTTAATCCCTCTCATGGTGATGTGTACTTGATACAATATTATGTGATAAAGTTTGTCAGTGGTTTTCTCTGGATACCAAAGTTTCCTCTACTAACAAAACTGACTCACGATATAGCTGCCATATTGTTGAAAGTGGCACTAAACACCATAACCATAACCCCCTAATCTCCCTTAATGCTATATTCTCAAATAATTCCATTGTCCACAAATCAGTAAAATTATGTCTGTTGAATATTGTTAATATTTTTTCGCTCAGGAGTTTCATGGGAAGATGATACAGTGTAAATGTTAAAGTAATATGAAAGGTAAATATCATGGAATTTTTGGATTAAATATTTTCACTTAATATGTCACTTAATTTTAACTAAAATCAACTGCGTAACATTAAAAATCTGTTCAAAAGCAGATTTTAAGAGTAAATCACAAAATATTTGACAGCAGATAATTCTGTTTTCCCATACAGTAATGCAAATGATATGCGCATGACCCAAGATTTGAACTCTTTCGGAGAGATTATCGCTCATGCACACTGTTCAGTTGATGAAAAAAATGTCGGATGCAAGTAAAAATATATTCCGTGTGTACCACATAAGAATAATTGCACCAAAAAAAATGGTTCACACGACATGAAACAGACAGATTCCTCAATAATCATTGTCAGGAATATGTGTGTGCTTACCTCAGCATCCATGATTGTTTATCTTTTCGTCACGAGGTCATGATCGGCTATCATCGGAACAAAACAACTGAAAGTTAATCAGTCTCCACAACAATGGCGAGGATGATAAACATGCACACGGATTTGCAGATTTCTAATTGTTGGGAACATATTTCAACTTGAAACATGCATCAATAGTTTAGTAAAGGTACCGCGGTATTCTAAATTGAATTTTCAGGGGAAAAATTTATTCACCCAAAACTGGTGTAATATTACTTAAATGATGTGGAAGATGGATATAGATCACATAAACCATCTGTATAGGTGTACTGAACAGATTTGACCTATTTAATAACTTACAGGTATTTAGAATGATTAATGATTTCTGTATTAATTTACACCTGTCTGACCCTATAGTGTTATAGTCAGTTTACTACGACCATCTATAGTGTCTGGTTAGGTCTTGTATACCCTTATACTGCCTTGGTGAGTAAGTGATTGCTACTTAAAGTCAACTCAGCAATTTGTCAGCTATATCATGGTGAAAACAAGTTAAATTTCAATGAAATGATGATGAGGTCTGCTTTGTACTAGACCAATATGCTTAGCTGGATTTTTATAGAGCTAGCTCACAGAAACAACAGTCCACGGATAGACATGTCGTCTCACTCGGACACATTATCCTGATTTCGAGCCAGAAAGTCTTTGCTCTTTTTCCTTAATGCTGCATGCTTAGTCTTGGTGGTGTAATGCTTAGCCTGCTAATCTGGAGTATAGGAAAGTGTGGGTGTGAACCCAAGTCTGTTAATGGAGTATAGGAAAGTGTGAGTGTGAACCCACGTCTGTTAATGGAGCATAGGAAAGTGTGGGTGTGAACCCACGTCTGTTAATGGAGTATAGGAAAGTGTGGGTGTGAACCCAAGTCTGTTAATGGAGTATAGGAAAGTGTGGGTGTGAACCCACGTCTGTTAATGGAGCATAGGAAAGTGTGGGTTCACACCCACACGTCTGTTAATGGAGTATAGGAAAGTGTGGGTGTGAACCCACGTCTGTTAATGGAGCATAGGAAAGTGTGGGTGTGAAACCACGTCTGTTAATGGAGTATAGGAAAGTGTGGGTGTGAACCCACGTCTGTTAATGGAGTATAGGAAAGTGTGGGTTCACACCCACACGTCTGTTAATGGAGTATAGGAAAGTGTGGGTGTGAACCCACATCTGTTAATGGAGCATAGGAAAGTGTGGGTGTGAACCAACGTCCATTAATGGAGAATAGGAAAGTGTGGGTGCGAACTCACGTCTGTTAATGAAGTATAGGAAAGTGTGGGTGTGAACCCACGTCTGTTAATGGAGAATAGGAAAGTGTGGGTGTGAACCCACATCTGTTAATGGAGAATAGGAAAGTGTGGGTGTGAACCCACGTCTGTTAATGGAGTATAGGAAAGTGTGGGTGTGAACCCACGTCTGTTAATGGAGCATAGGAAAGTGTGGGTGTGAACTCACGTCTGTTAATGGAGTATAGGAAAGTGTGGGTGTGAACCCACGTTTGTTAATGGAGTATAGGAAAGTGTGGGTGTGAACCCACATCTGTTAATGGAGAATAGGAAAGTGTGGGTGTGAACCCACGTCTGTTAATGGAGTATAGGAAAGTGTGGGTGTGAACTCACATCTGTTAATGGAGAATAGGAAAGTGTGGGTGTGAACCCACGTCTGTTAATGGAGCATAGGAAAGTGTGGGTGTGAACTCACGTCTGTTAATGTGGGTGTGAACCCACATCTGTTAATGGAGAATAGGAAAGTGTGGGTGTGAACTCACGTCTGTTAATGGAGTATAGGAAAGTGTGGGTGTGAACCCACGTCTGTTAATGGAGCATAGGAAAGTGTGGGTGCAAACTCACGTCTGTTAATGGATTATAGGAAAGTGTGGGTGTGAACCCACGTCTGTTAATGGAGTATAGGAAAGTGTGGGTGTGTACCCACGTCTGTTAATGGAGCATAGGAAAGTGTGGGTGTGAACCCACGTCTGTTAATGGAGTATAGGAAAGTGTGGGTGTGAACCCACATCTGCTAATGGAGTATAGGAAAGTGTGGGTGTGAACCCACATCTGTTAATGGAGAATGGGAAAGTGTGGGTGTGAACCCACGTCTGTTAATGGAGAATAGGAAAGTGTGGGTGTGAACTCACATCTGTTAATGGAGAATAGGAAAGTGTGGGTGTGAACCCACGTCTGTTAATGGAGCATAGGAAAGTGTGGGTGTGAACTCACGTCTGTTAATGTGGGTGTGAACCCACATGTGTTAATGGAGCATAGGAAAGTGTGGGTGCAAACTCACGTCTGTTAATGGATTATAGGAAAGTGTGGGTGTGAACCCACGTCTGTTAATGGAGTATAGGAAAGTGTGGGTGTGTACCCACGTCTGTTAATGGAGCATAGGAAAGTGTGGGTGTGAACCCACGTCTGTTAATGGAGTATAGGAAAGTGTGGGTGTGAACCCACATCTGCTAATGGAGTATAGGAAAGTGTGGGTGTGAACCCACATCTGTTAATGGAGAATAGGAAAGTGTGGGTGTGAACCCACGTCTGTTAATGGAGCATAGGAAAGTGTGGGTGTGAACTCACGTCTGTTAATGGAGAATAGGAAAGTATGGGTGTGAACCCACGTCTGTTAATGGAGCATAGGAAAGTGTGGGTGTGAACTCACGTCTGTTAATGTGGGTGTGAACCCACATCTGTTAATGGAGAATAGGAAAGTGTGGGTGTGAACTCACGTCTGTTAATGGAGTATAGGAAAGTGTGGGTGTGAACCCACGTCTGTTAATGGAGCATAGGAAAGTGTGGGTGCAAACTCACGTCTGTTAATGGAGCATAGGAAAGTGTGGGTGTGAACCCACGTCTGTTAATGGAGTATAGGAAAGTGTGGGTGTGTACCCACGTCTGTTAATGGAGTATAGGAAAGTGTGGGTGTGAACCCACGTCTGTTAATGGAGCATAGGAAAGTGTGGGTGTGAACCCACATCTGCTAATGGAGTATAGGAAAGTGTGGGTGTGAACCCACATCTGTTAATGGAGAATAGGAAAGTGTGGGTGTGAACCCACGTCTGTTAATGGAGAATAGGAAAGTGTGGGTGTGAACTCACATCTGCTAATGGAGAATAGGAAAGTGTGGGTGTGAACCCACGTCTGTTAATGGAGCATAGGAAAGTGTGGGTGTGAACTCACGTCTGTTAATGTGGGTGTGAATCCACATCTGTTAATGGAGAATAGGAAAGTGTGGGTGTGAACTCACGTCTGTTAATGGAGTATAGGAAAGTGTGGGTGTGAACCCATGTCTGTTAATGGAGCATAGGAAAGTGTGGGTGCAAACTCACGTCTGTTAATGGATTATAGGAAAGTGTGGGTGTGAACCCACGTCTGGTAATGGAGCATAGGAAAGTGTGGGTGTGTACCCACGTCTGTTAATGGAGCATAGGAAAGTGTGGGTGTGAACCCACGTCTGTTAATGGAGTATAGGAAAGTGTGGGTGTGAACCCACATCTGCTAATGGAGTATAGGAAAGTGTGGGTGTGAACCCACGTCTGTTAATGGAGTATAGGAAAGTGTGGGTGTGAACTCACATCTGTTAATGGAGAATAGGAAAGTGTGGGTGTGAACCCACGTCTGTTAATGGAGCATAGGAAAGTGTGGGTGTGAACTCACGTCTGTTAATGTGGGTGTGAACCCACATCTGTTAATGGAGTATAGGAAAGTGTGGGTGTGAACTCACGTCTGTTAATGGAGTATAGGAAAGTGTGGGTGTGAACCCACGTCTGTTAATGGAGCATAGGAAAGTGTGGGTGCAAACTCACGTCTGTTAATGGATTATAGGAAAGAGTGGGTGTGAACCCACGTCTGTTAATGGAGTATAGGAAAGTGTGGGTGTGTACCCACGTCTGTTAATGGAGCATAGGAAAGTGTGGGTGTGAACCCACGTCTGTTAATGGAGTATAGGAAAGTGTGGGTGTGAACCCACATCTGCTAATGGAGTATAGGAAAGTGTGGGTGTGAACCCACATCTGTTAATGGAGAATAGGAAAGTGTGGGTGTGAACCCACGTCTGTTAATGGAGTATAGGAAAGTGTGGGTGTGAACTCACATCTGTTAATGGAGAATAGGAAAGTGTGGGTGTGAACCCACGTCTGTTAATGGAGCATAGGAAAGTGTGGGTGTGAACTCACGTCTGTTAATGTGGGTGTGAACCCACATCTGTTAATGGAGTATAGGAAAGTGTGGGTGTGAACTCACGTCTGTTAATGGAGTATAGGAAAGTGTGGGTGTGAACTCACGTCTGTTAATTAATTTTTCCCATATTTGTTTTACCCATGATCATATTAATTAAAGGACTCTACAGTATGTTTTAAATGATGATTCAGTTACCTTAGATGTAAATAATACAGGTATACAAAACAACAAACATAATCTAACATTTCTGTTGTTGTTTTTTCTGATGAAGTAGAAACAAATATTACCCATGTAATACAAGAAATCCCAAGAGATTCTTAGCAGTAAGTTAGTGGCAGCCATTATAGAAATAGCTTGATAAGTGTTAAGTAATAACACATTTATACAGATGTTGTTGTATACATACTGATGGTAAAGTTTATTTTAAAACATTCTTTATTACAACACAGGGATAATAAATTATATTTTACATTATCTAATTCTTTTCTCATAACCTGAGAAATTTTATCACTTTTTCTCAAAAGGTATGCTGAAAATGGTGCTTAACACTAAAGTCCTCTGGCCGATATCGGTCTCTCGGGATGATAACAGTCCTGAAATGGAACCAGAGGCTCTCAAGAGCCTGTATCGTTCACCTGGTTATAAAAAAAACCAATTGGTCCTATGTAAAAACTATGTCCTGCAGTGGTAGTCATCTTGGAATTACGATCAACATAAAAAACACAAAGTTTGTAAAGGACCTTCCAATGATTGATGCATAGTTTAGGTTCAATCAGTGCAATAGCTTCAGAGAAGAAGATATTCCTGTATTTTCCCCGATATGGTCCTGTGTTAATACTATGACCTGTGGTGGCAGCTATCTTGGATTTCAGAGGACCTTCCAATGATCATTCCTGGGCGGTTTGGTTTCAGAGAAGAAGCGTTTTGAAATATTTTTCCCATAGGGTCCAATGTTAAACAAGTCCTGCCGTAGCCACCATTTTGAATTTCATATCAGAACAAAAAACGTAAAGTTTGTAGAGAACCATCCAATGAACATTCATGTACAGTTTGGCTTTAATCATATTTGTAGTTTCTGAGAAGAAGGCATTTGAACATTTTCCCATAGGGTCCAATGTTAATCTATGTATTGCGGTGGTGGCCATCTTGGATTTCTGATCGACATAAAAAACATAAATTTTGTAGAGGACCTTCCAATGATCATTCCTGGGCAGTTTGGTTTCAACTGTCCTAGTGGTTTCAGAGAAGAAGCGTTTTGAAACATTTTCCCCATAGGGTCCAATGTTAAACTAAGTCCTGCCGTAGCCGCCACTTTGAATTTCATATCGGAACAAAAAACGTACAGTTTGTAGAGGACCATCCAATGAACATTCATGTACAGTTTGGCTTTAATAATATTTGTAGTTTCTGAGAAGAAGGCATTTGAACATTTTCCCATAGGGTCCAATGTTAATCTATGTATTGTGGTGGCGGCCATCTTGGATTTCCGATCGACTTAAAAAACATAAACTTTGTAGAGGACCTTCCAATGATCATTCCTGGGTTGTTTGGTTTCAATTGTCCAAGTGGTTTCAGAGAAGAAGCGTTTTGAAACATTTTTCCCATAGGGTCCAATGTTAAACTAAGTCCTGCCGTAGCCGCCATTTTGAATTTCATATCGGAATAAAAAACGTAAAGTTTGTAGAGGACCATCCAATGAACCATCATGTACAGTTTGGCTTTAATCATATTTGTAGTTTCTGAGAAGAAGGCATTTGAACATTTTCCCATAGGGTCCAATGTTAATCTATGTATTGCGGTGGTGGTCATCTTGGATTTCCGATCGACTTAAAAAACAAAAATTTTGTAGATGACCTTCCAATGATCATTCCTGGGCAGTTTGGTTTCAATTGTCCAAGTGGTTTCAGAGAAGAAGCGTTTTGAAACATTTTTCCCATAGGGTCCAATGTTAAACTTAAGTCCTGCCGTAGCCACCATTTTGAATTTCATATCGGAACAAAAAACATAAAGTTTGTAGAGGACCATCTAATGAACATTCATGTACAGTTTGGCTTTAATCATATTTGTAGTTTCTGAGAAGAAGGCATTTGAATATTTTCCCATAGGGTCCAATGTTAATCTATGTCCTGCGGTGGTGGCCATCTTGGATTTCCGATCAGCATGAAAAACAGAAACTTTGTAGAGGACCTTCCAATGATCATTCCTGGGCAGTTTGGTTTCAACTGTTCAAGTGGTTTCAGAGAAGAAGCATTTTGAAACATTTTTCCCATAGGGTCCAATGTTAAACTAAGTCCTGCCGTAGCCGCCATTTTGAATTTCATATCGGAACAAAAAACCTTGAGATTGTAGAAGACCGTCCAATGAACATTCATGTACAGTTTGGCTTTAATCATATTTGTAGTTTCTGAGAAGAAGGCATTTGAACATTTTCCCATAGGGTCCAATGTTAATCTATGTCCTGCGATGGCGAACATCTTGGATTTCCGATCGGCATAAAAAACAGAAACTTGGTAAAGGACATTCCAATGATCATTCATTTACAGTTTGGGTTCAGGCAGTTCATTAGTTTCAGAGAAGAAGATCTTTGAAATTTCAGCCAATCAGAGCATATTATTGGCCCTGGCAGCCATATTGAATATCCGACTGGAACGAAAAACAGAAACTTTGTAGAGGACCATCCAAGGAACATTCCTGCTAAGTTTGGTTCCAATCGGCCCAGTGGTTTCGGAGAAGTAGCTTGAAATGTGAAAAGTTTACAGACGACAGACAACAGACGACGGACGACAGACGCCAAGTGATGGCAATAGTTCACCTGGACCAAAGGGTCCAGGTGAACTAAAAAGGCATGCATTAATCTATTTATCACATATTTCAACATTGAATTAAAAAGAACAAGATTAACTTCCCACACAGACACCAAACTTATATGGATATGAGTGACCAATATCGGTTGAGGGATGATAACAGTCCTGTGATGGATAAAGGTATGCATTGATCCATTTATCGAAAAGGCTTGATATCACGTTATCAGATCTTTGCCCAGATATCTGCTCTTCGGCTGATATCGCTGTGGCACTTCCGTTGTTTACGTATGGGATTGACGTTATTACTTATAAATATGTGATAATGGTACTTAACTGAACATTCAACAATATTTCACCTATATCATGATGACCAGTTTTATTGGTGGACGTAACCGGAATACCGGAGAAAACCACCTACCTACTGTAAGTCACTGACAAACTTTTAATGTTGTATCGAGTACGCCTCGCCATGAACGGGATTCAAACTCAAAACGTTTTTCAGATTTTCAACAGAAAAAAATCTACTTTGAAAACAAATTTATAAATAGATTTAATGGTGTAACAATCTAACATCTCCTAAGTGTAAATATTACTAATGTTATTCTTAAATACTATTAATGTATTTATAAATCAGTATTTTTTGCCTTGCAAATCATCTAATAAAGTACTATCTAGGCTAAATGGACTATGCATGTAGGTTTAACTGGTAAATTTCCCCTAAACTTATAATGGCAAAAACTGCTCTTTAGTTTAAAATCTTAATTGAAAATTTTGAAAAATTGAATTACAGAAACCTAAATATTCTGCTGATAATTTTCGTCAATATAAAATCTACCATCATTTACATATACTTCCATTTCTATATCACATGATGTTCATATCATTGAACTGTATCATGACAGGTGTCACTAGTGGAGCTGGAACTGCTAATCCTTCTAGAACACCTAAGTTCACCACTGGTTTTTAGTGGGGTTCGTGTTGCTCGATCTTTAGTTTTATGTGTATGTTTTTGTAGATCATTGTTTGACCTTTTGTCCTATTTCTTGTGGTCACTGTATTGTCTGTCCTTCGATTTATGACTTCTGTTTATCCCTTTGGTATCTTCAAACTTTTGGTCATTGTATCATCTGTCCTTCTTTGATTTACTCTTCTGATAACCCCTTGGCATCTTCAAACTTTTCTTAATATACTTCTGACAGTTATATTGAATGCTAAGAAAACCAAAGATTACAGTAATTATCTAAGATCGTTAAACATTAGGTAAATTAATTATCTAATTTGTTCTTTAGTTTATTATCTGGTGTTTTATCTGCAACAAATTTTGTAAATCAAGGACCACCCAAAAAATATCCACTTCAAAATCTATATTTATTCACTGATCCTAAAAACTTATTCAACAATCATTGGCACGGAGCACTTCTTGTCCAACAACGTTTTTGGTGTTTAATTGGTAGAACAATTTTTGTGAATCAAGGACCCCCTCTCCTTGAAAGATTTACTTCAAAATATACATTTATTCACCATTACTGAAAACTTGTGTTGCCATATCCTGCAATTAATGGCAAGGAACACTTCTTGTCCAATCATGTTGTCTTGTACTGTCCTCCTGGTACAAGGTCACACCTGGAAATAACAAACCATCTAAAGGTTAAATGATTATTAGACTGTTCTGTAACTTGTCACATACCAACATCACAAGGATATACAGTCAAACCTGTATTAAGTGGTCACCCTTGGTACAAAGAAAAAGTGACCTTATAATACAGGTGACTTCTTAAAAGAGGTTCACTTCATATGAAATTTTCTATGACAGGACTAGAAAAGGGTGACCTTTTAATACAGGTGGATGCTTAATAGAGGTGACCACATGGGCAGGTTTGAACTGTATTTCAACTTCTTTTTTCTGTAAAATATTTATATTATACCGGTAGTTATTTGTTCTAAATCGGAATGCGAAAAAAAAAATAAGATCTTAAGATTATTACCCCAACATTGTGATTGATTATCAGCATACAATAACATTGAATGATGCCTGGGAATTATTACATCTTTAATTATCATCTATAATATCAGACCAAAGTGATCATTAAGACATCTGTACCAAGTTTTGGCACAATCAGTTACAGTTAACAATACAATAATAAGTTTATCATCAACTGTTTTGATTCTATATTTGAGATATTATTGTTGTTGCATAACCAGGTAATGTCATAATCTAGGATGTTTATATTTACATTATTGTATCTATAATGATGATAGGCTTCAGATTTTCACATTAAAATCACATTGACCTCATGGTAAGTATGTAATATACAAATTCTATGTTGATTTGCTTGCATCGAAAGTCTGAGATGTGAGATTCAATGAGAAGTCTAGTTCAGTAGTAAAACATATCAACAATGGGAGGTTTATAGAGAATTTGCTAAAGTGACATAAAATATGTCAATATAACCTCATGTTAGAAATCAACATACTATGCTTGCCACTGCATATCAGATATAATCCTGAATGTGAAGATCAAAGGGAAAATTTACAAATCATTGATAAAATAATGATATACAATAATATACATTGTATGTCAAACAAAGGCCATGTCATCATCTGGACAGTATATACTAACAGACAGGTGTACATACAAAGCACCAACTATGAAACAAATAACAGTAATAAGTCACTGAATATCTATATTAATAGAACTGAATCAGTGGTGTAATGGTGAGCATGCTTACATCAAGACCAGGTCAGGTCAAACCAAATACAATCAAACATGCCCATGAGGTCACCTCTATTAAGTCAAACCTGCCCATGAGGTCACCTCTAATAAGTCAAACCTGCCCATGAGGTCACCTCTAATAAGTCAAACCTGCCCATGAGGTCATCTCTATTAAGTCAAACCTGCCCATGAGGTCACCTCTAACAAGTCAAACCTGCCCATGAGGTCATCTCTATTAAGTCAAACCTGCCCATGAGGTCACCTCTAATAAGTCAAACCTGCCCATGAGGTCACCTCTAATAAGTCAAACCTGCCCATGAGGTCACCTCTATTAAGTCAAACCTGCCCATGAGGTCACCTCTATTAAGTCAAACCTTCCCATGAGGTCACCTCTATTAAGCAGCCACCTGTATTAAAAGATCCTCGTTAACTTATCCTGTTATAGAAAATTTCATATGAATGGAACCTCTTTTAAGAGGTCACTTTTTCTTTGTCCCAAAGGTGACCTCTTAATACAGGTTTGACTGTACAAAGGTGACCTCTTAATACAGGTTTGACTGTACTATAAGATTGGTATTTACTACTTCTCTACCAAGCTGTAAGGAGTAAGAGCAGACAGGTGGGTTCTGAATCAGATGTGTCTGAGTATGACAACATGTCTACCAGTGGAGGGGGGTTAGGGATCGACCATTTAACTTGAAGGGGGGGGGGGGGGGGGGGGTGTTATGGTTTTTTGATTCATTCAGAATATTTTTTTCGGACTGCACGAGTTAGAATATTTATTTTTTTTCCAGAATTCCACATTAGGTTATATGACAAAAACTCTGAATCAGATTATATTTTTCTTCCTCCACCAAAATCAGAATATTTTTTTCAGCAACATTGGGAATCAGAATATTTTTTTAGAAAAAAAACATAACCCCCACCCCCCTTCAAGTTAAATGGTCGTTCCCTTAATAGGGTTATAGTGTTGAACGCCACTTTCAACAATATTTTAGCTATATCGTGGCAGTCAGTTTTATTTGTGAAGGAAACCAGAGTACCAGAAGAAAACAACAGACAAGCTGCAAATGACTGACAAACTTTATCACATGATGTATCGAGTATACCTCACCATGAGTGGCAGTAAAACTTACAACTTTAGTAGTGGCAATAGGCACTGACTGCATACTACCATACACTTACGACCACCATGGACCCTTGTCTACCTGTGACATAGCACTATAAAAATATGCTGTTAATTGAGCCAAAAATGTCTAGACATTATTTCTATGGAGAGTCGGCGATCACAAGTAAATACCTATACATTGGCAGTAATTTGAAAATCTAGATTATGGTAAGTCACTTTTTTTATATGTTTAAAATATCTTATTATTTTTCATTGTAATTAGATTTCATTGATTGGAGGAATTTGCGACACGTGATAAAATATATAAACACGTTTAGCATGCTACAATAAAATTGTAAACCTTATGTTTCCTAAAATAGATTCGCATTCAAATATCCCCGCCAATTTCAAAATTTTCCAAAATTTCAAAAATTTCATAAAATTTTCAAAAAGTTAAAAAAAATTAGTTTTCATAAAATTTCAAAATTTTAATATTTAAATAATAATATCGAAAAATGATAAAACAATAATAGCCTACTTTTTTCCAGTGTTTAAAAAAATAATAAAGCAATAATAGCCTTTTAATATCAGTCAATACATTGACCTCATCAAAAGGCTATAATTGTATATGATAAAAAAAAACACAAAACAAAAAATAAAATAACAGAACAATGGGCAGTAATGACTTTCCCTTCTACTCAAAGATGGAAACCATGCATAAAAAGCAAGTGCATTGATCTAAACAACCAGTAACTGTTAAAACTATGTCCTAGGTATCAAGCTGTGTTTATCCTTATGACACTGAAGATGATTTACGAGTGCTTTCATTTTTTCCGTAATACAACACCTTCTATAATGTGTCGGCCATATGTAACACTGACAGCATCTTACTCTATGATAGAGTGATCACAACTATTTGTAAGGCCAATACTATCAATTTATTGTCAGTTTTAATTTTAATTTTTATGGTAACATTTTTGCTTAATATTCATTGCATTCTGTCCAATTTTTTTTTTAAAGTAAATAAAACGCGTGATAAAATGTGTTGTGATCCCATCAACCAGTTTAACACCACCACATGTTTGTGTCTGTCCCAAGCCAAGGACCTGCATTTCAAATGTCTTATGTTGATGTCTTTTTCTAGATTCAGTGAGTTAAGGTGAGAGGTGATTGTTTGTTTTGTTGATATTGATGGAATTGTTGACCATCACTGTTTGGAGGTGATTGTTCGTTTTGTTGATATTTGTGGAATTATTGACCATCACTGTTTGGAGGTGATTGTTCGTTTTGTTGATATTTGTGGAATTATTGACCATCACTGTTTGGAAGTGATTGTTCGTTTTGTTCATATTGGTGGAATTATTGACCATCGCTGTTTTGAGGTGACTGTTCGTGTTGCAGATATTGATGAAATTATTGACCATCACTGTTTAGAGATGATTGTTCGTTTTGTTGATATTGGTGGAATTATTGACCATCACTGTTTAGAGGTGATTGTTCGTTTTGTTGATATTTGTGGAATTATTGACCATCGCTGTTTGGAGGTGATTGTTCATTTTGTTGATATTTGTGGAATTATTGACCATCACTGTTTGGAGGTGATTGTTCGTTTTGTTGATATTTGTGGAATTATTGACCATCGCTGTTTGGAGGTGATTGTTCGTTTTGTTGATATTTGTGGAATTATTGACCATCACTGTTTGGAGATGATTGTTCGATTTGTTGATATTTGTGGAATTGTTGACCATCACTGTTTAGAGGTAATTGTTCGTTTTGCTGATATTTGTGGATTTATTGACCATCACTGTTTGGAGGTGATTGTTCGTTTTGTTGATATTTGTGGAATTATTGATCATCACTGTTTGGAGGTGATTGTTCGTTTTGTTGATATTTGTGGAATTATTGACCATCACTGTTTGGAGGTGATTGTTCGATTTGTTGATATTTGTGGAATTGTTGACCATCACTGTTTAGAGGTAATTGTTCGTTTTGTTGATATTTGTGGAATTATTGACCATCGCTGTTTTGAGGTGACTGTTCGTGTTGCAGATATTGATGAAATTATTGACCATCACTGTTTAGAGATGATTGTTCGTTTTGTTGATATTGGTGGAATTATTGGCCATCACTGTTTAGAGGTGATTGTTCGTTTTGTTGATATTTGTGGAATTATTGACCATCGCTGTTTGGAGGTGATTGTTCATTTTGTTGATATTTGTGGAATTATTGACCATCACTGTTTAGAGGTAATTGTTCATTTTGTTGATATTTGTGGAATTATTGACCATCACTGTTTGGAGGTGATTGTTCGTTTTGTTGATATTTGTGGAATTATTGATCATCACTGTTTGGAGGTGATTGTTCGTTTTGTTGATATTTGTGGAATTATTGACCATCACTGTTTGGAGGTGATTGTTCGATTTGTTGATATTTGTGGAATTGTTGACCATCACTGTTTAGAGGTAATTGTTCGTTTTGTTGATATTTGTGGAATTGTTGACCATCGCTGTTTGGAGGTGATTGTTCGTGTTGCAGATATTGATGGAATTGTTGACCATCACTGTTCTTTTCATAATATGTTTGATAGTATAATCGATGAAGAATTATGGGTCATATTTTACCACAAGTCTTGCTGTTAATATTTTGATATACATGTACATTATTATATGTCATTAATTAAAACAAAATTGAAATTTCAAAGGTTATGATAAGACAAATCAAATTTTGCTGGTGGCTATATTCAAATTTTCAAACACAAGTTCCAAAGAACTTGTAATTATTAACACGAGGCCATGTAGGATATAATTATCTATTTCGGTGGCCATCTTGAATGCTAGTTTGAACCAACAGATATATTTTTGTTGAAGAAGACCCCCCCCCCCCCCCCCCCCTATAGGTCTGATTTTCTAATGTGAAGATTCTGATCATGGACAATCAAATGACGTCACCTATTGAAGCAACTTATACGAATGAGATAAAGAAAAGGAAAATGTCTTTTGTCAGTTTACGACAATGGAGACCATATTGGATAATCAGTCTGTGCCAAAATCACTATCCCTAAGCCCCAATCGGGTACCTTTAAAGTGCGAAACGAAATAGAAACGAAACGAAACGAAATGAAACCGAACGAAACGAAATCTAACGAAATGAAAGGAAACCGATCGAAACGAAACGAAACGAAATCAAACGAAACGAAACGAAACGACGTTACATTTCGCTTCGTTTCGTTTCGATCGGTTCCGTTTCGTTTTGTTTGATTTCGTTTTGCTTTGTTTGATTTCGTTTCGTTTCGCACTTTACAGGTACCCTCTTTTGACAGTGGGTTTAGTAAAAATGAAATCTTAGAACTAATTGTATTTAATTAAAAGTTCATCCCCAGTGTAGCATATTAAAAACTGTTTGCCTTGGATCGTCATACCCCTCCACGTTTCACATATTTTCAGTCTTCAAACTGTCACAACTTTTGAACCAATTATCTGATCACACTGAAATTCGAACTTGATCTGTATTTTATGGTACCAAACAACAGTACAAAATTTGAAATCCGTTCTCAAGTTATATCTGGAAACCATTGGGGGCGGACAAAGGGATGGACGGACACATACACATCAAACTCAATACCTCGCCACTTAGTGTGGAGGGGTATACTAAACCATCGGCTGAATTAGAAATAAATGTTGATGTAAAATATGTCGGCGAAAACGAACAAACGGACGGATAAAAGGGAGAGTTGGCACGGTTTGGGGGAAATGGGAAAGAGGTAAAGATTTCGGGAAATGGGTAACATGTGGCAAATATTGAAGGATAAGGGAATTGAAAAGGCAAAAAGGAATTGCTAAATGTAATTGAGAATTGAAAAAAATTGTCCAAATTGTAGGGAATTTGGAATGGGAATTGCTTAAAAATGTGGCAATTAGGAAATCTATATACGCCCGTATCACAAACACTCGATTCGTGGACACTCTTTTCAAGAATTTCGCCTATATCAAGAAAAATCACATATTTTCTCTTCTGTTCAATAAAATTATGTTTATATGATATGAAATACCAATAAGGTCGACTTTGTGAAGGCTCTGAAAACTGCACCGTATACTAGGAAATATCATTTTTCAGACACTGCACAAAATCCACATTGATAGTATGGTATTTTGTATCAAAAAAGCATTATTTTATCGAACAGAAAGAGGTAAAAAAAAAATATGTGATTTTTCTTGTTCTAGGCAAACTTCTTAAAAGGTGGATCCCGTGGTGGAGTGCTTGTGGATCGGTATCCCCCTCCCCCTCATTAAAGACGGTTTCTTCGCTTTACACCACCTGTTTATAAAGAGGAAAGTAGGTATATTTGCATTTAGACATATTCTTACCGAACTGTAATCATAAATTGCAGTTTCGTCCATGGCTACAACGTTAGCTGTGTTTTGGATTTCAAAGGTGTGTAAACACTTCACTGCCTTGGGATTCAGAATAAAACTGAAGGGCCGAAGATGTACATGACTTAAAAAGCTAAAAAATCGTTCAAAGGGCGTGTGAAATTGCAAAGCCACTGAACAACTTTTTCAGTTTCATTCTTCAAAGGAAATTACCGCCTTTGATTGTTTTCTCTCCGCGACAGTAAAGATACAGCGGGATAACTTCGAAAAGCTTTTGAACAGATTGTGAGGCCCTGTAAGGGGTAGCCAGGGATCATATAATCACTAATATAATCATATGTTTTGCCACAGTAATAATTCATTTTTCCCTAAACGCGATACTCAAATAATCAGAAATGACTTTGGGAATCAGATAATCAGGAAAAATTACCCCTGTAAATAAAATCATCACTTTTAAATTGCCAAATAATCTAATAATCAAAAACCCTATTCACAGGCTCATTTGTCGGTGCCTTTCAATGTTCAGATTTAAGTTTTGATTTTCAGTGCAGTGATATTTCTTCTTTTTTTTTCTCGCACAAAACATGTTTCTTTATTAAACTCTTCTAAATTTGGATAATCAATATATTATAAACCCTCTTAGTCTTCATGCCATATTGAATTTTTCATTTTTGTTCGTTACATTTCGTTTTGGAAAAATTTTGCTTCGTTTCGTTTCGTTTCGTTTGATTTCGTTTCGTTTCGATCGGTTTCGTTTCATTTCGTTTCGTTTCTATTTCGTTTCGCACTTTACAGGTACCCGCCCCAATCTAGTAAAAATTGGTTCAGGCTAGTAAAAATTGCATACAATTTGATTAATCAAATAGAAAAAAATCTTCAAAAATGCTGTTCATGCTAGTTTGTCAAAATGTTTTTGGCACAGACTGAATAATGGCTTGACAAACTTGACAGAATTCTGAGAGAGATCCACCAATTGACCTCACCCATACCAAATTGGGTTTCATTTCCTGTAGCAGTTCAGAAGATGTCAATCAAAGGCCTGACTATCCAAACCAAGAGAGTGATTCAAGCTCCTTGCAGCCTTTGGGTTGATATTTTATATGATCTGGCTTGATTTGATTTATTGTGTTTAACGCCACCTTCAGCAATATTTCAGCTATATCATGGCGCCCAGCTTTAGTGGTGGAAGAAGCCGGAGTACCCGGAGAGAATCACCGACCATGGGCAAGCAACTGGTAAACTTTATCACTTGCGGCTGAGAGTCAAGTGCACCCTTTTTGTAATTTACAAAGCCGGCCGCGAACCCAAGCCGTATTGGTGATAGGGTTGTATGAGTTGTTAGGTAATCCAACTACCTAACTCACTGAGCCACCCGGGTCCTTGATATTTTATAAATGTGGCCACCAAACAAAGAACACAATGCATAAAAAATGAAAGACTTTGGTGGATATCTGCAATGACAATTGAGGTTAGGACATTGAAACAAAGAAAATGACAATAAAAATGTCTCAATTAAACAGAAACCATGATGATAATAGATTATTCTACTAAACACAATTTTGAAAGGAGTCAACTTACCATATTCTTTACCGTGTTTGTCACATTTTGGTCTAGCAGTTCAGACTCAGAGAATGAAGATGATAATGTCTTAGCAAATCATACGCTCTGGTGGCCATCTTTGAAAGGATAAGATAATATAGTTTACAGATGATGGATGCCATACAGTAAGTTATGGCACTAGTTCACACAGATCTTTGGTTAAGGAGAGCTGAAAAAGATGGAATTTTCAATATTTTATCACACAAAGAAGTATCACAAAGGCATGTCAAGCAGTGTGACAGATACAACATCCATCCTATCTTTGATATTGTTTTAGCAATTATGTATTGACTAGCAGCAATATTTGAAATGGTAAAATGTCAACAAAAACTTATAATAAGATATTGTTGGTCAGCCATTTGTACTCGATGTTATATATCATGCTTGACTGAGAGTTACTCGTAAATCTTACTCTTCCACAAGCTTAGCTTTAACCATTTACATTAGTTTGGGAAATAAAATCTAATTCAATTTTGAACAGAATCAGTGAAATGTTGTTTGTTTGTTTGTTTGATGGTGTTTAATGCCACTTTCAACAATATTTCAGTTATATCGTGGAGGTCAGTTTTATTGGTGGAGGAAACCGGAGGACCCGGAGAAAACCACCGACCTGTTGCAAGTCACTGACAAGCTTTGTAACATAATGTTGTACACCTCGCCCTGATCGAGATTCCATCTCACAACATCAGTGGTGATGGCACTGATTGCATAGGTAGTTGTAAATTCAACTACCATACGATCATGGCCACGACAACCCCGGATCAGTGAAATAGTGGTCATCTTGAATAATACATGTTTCACAGTGGTGGCCATCTTGGATAATGCACGGTCCACAATGGTTGCCAACAGACATAAAGGAGTACTGCAGGTTAATTTCTATCCAGGATGGTTTTTTTTAAGTTTTCCATTACTCAATAATAAATTAACAGATGTATATTCATGTGGCCTTCTTGGCAAGTATTTCTCTAATTGCTTAATGAATGCATCCAGAATGCAGAAAATGAATATCTTTCATCAGTATAAATAGCAGACAATGTTTTTCAAAATTCTGATTATTTTGACAAGTTAGTGTACAATTTCACAGTTTTACAAAGAAATGATTCACGCATTTACATGAACCTTACAAAGATAAATGGAAGGTTTCAGTGAAGGATGGAAGAAGATAAATGGAAGATTTTACTGATGTGTCCCCTTATAACATCTTCCAGCTGTTAATGTACAAATATTTTCACCTTCCGTCTTTCAAATTTTGATGCATTTTTCGGCCATGATGATCTATCTTGTGTAACTTTACTTGTAAAGCTATTAATTACATCAAGGTTTGTAACAGAAAGTCACTTGTACTTTTTAAGAAAATAAATTGTATGCAATATGAAAATTATCTCTTATGTTTTATATTCTATACTACTATTTTGACTCAAAAAATTATATGTTTTGGAAATTGGTAAATAGCTTTAAAATAATGAAATAAAGGTAAATATTTCACATTAAACAGCTTATTGTATCACTTTTCGCCTTTTGAGAACGAAAATTACCATCGATTAATTATTTCCTTGCAAGCAAATAATTTGACATCGCTTTCTCCGTATGCAACTGACCTTACTAGTGACAGGTAAAAACGAATAATTTGTATTTTGTCGCTTATTAACTGCAAACTTGCATGGTTCTTTGTCTGTAATTAACGCCGACTAAAAGCAGATTCACAGAAAATAAGAAATAAGTGCATTGTTGTACTGATTTAATGATGATTCGGCAAACTCCGTAAACAATGCCAATAATTGATAAGATGGCGCCCATTTCTTGTTCGATCTCAAAACACAAGCAGTTGCACCTTTTTTCCCCCGATGCACGTACATTTCATAACATTTATAAGTTACAGAAACACGTTTTATTTAGGCATCAATCATATCTGATAGTTTTTATGGGCAACAAAAATTTATGATTTTGGCAGATAATGCCCCTTTAATAATTAACACACAAAAACAAACTTTTTTGCATAAACAAATTCCAAATATAATGAAACAATTTTACAACTGAACCTGTCTATAAAGGTCAGCTACGGAAACAACAAAACATTGATCGACCACCATGAGTAGAAGATCATTATACACAGGTTGATAAATAAAAGATTCTAAACAAGAAGAAGTCAAGCTTTCTTTATCTAGATGGTTGGTGTATGGTGTTTAACGCCACTTTCAACAATATTTCAGTTACATCGTGGCGGTCAATTTTATTGGTGGAGGAAACCGGAGTCCCCCAGAAAAAACAACCAACCTATCGCTAGTCACTGACAAACTTTATCATATAATGTTGTATCGAGTACACCTTGCCATAAACGAGATTCGAACTCACAACTGTAATGGTGATAGGCACTGATTGCACAGGTAGTTGTAAATCCTACAATCATATGATCATGACAACGAAGGCCCCTCTTTATCTAGAGTTTCAGTCTGTGTAATGTTAGTTAGCAATAATGGATGTCATATTGGAACAAAAGAGGAATGTATTTTGATATCAAACTATAGATAATCAAGTTTTTCAGACAGTGTAAAGGATTCTGAGAAATAGATATTTATTTTTCATATTTCAAGCAATCAGAAATTATTTTGTATGTTCTATGGCTATACTCTGGAGATCAGATCAAAACAAAACAAGGCCACCTTATCTTAGACTAACCATAATATAGAGTTTAAAGAATGGTTTTTAAAATGATTGATTAAATGTCTGCATTCAATGATTCTCCCATCATATGTTAGGCTGCTCATTAACTCTGTAAATGTAGAAAAAAAAATATCACTTTCTTGCTCCTAATTTTAAGACAAAAATCTTAAGAAATATATCATGAATTTGGTATAGCATCGGATGAAGGATTAAATTTGACAATAGTAATTAATTTTGTTTTCATATTTGTCAGGAGAGAGGTTTTAACACTCATGTACATGCAGAACCCTTGTTATTCCCTCTCTACTTATTTAATAAAATAATTAAAACAATATTTAGCTACCATGTAGGTTTCATTTCAATTGAAAAGCAATAAATTCCTAGAAAATGTTACATTTGGAGTCAGAAAGCCTAGAAGGCAGTGGTTTTGTAGTTTATTTTATAGAGTCTGCTGACATAATCTAAACACTTATCTTAAAACACTTCTAGTAATATATAGATATTAACAGATTTATTACCCTGAGGTAAAGAGATAAGTACTGGTAATGTATATTAAACAATTATCTACTATTGTATAGATATCAAGTGAAGGTGTTGGTCCATTATAGCTTATCAAACCTGTTCATCAGGCCGATATTTATTCATGGAGTGATTGAAAGGGAAAATTAAAGGTGTTAGATATTTCTATAGATATAAAAGTTTTTGATAATACTGTTATATTCTAAATAAACCAAGAGCAACAATAACTGTCTACAAAACTGAACACATTTTGACGACTTTTTTAAGGTAAAAATCTAATTTGTGATAAATAATTAGAATTAAAAGATTACAATGAGTAAGATATGTTGAGTCAAATTAAATGTACTCATTATTATACTCATTAAATGTTATAGCAATCTACTAATACCTGTTGTATTTTTTTCTTTTTTGGGGCTTTTTGACGATTTAGTAAGATGTTAATGCATATATGTATCACCAAAGAAAAAATAAAATACAACAAACTTTTAATATTAAGTCGATTGATTTTATATGAATTTTGTTAAATATAAGTACCAGAAATTACTATTATTAAAATAGAATATGTTTCATGTAATAACGTTCTCATTTCAAAAATTAAAACTTAACAATCATAATTTCTGGTAAGTTTATTTAGCACTATAAATTCGAATAAAAATCTCTTCTTGAGATTCAAAAATATTCATTTTATAACAATGTCAGCTTGAAATGTACTGAATATCCCCTTCCTTCTTGTGTCTATTTCTGCTTCAAATATGGCTATTATATCAGAAAACCACTGGTCCAGTGTTTATAGTTATGTTAGTTTGAAGTGTACTGTTACCCCTTGTTTCTCATGTCCATTTCTGTTTCAAATCTGGCCATTATATCAGAAAACTACTGGTTCACTACATTTTGTATTGATCTAGATAATATGATTTATTGGTCCATTAAGATTTATGGCAGATTTAATCAGGCCAATATTTATTTATCATGTGACACATTTGTCCATTAATATTTATCAGACTTTTAATCAGGGCAATATTTGTTTTATAAAATGAATGGGACTGGTAAGGTGTAAATTGGAGATAGGACAACCCAATCTATAGTAAGTCAGTACAAGACCCCAAAAAGTAGACTGGCTACAAAATCCCTTTCTTAAATGTAATCCATTTGTAAAATTGTTGCTATATGAAGGTTGCAATCTTGACTGACCACTTATGTTTAGGAGCAACATATCTTTATTGATTACATGTAGGGGGAAACATGTGGATTGTTAATGTTAATGGTCAGTCAAGATTTCAACTTTCATAGCAACAATTTATTTAACAGAATTATTATCGGTAATAAGAAAGGGGCTTGTTGAAAGTCTACCAAAAAGTTACATATATATTTAAATAGAATTTGATATCGATCAGAGCAAGTTCAAGGTTTACAAGAGTTATTTCCCTTTAATGTGGGCAAAAGGGTGCCCTTTCAATCAAAATAACATAGATTTTATTATGATAATCTGTTTAAAACTTTAATGTTGTAACAACTTGTGTAATATCTATTTGTTATAAAATTATCCTCTGATTTTTACATGGTTCTAATATCTATAAATTAGCAGAAAATTATGTTTTAATTTGTTGTCCTTTCTATTGATGTTGTCAGACTGGGCACCATTTTATTTGTTGTAAGGGAGATAACTCCTATAAAAATGACATAAACATGTATAATTTCAGAATCAAACCAGGAACATGTAAAAGGTCTATTAGTAAAAGTCTGTACCAGTAATTTAGATTTTTGGACAAGTTGAGAATAATTTTAAATTTTTTTGAAGATTGCAATTCCACTTTGGCCTTGGTCATCCAGATGGCTGTCAAAAGGTTTTATGCAATTTTTGTTGGAGCAATTTGAAACAACCAGGTCATTTTGACCAAGAGAAGGAAAGACCAGTTCATTAAGTGATAATTAGGATTTAAGAATTAAGAATTGAGAAATTAAGAATTTAAGAATTTAAGAATTACCAGTAGTAACTGAGGTGAAAGGTGATTGTTTGTTTTGTTGATATTGGTGGAATTGTTGACCATCACTGCTTAAATCTTTTAATTTTAACAATATTAAAGAAATATTAAAATGTAATGGGAACCTTCTCTTATTCAATAAATCATTTAATGGTTTGTGTTTTTCACAAATAACAAAAAAATGGCAACTGTAAAAAATACAGGAGTCCTGCTTTGTCATTTTTAACAATGTGTGAACTTTTAAAAAGATTAGGTCAAATAAAGTTAAATTACTTCATATAACAATGGGTTGGTAGAAGAATGGATGGTTAGACTACTGTAGAAACCTATTAATAAGCTGGGCGTATTAAAACTTTCTTATAACGGAATCAATTTAATATTTTGAGAAAATATTATAGACATTTTCACAGTAAAAAAATATTTTTATCATATAATAAACCTTTTATTACAAATAAATAAATAGCATATTATAAAGGGGGGTTCACAGACATAAATCTCATATTTCTTTAATATTCTAGAATTTCAGTTTGAACAATAAACAGAAAGGTATAAAATGTAACCCTATGCCCTGATAAGATTGAAACTTTTTCAATAAACATCCACATAAGTTTTCCACTTTGCTGAATTTTCACACCTCAATTCCCCAAAGTAACTTACTAAAACAACAAAGAGAAAAGATAAGAAGATCAAATTACAAGAGGCTCAAAAATTAGTTAGTGAGCACCCATAGAGCTTTTCTAGAAATCTTCCTAATTTGATAGCACATTTAATTATTTACACAGAAAATATGAAACAGAAATTATACAGAGATAATCTATCATTAGGAAGACAGTTTGTGTGCTAATTCCTAAATTCTTAAATCATTGATTGAAATTATTGCATATGTAAATATATTTCACACCATATTAACAAAAATAAACATTAATCTAGGTCTAGGTGTAAAGGAATTTAATAAATAAATTTAGTAAACAAAAATATTTTTTTTATTGCACCTGTATTAATTTTAAGCTAAAAAAAAAATGAAAAATGATACACCTCATCAATACCCTCCTCTTTCAAGGTATTCAATCAAAGATATTTCTGCCTGACCACACAGACACATCAAGGGGTCACATTACCTTGGTTGAACAGGCACAGCTGGCTCTGATTTATAACATAACTATATATCATACAGACAACTCTCACACTTGCTGTGTTCAGTTTCTGTGTTATTTTCACACTTTGTATAAAGATTCAGGTAATATTACAAGCACTTGTTTGTTTTATTAAGAAATATTAATATATTGGGAGAATTCTATTAAAGCAGGTGATTTTTGTGATTGCTTAGTGTTTACAAAGTGTATATACCTACCTACATGTAAGTCATTTTTATTTATTTACAGTTATATTGGCTTTATTAATATGAAAATGAAGTGAAAATTAATAAAGGCTAATTAAATGCCAGTTATATGGAAATTTAAACAGCAGAATTTACGGATGAATAAAAAATATAATTGATCTTTGAATAATCTACCTAAAAATACTTTGTTAATATCCTTTATCATGCTATTATGTGAAGTTCTTGTTTTAAATGAGTAATTGTATTAATATTTTGTCAGAAATTTCATTATGCCTAATAGTGAAACAATTTTCAGGGTATTATTTTACAAACTAAAAATTAGAGTGATTGCGTATTTTCTCAGATAAGATTTCAGTAAAAAAAAATTCAACAAAACTGACAACAATCAAAATTGATATACAAAAAATCCTGGCTTTTTATGAAACAATGATTAAATGTGGTGTAAGGATTCTACATATAACAAATGAGAGAGTTAACTCCCCTTTCTATAGTTAAATGTGGTGTAAGGATTCTACATATAACAAATGAGAGAGTTAACTCCCCTTTCTATAGTTAAATGTGGTGTAAGGATTCTACATATAACAAATGAAAGAGTTAACTCCCCTTTCTATAGTTAAATGTGGTGTAAGGATTCTACATATAACAAATGAGAGAGTTAACTCCCCTTTCTATAGTTAAATGTGGTGTAAGGATTCTACATATAACAAATGAGAGAGTTAACTCCCCTTTCTATAGTTAATAAATCCCACTAGTCACACGGTTTGGATCAGATGAAGTAAATACATTTTCTAGCAAACCACATTTATTTAAATTCTGTTAAAATCAAACAAGTTCAATAATTTTATTTTAATTTGTAGAGACTGAAGCCTGTTTAATAGAGTTCAGTTAAGGTCGCCTAGTGATGGATTTCTGAAATTTCAGCAACAAAAAATTGTACATTTCATAACTAAATTGACACTTTATTTTTAATTCATGGTCAAATTCTACTGGTTTTAAATTTAACAAAAATCTTTAAAATTGAGAGTGACAGAAAAATGTATTCTGTTGAATAAATAAATGCATGCCGTGAGTTAAACACAACATAATCAACAAACCAGGGACTTAAAGGCATATTGTTTACGACTTTGTTGAAAATTTTTAACTGTCCATAAATGATTTATTTAAGCTATCATTAAACAGTTATGCTGCAAAAGATACAATTTGTGTTCTTTTTTTGACAAAAAACACCCAAAGCTATCATTAACGGAATTATTGTCCAGGATGACAAAAATTCAAAGTGAAAGTAACAGCACCACCTATAAAAAATGGAAGTTCGGAACTCTCTGGGTTTTAGCTTTGAGGTAAGGAAAATACTGTTAAGATTCAAACACTTCAAATTGTCACGCTCGTTTAATGTTGTTTGAATCTAAATGTTTCATAGCGTATTCGCCAATAATTTGGTGTTTATTCTTCATTTTATGAAGGCCAGTACGGAAAACGACAATAATTTTGGGTATGAAAAATTACGATTCTGGTAGACAATATGCCTTTAATGTAGTCAGTATCACAAACGTTTGTTCTTTCTGAGTAGAATTTCGATAAATGTTACTATGATATAATATGTCATGCATTGGCTCAATTTGGCTGCCATCTTGGATTTCTGATAAACAAAACAAAAAATAATAAACCTTATAAAAGACCATACAAGGAACATTCCAGTTCCCTTGAAATAGTTTATTGCTTTTATATAAGAAAGCAAAAGTAATGAAAAAACCATTTAAGTGTCAACAAGTTTTATAGAAAATTACAAAAAAACCTTCACCCCTGGTTGGGGCCCTCCCTCTAATGATAAACAATCCTTTTCACATATCAACTTGCTTTACATTATATACCAGTAAATTTTCCATGATCTAAAATTCTATTGAATGTCTTATTGGAATGACGTGTATGTGTGGTTGGGGTATACATGTTAAACAGTTCCTCTGACAAATTTCAAACTCCAACACAAAACAAAACAAAAACACAAGACGCAAGTTCATGAAAACAAATCTCACAATATGTCAAATCCACAAACCTTTTGATAAGTATTTCTAAAATAGCAAGCTTTATTGAAACCAGACAGAGTTTAAACTTGTCTATGCAGTACAAAGCAACAAAATGCACATTAAAGTCCTGACAATAATATATATCTTATACATTCATCCTACAGCTGTAGTTCATTCTAAAGCTTCCTATTACCCCTGTAATCATTTTATGCATGTAGAAAAGTCTAAAGTTTTATCTCCTACGATAAGTTATATGCCTTTGTTAATTGTAATAAAGACACGGAGAAGGTTAAGATAAACAGTAGATACAGGCTGAGGCAAACATTTAAAATGGTGGTATAGATTATAAACATCTGCTACTGTAGAACATGGGTAACGTTCAAAATCTGATATAATTTGTTTGAAAATCCACCTGGAGGTGTTGTATATGAAATTAATTCCATGTAATTTGGAGTGTATCACAAGTGTATACAAGATATATTATTGAGGATTATATGATTAATGTCTGGTGGAGGAGAGAGTGTGTGTCATGTGTCAGTATCCTGTACTGTATGTCATAACACAGCCTGGATGTTGACCATGAGAAAGTAGAAACTAGTCTGGTGGAGGAGAGAGTGTGTGTCATGTGTCAGTATCTTCTACTGTATGTCATAACACAGCCTGGATGTTGACCATGAGAAAGTAGAAACTACAGTCTGGTGGAGGAGAGAGTGTGTGTCATGTGTCAGTATCCTCTACTGTATGTCATAACACAGCCTGGATGTTGACCATGAGAAAGTAGAAACTACAGTCTGGTGGAGGAGAGAGTGTGTGTCATGTGTCAGTATCCTGTACTGTATGTCATAACACAGCCTGGATGTTGACCATGAGAAAGTAGAAACTACAGTCTGGTGGAGGAGAGAGTGTGTGTCATGTGTCAGTATCCTCTACTGTATGTCATAACACAGCCTGGATGTTGACCATGAGAAAGTAGAAACTACAGTCTGGTGGAGGAGAGAGTGTGTGTCATGTGTCAGTATCCTGTACTGTATGTCATAACACAGCCTGGATGTTGACCATGAGAAAGTAGAAACTACAGTCTGGTGGAGGAGAGAGTGTGTGTCATGTGTCAGTATCCTGTACTGTATGTCATAACACAGCCTGGATGTTGACCATGAGAAAGTAGAAACTACAGTCTGGTGGAGGAGAGAGTGTGTCATGTGTCAGTATCCTCTACTGTATGTCATAACACAGCCTGGATGTTGATCATGAGAGAGTAGAAACTACAGTCTGGTGGAGGAGAGAGTGTGTGTCATGTGTCAGTATCCTCTACTGTATGTCATAACACAGCCTGGATGTTGACCATGAGAAAGTAGAAACTACAGTCTGGTGGAGGAGAGAGTGTGTGTCATGTGTCAGTATCCTGTACTGTATGTCATAACACAGCCTGGATGTTGACCATGAGAGAGTAGAAACTACAGTCTGGTGGAGGAGAGAGTGTGTGTCATGTGTCAGTATCATCTACTGTATGTCATAACACAGCCTGGATGTTGACCATGAGAGAGTAGAAACTACAGTCTGATGGAGGAGAGAGTGTGTGTCATGTGTCAGTATTCTGTACTGTATGTCATAACACAGCCTGGATGTTGACCATGAGAAAGTAGAAACTACAGGCTGGTGGAGGAGAGAGTGTGTGTCATGTGTCAGTATCCTCTACTGTATGTCATAACACAGCCTGGATGTTGACCATGAGAGAGTAGAAACTAGTCTGGTGGAGGAGAGAGTGTGTGTCATGTGTCAGTATCCTCAACTGTATGTCATAACACAGCCTGGATGTTGACCATGAGAAAGTAGAAACTACAGTTTGGTGGAGTAGAGAGTGTGTGTCATGTGTCAATATCCTGTACTGTATGTCATAACACAGCCTGGATGTTGACCATGAGAAAGTAGAAATTACAGTCTGGTGGAGGAGAGAGAGTGTGTCATGTGTCAGTATCCTGTACTGTATGTCATAACACAGCCTGGATGTTGACCATGAGAGTAGAAACTACAGTCTGGTGGAGGAGAGAGTGTGTCATGTGTCAGTATCCTCTACTGTATGTCATAACACAGCCTGGATGTTGATCATGAGAGAGTAGAAACTACAGTCTGGTGGAGGAGAGAGTGTGTGTCATGTGTCAGTATCCTCTACTGTATGTCATAACACAGCCTGGATGTTGACCATGAGAAAGTAGAAACTACAGTCTGGTGGAGGAGAGAGTGTGTGTCATGTGTCAGTATCCTGTACTGTATGTCATAACACAGCCTGGATGTTGACCATGAGAAAGTAGAAACTACAGTCTGGTGGAGGAGAGAGTGTGTGTCATGTGTCAGTATCCTCTACTCTATGTCATAACACAGCCTGGATGTTGACCATGAGAGAGTAGAAACTACAGTCTGGTGGAGGAGAGAGTGTGTGTCATGTGTCAGTATCCTGTACTGTATGTCATAACACAGCCTGGATGTTGACCATGAGAAAGTAGAAACTACAGTCTGGTGGAGGAGAGAGTGTGTGTCATGTGTCAGTATCCTGTACTGTATGTCATAACACAGCCTGGATGTTGACCATGAGAGAGTAGAAACTACAGTCTGGTGGAGGAGAGAGTGTGTGTCATGTGTCAGTATCCTGTACTGTATGTCATAACACAGCCTGGATGTTGACCATGAGAAAGTAGAAACTACAGTCTGGTGGAGGAGAGAGTGTGTGTCATGTGTCAGTATCCTCTACTGTATGTCATAACACAGCCTGGATGTTGACCATGAGAAAGTAGAAACTACAGTCTGGTGGAGGAGAGAGTGTGTGTCATGTGTCAGTATCCTGTACTGTATGTCATAACACAGCCTGGATGTTGACCATGAGAGAGTAGAAACTACAGTCTGGTGGAGGAGAGAGTGTGTGTCATGTGTCAGTATCTTCTACTGTATATCATAACACAGCCTGGATGTTGACCATGAGAAAGTAGAAACTAGTCTGGTGGAGGAGAGAGTGTGTGTCATGTGTCAGTATCCTCTACTGTATGTCATAACACAGTCTGGATGTTGATCATGAGAAAGTACATTGTAGAAACTACAGTCTGGTGGAGGAGAGAGTGTGTGTCATGTGTCAGTATCCTGTACTGTATGTCATAACACAGCCTGGATGTTGACCATGAGAAAGTAGAAACTACAGTCTGGTGGAGGAGAGAGAGTGTGTCATGTGTCAGTATCCTCTACTGTATGTCATAACACAGCCTGGATGTTGACCATGAGAAAGTAGAAACTACAGTCTGGTGGAGGAGAGAGAGTGTGTCATGTGTCAGTATCCTCTACTGTATGTCATAACACAGCCTGGATGTTGACCATGAGAAAGTAGAAACTACAGTCTGGTGGAGGAGAGAGAGTGTGTCATGTGTCAGTATCCTCTACTGTATGTCATAACACAGCCTGGATGTTGACCATGAGAAAGTAGAAACTACAGTCTGGTGGAGGAGAGAGTGTGTGTCATGTGTCAGTATCCTCTACTGTATGTCATAACACAGTCTGCCAATAAAAATCACACTTACTTTTAATTTCTTGTAATATTATTTTTATTGACTGTCATCAAATATATAAAGTTGTTTGCAGTTGAACTTGGTAAAAAAGTCTAAACTTTTATCTCCAAAGATTGATCAGTTGAAAATATGACCCCTGAGGTGACCAAATGCAGGGTAGATGTTAGTGTATAGCTAACACAAAAAACAAATCCAGGCATTTTTAAGGAAACTAAATCTAACCTGCCAACCCATGTTAAAACTGCCAATAAATTATGGCTTTTATTAATCATTTCTTAATCAAATTGGTAAAACAAGGGTTGTTTTGTGTCTTAAACATTTTTGTTTTCTGATCAAGTATTTTGAAGGATTTGTATCAAAGTCTGTAAAAATAAGAGACATAATGTGTTTAATTTGATATAATATTATAGTCCTCTGATCAAATATTTTGAAGGTTGTAGGTTTTCTGACCTTTTAGCACCACTGAAAACATATAGCCATCTAAACGTACATCTGTTGCATATAAATCATTAGTATATTTAATCTGGTATAATCATATGAAATAGATTATCTATCTTCATCTGAATTGCCACGATATAACTGAAATATTGTTGAAAGTGGCATTAAACACCATAAAACCAAATTAACAAACTATTTTCATCTGTCACTAATTCTTATTTTGTCATTTTACATATGATTTTTTCATAATTTTCATTGTTTTGTGTTATGCCTATAATCCCTTGGAGTATAATTGTGTACTAATTAATAAAGAACTATTAATTAAAGCAGTAAATGAAGTATATATATAAGGTAAATCATTTGTGGTCTGATAATACATTTATATACTACCAATAAATTATATGTCACTCGCTAATATCAATATTTAGCTAAAACACAAAAAGTCATAATTGGTTAAGCATGGATCAAAATTTGTATCTGAAATGCATGAAAAAATAATCTCAAAATCTAGCATGAGTCACCTCCATATCAAATATTAATTTTAATCGATCCACACAAAAATCTTTAATTATAATCTAAATAGTATTTCTTTAGAAGTTAACCAGCACCATGATCAAGTCTTAATTAATATGCAAATTAGCTTCCATCAATCAAAGTTATTATTAATGACCAGTTAACATGTGCTTGTAAATGAGGCATGTCCTGTATAATGGCTAAGAGACGTGTGTTTTAACAATCAATTGTAAACTTCTGAGAGTCATTAAGTCATCACACATGTCCTATGCTGCATTTCAAAGCATATTCAGCCTCATTTCACTGCCTGAATCATTTCTCCATATAAATGTCTCTTTATACATCATCTAGAGATGCCTTAGATGTCTGTGTATTGAATTGTCAGATATTTCACAGCTGTCTTTTGTAGGTTAAATGGGAAAAAGAGGTTCCATGTTAACTAAGAGAATTGCAAAAAAAAAATATGATTCAATACACAATTAATGTATGTCTGAATCCATTTTAAATACAATCAAGCCTGCCCATGTGGTCACCTCTATAAAGCAGTCACCTGTATTATAAGGTCACTTTTTCTTTGTCCTGTCATAGAACATTTCATATGAATTGAACCTCTTTTAAGAGGTCACCTGTATTATAAGGTCACTTTTTCTTTGTCCTGTCATAGAACATTTCATATGAATTGAACCTCTTTTAAGAGGTCACCTGTATTATAAGGTTACTTTTTCTTTGTCCTGTCATAGAACATTTCATATGAATTGAACCTCTTTTAAGAGGTCACCTGTATTATAAGGTCACTTTTTCTTTGTCCTGTCATAGAACATTTCATATGAATTGAACCTCTTTTAAGAGGTCACCTGTATTATAAGGTCACTTATTCTTGTCCTGTCATAGAACATTTTATATGAATTGAACCTCTTTTAATAGGTAACCTGTCTTATAAGGCCATTTAATCCTTGTCCTAAAGGTGACCTCTTAATGCAGGTTTGACTGTATAACACGACTCAATTGTATATTTTAACATGACCAATTTAATGACATAAATATACATAGCTTAAACCAAAATTCATAAAATTTGAAATCTTGTGTCTGACCACTTATATCAACTAACAACATATGGATAACTGTAATTGTACATGTATATATTTGTAAATAGTTTTGTAATTCTCTACACATATGTATTGCAATGGTTTATTGAGAAATACAGATATATATAAATGTTTATTGAGAAATAATGATAAATATATAAGATAGTAATATAAGCGGTCAGTCAAGATTTCAACTTTCATAGCAGCAATTTAAGTAGAGGGATTATTAATTAGAAAGGGTCTTGTAGCAAGTCTAACCATGACTGTATCAGTTTTCTTTTGATCCTCTCTATAATAGACCAATATATCAGGTTCACTACACCTAATAGATCATAATAACAAAGGGTCTTGTAGAAAGTCTAACCATGACTGTATCAGTTTTCTTTTGATCCTCTCTATAATAGACCAATATATCAGGTCCACTACACCTAATAGACCATAAAACATATACAAATCATCCCTATATTAATGTAAACAATATGGCCCTCTGAACATGTCTATAAATTTACCAATAATACATTGTTTTCTTTTAACAGTATTTAAAATTAGACAATTATTTATTACTAAGGGTCACTCCATGTTGTAAAACTCACACCTGAAGTATGATATGACTAGACAAAACCCTTCATAATAAAACTATACCATAGTAATGTAACATAGTCTTAGGTACTTGGAGATAAAACTGTAATTTATGAGCCAATGTTTGTCTCCTTGTGGCAGATACCTGGATTAAACTGCTTAGGGACAGGTAAGGGATTTTTGATCATTTTAATCCATACATTACAAGATTTCCTAACTTAACTTTAAACCTTCCAAAATTCCTTCTACACCAATCACGAAAAAATGATATTTATAAAACAAAACTGAAAAAATAAAGACTGGGAACCCTCACCCAAATACCCCCACCCCCCAAATGTCCTATCAATAAAAATCTAAAATGTGTAAAATAATTATTGAAGGATTATATTTTTAAAGAAAAAAAATCTTTTTGTAAACATGTATTTCTACTCAAATATTCAGACCACTTAATTATTAAATGAATTTAATTTCCAGATTAAAATTTAATTAATGAGGTACGTTTTAATATTGAAAAAAAAAAAACATTCCTCTGTTGGAGGCCAAGATAAGATCTAAACCTGATAATCCAAGTAATAAAATAAAATAAAACCCACAGATGACACAGGAATATTAGATACTAAGAGACAAATTTATCATTCAATTGGAGACAAGTCCGCTTAACATGACAATTCAATACCTAATACACCTAGATAAATTTTCTAGACAACAGGTGAGACTTATAGCTCTAACAGCGGTAACAGAGCTACCTAAACGACACCCTGCTATCTTATATACACAAATAACTTTCTTATCTCTACCCCAATGTATGTACTGTAAGACTTTTTGATAAAGTCTAATACATTTAGAGGTGTGAAGCAATACCTTCTCTGACAGCCTCTTTTATGTCCTCTTTGTTTTATTACAGTTTTGTCCTCGGTGACGTTGATTTTAAGAGTACACCGTGTGCTCTGATATCCAATCAAGATGTGGGTTAGCCCTGTAAAAAGTAAGATCTGTGTGATAGATGTCAGTATGTGCCTTTGATAACAGGTTTAGAGAGAGATAAATGTAGCCTAATGTTATAAGGTCTACCACAAAGGAATCAGAAAACACTGTTATCTTCTACTCAAAGTCTTAATTCATTCTCCTCCTTGTTCTTTAGGAATTAGGACTATAAATACTTACAAAGGTAAGACAGACTCAATATTTATTGTGGTTTTTTTTCTTTTCTTCTCATTAATATATTTTATTGCTTAATAAAAAAGAAGTTTATACTGAAAAGCATGTGCTATTTTTTTCTTTTTCTTCTCATTAAAATATTTTATTGTTTATTTTGATTGAACTGTCGTACTTAAAAGTAAACAAAACAAATACAAAAATTGACATACATTATGATACGGTATTGAATAATATCTGAATCTTAATAAGTACCAATTACATTAAGATGCAGAAACATTTATAGGTTGAAACTCCAATAATTAGCTGCAGTTATGTATTAATTTATGTCTACAAATTGGGAAAATGTACAGATTGCATGTTTATATATAATTATTACAAAGTACTTTGTAAACCAGGAAAATACTTAACTTAAAGAACTACTCTATATTTTATTATGCTGCACATTTTTACTAAATCTTATCTATAATTTTTTCCCACCATTTTTTTTTAAATATTATTTTATACTATTTGCAAAAAAAAACATTTCACACTTTTTGAAAAGAAAGTTTAAACAATTCCATCAATAAAAACAAAACATGCTATATGGTGTTGGAAATCCAGGTCCAGGGTTGGGACAGGAACAAACATGTGGCTGGGGTAAACCCAATGGATCCTAACCCTCCCCCTCTGATAATTGGGGGTAAACCCGTTGGATCCTAACCCTCCTCCTCTGATAATTGGGGGTTAACCCGTTGGATCCTCCCCCTCCCCCTCTGATAATTGGGGGTACACCCGTTGGATCCTAACCCGCCCCCTCTGATAATTGGAGGTAAACCCGTTGGATCCTAACCCTCCCCCTCTGATAATTGGATCTCCAACAACAATATGTATGTTATATATACCATGCAGATTGTATTATATACAAGTTTATTTCAAACTTTTAAGTATAATTATTCGCTATCTAATCTATCTGTAAGATACACTTCATGATTAACCTCCGTAACTATTCACAACACTTCATGATTAACATCCGTAACTATTTCACAACACTTCATGATTAACCTCCGTAACTATTCACAACACTTCATGATTAACACCCGTAACTATTCACAACACTTCATGATTAACACCCGTAACTATTCACAACACTTCATGATTAACCTCCGTAACTATTCACAACACTTCATGATTAACCTCCGTAACTATTCACAACACTTCATGATTAACCTCTGTAACTATTCACAACACTTCATGATTAACCTCTGTAACTATTTAAAGATGTTCTAATGATAAGTAAACACCATTCTGACTTCTAACACAAAATATGTAATTAATAGATATATATGTTCCAAAATAACGATAAGGTCATCAAGATGAAGACCATTTTATCATTAAAGATGGCTGAAGGTTAAAACAGAATCATATTTCTAACATATTTGGTAATTTTGGACAACAACCTAATTTAATTGTTGCAGTATAAATATTTGGTTTACAAAAAGTAGGTGACCAACCTCTCCCCCTTTCTATCCCATTTTTTGCAAAGATGTTGTATTAATTGCAAATATATAGGATGAAGAAACAGTTTAGTAATTTTCAAAACAGTCAAGGAACAATCCTTTTACCAAAAGTAACACGACATGTGTCACTAGTGGAGCAGAAACTGCATACCTTTCCAGAGCACCTAAGTTCAAATAAATATTACAGTATTTAGTCTAGCTGAAAAAATACTACAATGTTTATATCGACAACTGGAAAAAAAAAACTTTACAACGTTTATTCCATAGAATATTTGTTCCTAAAAGACGAAATATTATGGAGTTGTTTACAATAAATTATGGAAAGCTAATAGAAGAAATACAGATTATGTAACCCATTATTTTCTCCATACAACAAGAGTATCTTGTATCATATTAATTACTGCTGTCATTAGTATACCACTTACTTAATTAAGGTCTACCTCAATTACCTAACATCTATTTATAGCATCTTACAAATAAACACATAACTGTTGTTAATTCTATATAATACATACAGATTTGTAATAACAATAAACACAAGACATGGAAAATAAGGCCAAGACAAGATTTATATTTGTTTATATTGTAAAACTCAGATTTTTGTAGAAATTCCCCCTCAAAAATATCTTGACAATAAACTTTACTTAGGAAATTGTTTACAGCAAAATGTAGTCCAATTTTTTTTTGGAGGGGAGAGTGAGGGGGGGTGGGGAAGGTGGAAAGACAATAAAACATTTCAATGTCATGGAAAAAACACAGCTATAATGTACAGTCATCTGTCAAAAGTATTCGGAAATGTAAAAAAAAATCCTATTTAATCAACCAAAACCATATTTTTTCAAAAAATTATTATGAAGTCATTTCTGGATAGATTTTAACAAATGTTACATCAAAACATTCGGAATTGTCAATATTTTGATTGTTTATTTACTCATTATGTAGTTATGAGAGAGTGATTTTTATTTGATTTTCCTATATATTTCAACTAAAAATAAATCCTAAAAATTAAAAATCATGGAAAAATTATGTACAAATAAAAACCACTCATATAAACATATTGAGCAAATAAACAAACAAAATATACACTATTCCGAATGTTTTGGTGTAAAATATGTTAAAATTTATCCAGAAATGACTTCACAATAATTTTTTGAAAAAATATAGTTTTGGTTGATTATATAGGGATTTTTTTTACATTTTCGAATACTTTTGACAGATGATTGTATCTTCGGTTTTTTTGGGGGGTTTTTTTTGGGGGGGGGGGTTTCTATCTGTTGCGACATACAAGTACAAGTACTCTGAATGATAAAATATAAAAATAATCAAATTCGAAATGCACCTTGTTTTAAAAAATCCCAAGAATGTAAAATTGTTCACAGAAATTATAAAAAATGCTTCAATTCAATTCTGACAAATGATAAAAAAAAAAGGAAAAAAAAAAAAAAAAGCTTTCCAGTTAAAATAAAAATGAAAGGGATATGGTTTTATCAATCAAAATGTTGTGTTAAAATTTCAAAGGCAACTTGATTTTACTGATAAGTAGCATAATCATTTCATTATTTACTTCATGCTGGGCCCTGTATGGATTAGACATAACAATAAAGACATACCACAATGTATAGCACATGTTAATGACTGAACTGGGTGATGGTCAACAGGGCTCAACCCTCAGCCTAGTCTGTCCCCCAAATAGGATGTGTCCTCTCGATGGGGGGTTGTCAAGTTATAATACAGATAGCTTGACAGTGGACCATATAGTGGGCAATATGTTTGGACAATGCCATGCTCACTGCAGTGCCAAATTTACCATTGTGCTTAGGTGGGCTTAAGCACAGGGCCTCGGGTAATATATAATAGCTTAATAGTTTGTTGCAGATGCAGTGTACATGTCTGACCTAATATAACGTAATATCTTAACTATTCCTAAATTTCCTGAGCATGTATGCCTTCACTGCCGGTGTAGGGCTACCGGGTCTACCTCCTTCAGGGCCCAAATAAGGGGCCTCATAACTTAACTATCACAGGGCCTCATTTGTCCTAAATCTGGCACAGGCTCACTGTAAGCTAAAGACCTCTTTTGTAAAGCTGTAAAAAGAGCAGTTCATTGACATCACAATAAAAATCGTAATTATCAATTATTTCAGTTGAGTATTTGCAACCTTTAGATGCCAAGAATATTTGTTTGACTTCAAAGCATTATTTTTGCCTGAGAAAGTCGATTTAGTTTTCTGAAATTTTAAAGATTTAATGTGAAGCCTGTGTAACCATAGATATATAACATTCATTTCTCATTTAATACCATGCATGATCTGTGAATAATTTGTGATATAAATGTAAGTAATGTCTTTATTCTTTGATAACATGGTGGTATTTAACACAATGGAATGTTAACTGTGGATGCTACACCCGGTATTTATTGTTTAAACAACAGTAAACAATTTTAAAACCTTCATAATACTAGTATCCATTCATAAAAGTACTGTTCCTTTACTTTAACCTGTGTCTAAGTGCAATGTTGATCAGTCTCTCATGTTCATTTACCAATACATTCATATCCTTTCTTACTATTAAAACACCAAAATGTTATAACCGCATCAGAGGTGTAATGGTTAACATGCCCAACTCAAGTGTGGGAGATCATGGGTTTGAGTCTTGTTCAGGTCAAATTCAAGACTATGAAGTTGGGTAGGTGTCTGAAAACCTTAACATTTAAGGTGTGTAGTGGGGTTTGAACCATGTCAGAAGTCAATGGCATGAACCACTAGGCCACCAAGACCCTCAGTAGTCTGTATGATGAATGAAACTTTCGCTTAAGTTGATGAACTGAATTTTTAGTATTTAAAATTTTTCTGACTTGACATGTTCCAACCTTGGGATCTTTTATAACAACTTTAAGATGTGACGAAACCAATATCAAGGTAAAATAAAGAAATTTACATGTAAGAACATCTAGTATTAAATTCTACATCCAAGAACATAAAATAAGAGCATAAAATACAACATCATTACTAACCATATAAAAATCTCTATTATTGATTAAAAAAATGGTTTATAAGATTTTTATGGCACTATTTTTATTAACAATAAATTATATACAGTGCTCATTTAATTTCTTCTCTTTTTAAAAGACCCGAGAATTGCTCTTAATAATTAAGTGTGAAAAAATGTTAAAAAGAAGACATAGATGTTAGTCATCCATGATATAGGGGGTACTCTGATTTCAAACTGAGTGATTCTTTTGTTATAAAACTCTTTTCAATTTTACCATATCATTTGTTACTTTACAACGGTTTGAACTCCACCACATGGGTATATCATTACATTCAAAGCTACGGAAGACCGAACAACCAAAATTAGTCCTCCGATAAAATTTCGTATTGAATTATATAGCATGTATGAAGCTCATCTATTTCATTAAGTCACACAGATAGCTACTTATCCTTACAGAGGACAGTCATAGTTTATTACTCGAATTCTACAGGATACACATGCAATAAACACATTAAACCTTGAATAGGGTACAGTTTTAATGGAATAATGATTTTTATTGTTTATTGGTAGGATAAAGAATGTATCAACTTATCATTCTAATATTCTAAGGAAAAACAACATTTTACAGATTATAACATGTATTAAAAGGTATGTAACAATTACGTTATTAACTTGTAAAATATGGGATGCAACATTTTCGTCAAAACAAATTCAACAGATTATTTTGTTATTTTCTCACAAAGATTTGAAAAATTAGAAAATTAATAATTGTAAAATGATCGTTTATAGTTGTAAGATTATTTTTAAACATGATAAAATCTATAAAAATGGAGAGAGAAAAAATATGTCAAAATCTGATAAAAACCATAAAATCTATATATAATTAACTATAATACTGTTTATTTTATATATCAGACATATATATCAATTGATACATATATTTACATATAAATTCATTAAACAAAATCAAAATTAAGTATTATAAAATAAATTGATATGAATTGACCAAAATTTGGCTAAAAATTCCCCTTATATTAAAAAAAAAATCCAGATAAAAAGCCCCCCTCCTTCCTAGAACCTGCCTATGCCTCTAAACATCAGTAAGAATTTTTTCTATTTCCCCTCTTTACTGTAATTGTTCATTATATGATTTACTAGTTTTTCTACATACATGTACAGCATGTGGCCAAAAGTTTAACATGATTTACTAGTTTTTCTACATACATGTACAGCATGTGGCCAAAAGTATTGCCACAGGTAAAAAAAAATCCCTATATAATCAACCAAAACCATATTTTTTCCAAAATAATTTGTGAAGTCATTTCTGGATAGATTTTAACAAATTTCACACCAAAACATTCAGAATTGTCTATATTTTTATTGTTTATTAGCTCATTATGTTTATATGAGTGGTTTTTATTTGTACATAATTTAAACAGGATTGTTAATTTTTAGGGTTTATTTTTAGTTGAAATTATTTCAACTAAAAATAAATCCTAAAAATTAACAATATATATTTCAAATATATAGGAAAATCAAAGTCATTTTTTATTTGTTATATTTAAATTATGTACAAATAAAAACCACTCATATAAACATAATGAGCAAATAAACAGTCAAAATATAGACAATTCTGAATGTGTTGGTGTAAAACTTGTTAAAATCTATCCAGAAATGACTTCACAATAAAAAAATAAATAAATATGGTTTTGGTTGATTATATAGGGATTTTTTTTACATGTGGCAATACTTTTGGCCACATATGTATTTGCCAAGAGTCTTAGTTAATAATAAAATTTGTTCGCTCCACTATATAACCGTAGCCGAAATATTGCTGGAGTTGGCATTAAACACCAATCAATCAATCAATCAATCAATCTTTGCCAAGAAATCAGTTGGTAATTTTTTATTTCTCCACACATTATCATTGCTACATTTAATAATAAATCATAGTTTTAATGTACTGTACAGTGTGTGTTGTCTATATACATGTAGTCAAACATGCTGTCACCTCTATTACGCCGTCACCTCTATTAAACAGTCACCTGTATTAAAAGGTCACATTTTTCTTGCTCTGTCAAAGAAAATTTCATATGAATTCAACCTGTTTTAAGAGGTCACTTGTCTTATAAGGCCATTTTCTCCTTGTCCTATGACAGGGCAAGCAAAGTGTGACATTTTAATACAAGTGACTGCTTAATAGAGGTGACGGCATGTGCAGGTTGACTGTATATTTTACATGTTATAATGTGTTGTCATATACCCTATTACTTAATCATTTCTCTTCTTCTCAATGTGTTACTATATATATACTCTAAATTCGTCCATTGTGGGTCCTTAATTGGTAATGTTAATATATTTGATTTGATTTGATAACAGAATTTAGATTTCAAAAGAGAACAAAGTTTCCCTCAGATTTGTTGTCATTATAAAAGAGTATGTCTTCCCAGTATCTACCTTACACTGTATATAATGTTAATACCGGTGTCATATCGTATTTTGAACCCCATGGTAAATTGAACCCGGGGTCGATTTACATCCATGGTATATTGAACCCCCTTATTGAAAACTGAACCCCCCTGTATGGTAAATTGAACCCCCATGGTATTTTGAACCCCCCCCCCCATTTCTAATCAAAAGATATGCAGGGAGGTCAAAATATCATGTGTAGGGGGGTCGATATTTTATGGGTAGGGGGGTCAAAATACCATGGATATGGGGGTCGATATACCATGGGTAAGGGGTTCAATATACCATGGGTAGGGGGGTCGATATACCATGTATAGGGGGGTCAAAATACCATGGGTAGGGGATAATGGATAGGGGGGTCAAAATACCATGGGTAGGGGGGGTCAATATACCATGGGTAGGGTTGTCAAAATACCATAGGTAGGGGGTCGATATACCATCGGTAGGGGGTCCAAAATTTAAAGTTCAAAAGTTTCAAAAAATTTGAAAATTTGAAAATTAAAAAAAATATATAAAATTTCAAAATTTTCATCATATTTCAAAATTTTAATATTTAAATAATCTTGAAAAATAATAAAACAATTGTAGCCTATTTTGTTGAATATACTGTTGAAAAGTTTGAAAAATTCCTTATTATTTAATAAGCAGTTATTGACTTTTAATTTCAGTCTACTCATGACTATGCAGACCTGGTCAATGATTGATTAACCTCGGTCAATCATTCATTGACCAGGTCCATATAGTCATGAGTAGACCGCATTAAAAGTCAATAATTGTATAGGGTAGGGGGGGTCGATATACCATTGGTAGGGGGGGTCGATATACCATGGGTAGGGGGGTCGACCCCCCTACCCATGGTATATTGACCCCCATACCCATTGAAAAGACTAAGTAAACAAGTAAACCTTTGTTTATATAGGGAATCTCAGCGAAACCAATTTTAAGAAAAATATCAGATTCATGATATACAAATTTGAAATTTTGAAAATTTTCTTAAAATTCTATGAATTTTTTTTGAATTTTTTCTTTGATTTTTTTTAATCTTATGAAATATGTTTTGAAATTTTATGAAATTTTTATTTTAATTTATATATTTTTTTGAATTTTATAAATTTTTGAAATTTTGAACTTTTTTGAAAATTTAGATTTTTTGGAAATTTTGAAATTTTATTACCCCCCTACCCATAATTATTAATATATATTGAACACCCTCCCTACCCATGGTATTTTGACCCCCCCCCCCCCTACCCATGGCATATTGACCCTCCTACCCATGGTATATCGACCCCCCAACCCATGGTATTTTGACCCCCCTACCTATGGTATATCAAACCCTCTCTTATGGTATTATGAACTCCTCTCTTTTGGTAGAAATGAGGGGGGGTTCAATTTACCATGAGGGGGTTCAAAATACAATGACAAAAAATTGACCCCGGGGTCAAAATACCATATGGAAAATTGAACCCGGGGTAAAAATATCATAGGTAAATCGACCCCGGGTTCAATTTACCATGGGGTTCAAAATACCATATGACACCGGTAGTATAATGTTATCTCTTTAGGATGCTTGTATGTTGGTTTATGGGTTAGGCTTAGGTTTATGGTGTTTAACACCACTTTTAACAATATTTCAGTTATATCGTGGCAGTTGTTGGTTTATGAGAAATAAAGATATACATGTATATATATATATACCAGTAGAACTGCTTCACTTTCCCCCTATTTTTGTATTTTAATCAAATTTTAATTGTAAACATTTCATTGTGATGGTGGGTTATTTTTTTATTTTATATTTTATTTTTAATGGGTTTTTCTCTACCATATAAAGTGACCTATTTAATACTAAATATTAAAGAGAGATGTACAAAGAAGATTAACAGAGCTACAGATGTTTAACAAACAGACAAATGAACATCTGTGAATAATTATTGTTAAAAATGGCATTAATATAAATTAAAATGGCTAATGGATGCATTCAACAACAATATTGTCACAATTTCTTATTTTCCTTGATAATTTATAATTTTATGAAAGTGAAGTTTTAGCATTTGTTCCGTCAAGATTTTTTCTCTCAAAAAACTCCAGTCCCCATCCTTTACATAAAACATGTAGATGAAAATCAAATCACGAAAAATAGACAATGTATAATGTTTTATCTGAACATTTTTCCATTGGATTTACAAGAATCATGTAAAGGTCTTCTTATAACAATATTTCTTTATGACTGTCAGAACCCAAGTTCCTCATCATCAATAGCATGTTAAGCTAAGTTCAAAACAAACAACAAGGAATTCCCTAGGGTGTTTTTTTCTTTAATATCAGGAAGTGATCTCCTTACATATCAAGAAAATATAACTATTTTTAAACATGCTTTTAAATATATTAAAGACTCCAAAAGATTTACAATTTGTCTAAATGATCTAAAGAACCAACACACATCTCCAAAAGTATTTATTCTCTTTTCTTTTTTCTTTTTTTTTTCGTATATTGTCTAAACCTATGTTTTTGTATACCGATATTTAACTCTATGCTATTATATACATATTATATCATTTCATTGCGCATGCTAATCCATATTGTAAATTATTGTATTCAGGAGAAGACTTCATAAGTTGGAAAAACTTGTGTCCAATCCCTATTTGTTATATTTAGCAAATAAAAATATGTTTAAACAAAAACTTTAATATCCATATGATAGTACATGATTTTTTTGATTTTTTTTTTCAAAATGTTTCATTTTTCAAAGCACTGTTCCTTTACTTTAATTTATGTCTTTAAGTGTAATGTGGAATAGTCATTCCTGTCCATTGACATCCATATATTTTCTTTCTTAACGATTCAGTGTTATCCAAATCATTGGGTTTGGTTTTCTGGTGTTTAACGCCTCTTTCAACAATATTTTAGTTATATCGTGGTGGTCAGTTTAATTGGTGGAGGAAACCGGCGTATCCGGAGAAACCCACTGACCCGTTGCAAGTCACTGACAAACTTTATCATATAATGTTGTTTGGTTCAAATTGGGAGTGTGGGGAGGTCTTCCATTTAAATAACAGAAATATATGTACAATAATTTGTGTGGAAACATAGAATTGACTTATTTTATCAATTGTTACGGTAGTTTTAAAGTAAGTACCACCATCTATACAAAATCAGGAGAACATACCATCTAATTCAAATTCTTTATTGATATTAAATCCAACAAAGGATTGTCATCAGCAACAATACAATCAACAGACATACACAAAACATGAAACAATTAACAGGAGAACATACAACCAGTCGTTGCCCTTCTGTACTTAATTTTTTGTTCAGGTTATAACTTAAGAGTTATAAACAGAATAGCTTACATGTCAAATATTCAATGAAGCATACAACTTAATGATGTATAAAAGACACTAGGTTATAATTAGATTTTTTAAATGTCTCACCTCTAAACACTGGGTGGACTATTTAATGGATTCAAACATGAAATTGTTTCAAAGTTAATGAAGTGGAATTTAGTGGATTGTGGGTAATGAAGTGGATCATGGGTAATGAAGTGGATTGAGGTCTTGATTTATGATGAATGTATATTCACCAGGTCATAGTCCTATACTCAATGTAGACCATCTAGAATTACACAGTGAAATGGACAAACAGAAGGGTAAAAATATTATCTGGGGTCAAGAAAAATAAGTGACTGGTTAAGACAGCATTCTTTATTAGACTTCTGAAGGGACTGGGAGTACCGGTAATATATTAAGTCTAATAGACATTGTAGCTGAAGCTGAAAATTTGCTAAAAATGACCCATGATCCTTAATTTTGGTTGGTAAATTGAAAAACAGGATGCTACATATCTATACATTAAAGTTTGTCTTGTGTATAGATAATATAGATCACTATTATATGTTATATCTTGATTGATATTTAAATCATATTTAAAATGTACCACCTCCTCATACTAAATGTCATTAGGGAGTCATGTGTTTCAAACATGTATATATGTAGTGTGATTGTAGTTAACAGTTTCTTTGTTTTGTATTTAATGTGTTGTTTTGGTAACAATCCTTTGTATATGGATTTCAGACCAATAAAAATTATGTTCTGTTCTGGTCTGTTCTGTGTCAGTCTCAATAAAGTGGCAGGAATAAATTACATTTGTCGTGCTTGACAACAAGACATTGATTGTTCTATACACAATTTGATTCAAAATTTTTGTGAAACTCTTTTGAAAATTTATTTACACAAGGTTAAAAGTTAAAGTGTCCAGAAAACTGTCCAATCTGGGTTTAATCCCTTATATAATGGAGGATCATGACACCTGCCTTTACACCAAAACATGCAGCTTTAATGTCTATTGTTTTGGTCCTCTGGCACCTCTCTGTGTCACGCTGGTGACTTAATCTGTGTGTTTACACAGACAACAATACTCCACAGACCCCAGTCAAATGTTCACATTAATATGGGTATTTGGACAAATATTTGTTGTATACATTTCAACCTTGTTAACAAACAAGACATTTAAGATAAAAGTCAGATCTATTTATAGACAGATTGTAGTGATGCTCAAAGTCAAACTTTATAGATAAATTCAAATTAAGGAAGTGGTAAGATCTTTTAAAGTAAGTACATGTAGTATGATTAAAAAAAAAAGGTTTTTCAAAAATTACAATGCTTAGTTTATAAAAAAGAGAGTTAAGATGAGAGGCGATTGTTCGTTTTTATTGATAATGGTGGAATTGATGACCATCACTGTTTTATTAATAATGGTGGAATTGATGACCATCACTGTTTTATTAATAATGGTGGAATTGATGACCATCACTGTTTTATTAATAATGATGGAATTGATGACCATCACTGTTTTATTAATAATGATGGAATTGATGACCATCACTGTTTTATTAATAATGGTGGAATTGATGACCATCACTGTTTAAGCTTTCTTTTCCTAATCATATTGTATCTTGACAAGTAATATTTATATCACAGGTTTCAGAGTTGTTAATTATTTACCATGGTCAAGGCTTAACACAATTCGTCTGCACACAAGAATAATATTTTTATGAGCTGATTAAAGAGAAATGTATTTAATTATTCAGAGTTGTGATAGAATTGATGTGAAACAATTTGGTAATAAATGTGTAAATTTAGTAATGGTCATTAATTTTGACCAATCAGAATGGAGGTCAATAATTTGACCAATGATTACATCTTTGATTTTCTATAAAACTTCTGTTTAAACAATAAAACGAAAGAAAGAAAAATAACACTATCAGAAAAGTTTACAAAGTCAAATAGAAAAATAGCAGAGAGAGACAAAATCTGTACACACAAATACATGACCACTCAATTTCCTGGCTTGGTTCAGGCACTTCAATAAAAGGTGGCAGGCTAAACTAGTTTAATGGGCACAAAGGAGAAAATATACACCGATGTAAATCTAGGTTCTAGTTTGAAATTTATGTATATGTACTTGATTTGTCCCTTTCTTCACAAGTACATTGAATTTCAATTTTAAACCTATTATATTTTTTTGTGTGTATAATTATGGTTAAAACCTAATGTCAGATGGCAGGTGATTTCTTTGAAGTTTAATTGAAAGTGTAAAACTGATTGACAACTTATATTTTACACCTGGTTTACTTTCCATCATGAGAAAAAAATGAAAATGAATTTTAATTTCTCATGAAATATAATATCTCTCACCAACAAAGGATCCCTCTTTAAACTTCCTTTTCAATATTCTATAAGATGAGAGATGACAAACGAGCATGATACATTTTATAATAATAAATAACAAAATATTAAAAACAGTTGTTTTTTTCAATTTTTAACCTGAATGCAAGATATAATAAATTGAATTTAATTTTTATTCAGTTTTCAGTTTTCTTCTCTTGGTGAAGGAGAATTAATTTACCTCGTATGATTTATGAGGTAATATGACCTCTAAAACATGTCTTGTTGTAGAGCTCCTTTTGTGAAGAAAACCATTAAATTCACAAGATATAAAATATGTATATATTACTGTATCAAGGATACACATTAACAGATCAACTCCTGCTGTGTGAAGCTTTTACAAAATTTGCCTACATCATTTATCATTATACTGTAGTAATAAAATATGCCTTCCCATGGGATATTCAATTTTATTGTCACCATACAATTTTTAAACTTTCCATCATTTTATTTTTCAATAATAATCTTTGAAGAAGAAATAGAATTCATTGATAGTAATATTGCTGGTTAAAGTTATCTGTAATACTATAATCTTGAACAATAGATTTTTATTAATACTTTATGTAAATTATGTTACTATGACTTAAGTAGACCAATTTTATGGAAATAAATCATTCTTTTTATTCTAATAAAAAATATTTATATTCAACAGAAATCAACCTTAATTTGGACCAAAACACACTGATTTCTACCAAAACACAATAAACAATTTCTACTAAAACACACTGATTTATACCAAAACACACTGATTTCTATCAATGGAGATTGATTTCTATCAAAGGAGACCGATTTCTACCAAAACACACTGATTTCGACAAATACTCGCTGATTTCTATCAAAGGAGACCGAATTCTACCAAAATACGACTTCTATCAAAGGAGACCGAATTCTACCAAAATACAACGATTTCTACTAAAACACACCGATTTATACCAAAACACACTGATTTCAACAAAAACTCGCTGATTTCTATCAAAGGAGACCGATTTCTACCAAAACACTGATTTCTACCAAAGCACACCAATTTCTACCAAAATGCACTGATTACTACCAAAACCCACTGATTTCTACCAAAACACACTGATTTCAACAAAAACTTGCTGATTTCTATAAAAGGAGACAGATTTCTACCCAAACACACTGACTTCTACCAAAACACACTGATTTCTACCAAAACATACAGATTTCTACCACAACCCACTGATTTCTACCACAATCCACTGATTTCTACCAAAACATAATGATTTCTACTAAAAATACACTGATTTCTATCAAAACACACTGATTTCCATTTTTTTTAAATAAACAATTGTATTATTTCACATAATTATGTGTAGTATTCATACTAAATTTGACTTGTGGATTCTTTCACCCCCCCCCCCCCTCCCCCCCCCCCCCCCCCCCCCCCCCCCCCCCCCCATCCTCCATTTTGTACTCTTGGTTACTGATATATTTGGCTGACTACTCATTAAAGGTTCCCCATATATCATGACAACATCTCACCATAGATTTTCTAGTGTGATGTAAAAGATTTGATAGTGTGTTTATATCTGGCTTTGTGTCTCCAAGGAATATCTATAATTTGAAAGTGATATTTTATATAAATCCATTTGGCAATGAATGCATGGATATACAATGTATCAGGGAAGTATACTGTATATTGTCATCTTCATTTTTGAAAAATTTAAACAACGATCATCAACAATTACACCAATATCAAAAAAATGAAAAACTACCTCTCTTCTCAAACAGCTGTACACAAAAGACCAGAATATATGGTGTTGGAAATCCTGGTCTTGGCTTGAGATATGTACTGGTACATAAAAAATACAGTCATAATGTTGAACATACATTAACTGCTAAATGTTTTCTTAAAATGACAGACCAACAAAAGTATAATATATGATTTGTTAAAAATTGTTTCAACAATTTTACTGCCAGATCAATCATCCAAATATAAAATCTGTTAAAAAAAAAATATAAAATCTTCACTTTTAAATATTAAAAATCTATCAAGTTATGCAATATACCCTGATACAAAGTAGCCATAGCTGGAACTAAATACTATTGAACAGAATACACTGATAAATGTTTTCTTAATTAATATATAAAATATATGATTTGTCAAAAATTCCCTGCCAGATTACCGTTAATCAAAAAAATACAAAATTTAATTTTAATCTTCAGTTTTTAACATTAAAAATATATCATGTTATGCAACATACCATGGTACAATGTAGTTATATAATGATCTGGAAATAAATACTATTGAACAGAAGACACATGGTCTCATAGACCTGATAGAATTTGAGAAATTATTCTAATCAATAAACTGAACACTTTAACAATCAAATCTTCAACAATTTGTTCCAATCATCTGTGTCAATGTTGTAAAGCAAGTTAAAGCCTATGATGATTCATACACTATAGAATTGCTCATTAAGAAGAATATCAGTTAGATTGTTTCTGATCACTGGTCAGTATAAATGATGGCAGATGTGATGAATGACATTATCTCTTTAACTTGTCATCTGTCATTTCTGTTTTCCAGGAACCAGTAGAACAAGGAACAGCAGAAACTATTTTGAAGGTATATTTAACTGTTGTTCTCATTGTATTTTGTACATGTTAAATAATTCTTTGACTGTCTCAGGGTTGCATTTAGAAAATAGCAAAAAAAAAAAGGTTGAATATCCCCTTTATAATGAAAAATTACAGGGACCATTTGTTGTTGATTTGTTCACAGGATGTTCTAAAAATGAGCACAAAGGAGAATTTAATGTGCCATTCCTTTCAATAAAATGGGATGCATTTTTATATTAAAAGGAACATTTTCACAATACCCCCCTCTTAGATGCAACCCTGCTGTCTTTTGTAGATAATCTTAGAATATCTTAACTCAAGATAGTTTATTTTCTACTTTTCCCAAATTAATACAGTTTACTGTTTATAATAATTCTTTATTGGATAAAGCACAGTAGATACAATGTGTAATCCATGTTCACATACAATGACAATACAAGTATATAAATACTGATGCATATAAATATGAAGAAATGATTTAATTATAGTTCTAATAACACCATACAAATGACATATTACAAAGTGAAACCATTCTAAGACTAGCCAACATTGAACTGCTTTTGACATATGTCAAAGGATTCTTTCAGAAAAATACATAAATTTTTAGCATCTGTCACGTTGACTGGGTTCAAAATTCTAGATATTAAATAAATTTCATCTGAATCAGATTGAGATTCTTCATTTATAATATATTTATTTCTTAAGTTTTTATATAGAGGACAATACAAAATTAAATGTTTTTCATCCTCAACTTTATTTTTGCAACTTTTGCAGAATCTTTCTGGCACAGGTAATGGAGGTTTCATATATCTCCATGTTTCAATTGCAAGTTGGTGGGCACTTATTCTTATTTTAGTTATGAGAGACCTATTAAATTTAGGAAGATCAAAACGGAGATATTGTTTTAAATCAAATGATGTACAAATTTTACTATAAAATCCTGTGTCATTCAATTTCATATGTTCCAGTTGACAGAGAAGTGTGTTTTTATAAAGAGTTTCAATTAACTGCTTAAAATCAAAATATGATGCATCTGTAAACTTTACATTCAACATTTTCTCCAGTTGAAATACAATTTGAACCGAAGAAGGGTGTTTATTATTATATAAATTCTTATCAATAAAGGTGGCCCTCAGCAAATTAAATTTGCTGTCACAATTAGATTCAATGTCGACCAGTCTAGAATAATATTTAAGCATAAGTTTATAAGATTTTATACATATAGGATAATATCCAAGTTCACTTTGTATGGCAAGGTTGGATGTCTTACTGTCAACACCTAAAATATTCTTAAAGATCATATTTTTAATTTTTCTAAGTAGAAGTTTATCAATTATATTGAAGTTAATTTTGAATTCTGAAATCCTCTATACCTCTTTTATTTGTCTTTTTGACAATCAACAATTTTACATGTTTACTGTTTAATTTATGACAACAAGACACAGCGGGCTAATTAAAAAATGGAAGTTAAAGAATATCTTATACCTAGAAATAATCATGCAAATTTGTTTCTCTATTGATAGTTGTGAACATGGCAGATTTTTGTTGTAAATCATGTAAATATATATTACTCCAAAAGGAAATGCCAGGGATATAAAATATATAATACTCCTGAAGGAAATGCCAGGGATATAGAATATATAATACTCCTGAAGGAAATGCCAGGGATATAGAATATATAATACTCCTGAAGGAAATGCCAGGGATATAGAATATATAATACTCCTGAAGGAAATGCCAGGGATATAGAATATATAATACTCCTGAAGGAAATGCCAGGGATATAGAATATATAATACTCCTGAAGGAAATGCCAGGGATATAGAATATATAATACTCCTGAAGGAAATGCCAGGGATATAGAATATATAATACTCCTGAAGGAAATGCCAGGGATATAGAATATATAATACTCCTGAAGGAAATGCCAGGGATATAGAATATATAATACTCCTGAAGGAAATGCCAGGGATATAGAATATATAATACTCCTGAAGGAAATGCCAGGGATATAGAATATATAATACTCCTGAAGGAAATGCCAGGGATATAGAATATATAATACTCCTGAAGGAAATGCCAGGGATATAGAATATATAATACTCCTGAAGGAAATGCCAGGGATATAGAATATATAATACTCCTGAAGGAAATGCCAGGGATATAGAATATATAATACTCCTGAAGGAAATGCCAGGGATATAGAATATATAATACTCCTGAAGGAAATGCCAGGGATATAGAATATATAATACTCCTGAAGGAAATGCCAGGGATATAGAATATATAATACTCCTGAAGGAAATGCCAGGGATATAGAATATATAATACTCCTGAAGGAAATGCCAGGGATATAGAATATATAATACTCCTGAAGGAAATGCCAGGGATATAGAATATATAATACTCCTGAAGGAAATGCCAGGGATATAGAATATATAATACTCCTGAAGGAAATGCCAGGGATATAGAATATATAATACTCCTGAAGGAAATGCCAGGGATATAGAATATATAATACTCCTGAAGGAAATGCCAGGGATATAGAATATATAATACTCCTGAAGGAAATGCCAGGGATATAGAATATATAATACTCCTGAAGGAAATGCCAGGGATATAGAATATATAATACTCCTGAAGGAAATGCCAGGGATATAGAATATATAATACTCCTGAAGGAAATGCCAGGGATATAGAATATATAATACTCCTGAAGGAAATGCCAGGGATATAGAATATATAATACTCCTGAAGGAAATGCCAGGGATATAGAATATATAATACTCCTGAAGGAAATGCCAGGGATATAGAATATATAATACTCCTGAAGGAAATGCCAGGGATATAGAATATATAATACTCCTGAAGGAAATGCCAGGGATATAAAATATATAATACTCCTGAAGGAAATGCCAGGGATATAGAATATATAATACTCCTGAAGGAAATGCCAGGGATATAGAATATATAATACTCCTGAAGGAAATGCCAGGGATATAGAATATATAATACTCCTGAAGGAAATGCCAGGGATATAGAATATATAATACTCCTGAAGGAAATGCCAGGGATATAGAATATATAATACTCCTGAAGGAAATGCCAGGGATATAGAATATATAATACTCCTGAAGGAAATGCCAGGGATATAGAATATATAATACTCCTGAAGGAAATGCCAGGGATATAGAATATATAATACTCCTGAAGGAAATGCCAGGGATATAGAATATATAATACTCCAGAAGGAAATGCCAGGGATATAGAATATATAATACTCCTGAAGGAAATGCCAGGGATATAGAATATATAATACTCCTGAAGGAAATGCCAGGGATATAGAATATATAATACTCCTGAAGGAAATGCCAGAGATATAGAATATATAATACTCCTGAAGGAAATGCCAGGGATATAGAATATATAATACTCCTGAAGGAAATGCCAGGGATATAGAATATATAATACTCCTGAAGGAAATGCCAGGGATATAGAATATATAATACTCCTGAAGGAAATGCCAGGGATATAGAATATATAATACTCCTGAAGGAAATGCCAGGGATATAGAATATATAATACTCCTGAAGGAAATGCCAGGGATATAGAATATATAATACTCCTGAAGGAAATGCCAGGGATATAGAATATATAATACTCCTGAAGGAAATGCCAGGGATATAGAATATATAATACTCCTGAAGGAAATGCCAGGGATATAGAATATATAATACTCCTGAAGGAAATGCCAGGGATATAGAATATATAATACTCCTGAAGGAAATGCCAGGGATATAGAATATATAATACTCCTGAAGGAAATGCCAGGGATATAGAATATATAATACTCCTGAAGGAAATGCCAGGGATATAGAATATATAATACTCCTGAAGGAAATGCCAGGGATATAGAATATATAATACTCCTGAAGGAAATGCCAGGGATATAGAATATATAATACTCCTGAAGGAAATGCCAGGGATATAGAATATATAATACTCCTGAAGGAAATGCCAGGGATATAGAATATATAATACTCCTGAAGGAAATGCCAGGGATATAGAATATATAATACTCCTGAAGGAAATGCCAGGGATATAGAATATATAATACTCCTGAAGGAAATGCCAGGGATATAGAATATATAATACTCCTGAAGGAAATGCCAGGGATATAGAATATATAATACTCCTGAAGGAAATGCCAGGGATATAGAATATATAATACTCCTGAAGGAAATGCCAGGGATATAGAATATATAATACTCCAGAAGGAAATGCCAGGGATATAGAATATATAATACAAAAAAAATGTACCTCTTTTATTTGTCTTTTTGACAATCAACAATTTTACATGTAGATAGATTTTAGTTTGTAATTGCAGTCCTTGAAATGAAAATTTGAATTTACTGGTCTGAATCAAATTCTTGAATTTATTTTCAAACAGTTCTTTAATCAAAAAAAAAACTGAAAAATTTACTGGTCTGAACAAAGTTTTACTGGTCTTGAGCCAGAGGAATGGTGCTTAGCGTGAGGACTGTAGTTAGTTTTGTAATCACAATTTTAAATACAGAGGAAATTAACACCCATGAACAGATACAGAATGATGATGTAACTACCTAGACCTACAAGTTCATGTTTTATTAATAATCCCTTTATATTAATTGTTGTTATGAAAGTTCAAGCCTTGACTGACCACAAATAGGAGAAACATGTGGTTAGTAAATATAAAATGTCAGTCATCATTTCAACTTTCATAGCAATAATTAATTTCAAGGGATTATTAATAAGACAGGTACTTGTAACAAGTCTAGCTAGTAGCCATCCACTACATATCAATATAGTCGCCACGATATAGCTGAAATATTGCTGAAAGTGGGGTTAAAACCCAAAAAATCAATCAATCATAGCAATATATATGAAGATAATAATATTAAAAAATGGTGAAAAGCAACTTTACGAAAAGATCTAAACACATCAATCTTTTTCTTAATTTTTCCACAGTCTGTGCCACAAACCACTAGCCCTATGCCCCTGTCTAGTAAAAATTGGTTCGAGTTAGTAAAAATTGCATAAAATTTACTTAATCAAATGGAAAAAATTCTTCTAAAATACAGTTCGGGCTAGTTTGTCAAAATGTTTTTGGCACAGACTCTTTCCACACAAATAAAAAAAATAAAGTATAATCTTGGTCAAACAAATGTTTTATCACATATTATTGTAGGGGAGATAGACAGCTTGAAGTCTGTTTATTTTTCTCTCCGACAGCTTCAAGACTGTTGACTTCTTTCTTGTAAAACAGCTGGTAGCTGTGTTAGTGTAGATTGTTGTGCTTTAGTGCAGGTGTTACCAGGGATGTAGATCTTGATACATTATTTCTGTGGTATCTAATGTACCATGATCCTCTATTCAAGATAATCCAATCAAATCGTCTCCATTTCAACTGATATTACTGTGATTTCTCAAGTCTTTCAAAAGAATATTAAATACAATCTGTTTCTCCCAGGCAAATTTCGCCCTTTCTCGTTTAATCCCTCATGTTCAAATCTTTAATTACCACATTTTCTAATTCTTTTGCCTAAGTATATAAAATAATGAGATTTTCTTATTCTTTCAGGTGTTATGTGATCTAATACAACTCCCGTCACAATCGGACAAGACGGGTACAACCCACTTCATAGAATAAAGGCGACGTTGAGATATTTTCTTTCAATATACTGTAAAAGCCAGGTTCTTTATTAAGACGAAATAAGTTGACAAAGAGAAAACCCTCCATGTTAAATACACATGGCAAACAGTTGAAATTTCCTAAGCAAATTTAATTTGTAAAGAATTATTTTTAGGATGGAAAATTGTGTCAACAAACAGTAGTCAGAAATTGTTAATTTCAAAATCAAAAAGAAATGTAAATTTGACGAGAATTCTGTACAAGGAGAGATCTAAAGTAGACAAATGTTTGTATAGGAATTCACTTTGACAATAATTTTCTGTGATTTAGACGATACTGGAAATTACATTCACCACTATTTCATTATAGCGATGTCGCAACAGTATTGATTCTGATCACGATGAAAAGCCTCCAGAGGAAAAAACTACCGTAGCACTTTAGCACAACTCAAGAGCTAAATGTAGTTGACGGAACAAGAGAAAAAAAATTCAATTTAGGATTATTGGATATTCGTAATGACTCTGATGTTGTCGGAGTTTGTCGTGGTATAATTATGTCAATAAATAAAACAAAAGATGTGACTTGACGTGCAAAAATTTGTAACAATGCACCTCGTACGAACGATGAAAGGGAAGACTCGTTTTGTGTATGTAATTTTGAGTGTGTTTATGGTGACATTCCTGTTAAATGTAATGATGCTTAGAATCAATATAATAGAATCGCAGGAATTAGGACCAAAAACGAGAGAAATTTTCCATGAAATAAATAAGGAAGAGGCCTACGAAAATTATATTGCAATGGGTCAACGAAAACCAAAAGCTGCAAATGAAAATGAATATTATTTGAAGGAATTCCTTCAAAAGTCTGTGATACAAAATGGATTTATCAAAAATGTAGAATCTAAGAATTTAATTCTAGGAGAAAATTCATTCCAAAATCAAAATAGTGCTAAATACCAAAAACACATATTATTACAAACTTTACAAGAAAAACCACTAGAGAATGGCCTCATGGGAGATGTACAAAAAACAAAATGGCAGGACAAACAAAACAATGATGATGTCCAGGATTATGATGAAGATGAGGATTATGATGATGAAGATGAAGATGAAAATTCCATGAACGATGAAAAACAGAATGAAATATTTGAGCCTGGTGACTTTGTAAATGTGTCAAAAATTATATTTGCAAGACCTTTACTTAAATATCAAGAAGTGCCAATCACAGAGCAACAAGCACCAACTATCAGTGACAACGAAGAATTTATTAGAAGGAAATACCAAACTCTTGATGGTCGTTATATTGTAAATGGAATATACTGGTCAGATTTAGCAGAAAATCTTGTACCAAAAGGTAAGGTTATAAATTAAAAACATGTTTAAACATATTCTTATCCAAAATCAGACTTGACCTCAAGTTAAATTTTACAATTACCCCAAACTTCTATTGAAATATATACCCATTACATACATAGTGTGGTGGTACAAGACTTTGTATCAGGTCGAGCCTGTTGTGTGAAACAGTATCACTACGAGTCGCGATAGTGACGAGTTGTGATGCGGTTAGTTTACGTAACAGACAAGACCTGATACAGTCTTGTACCACCACATTATGTATGTAATAAGTTTATCTAACATTTCAATAAAAACGAATTTTAAACAAATAACAAGGGTTGAATTAAAATTTGTACATTACTCTCAGGGAGACTACATTTTGTGCATGACGTCATGTTATTTTTTCCGTTCATTCACCAATGTCAGGTTACTGTGTTTTGTCTCACATTCCAATGATATGACGTCATATCAAAGTAGTTCGGCAGAGAACGTCTCGTGCAACGTCGCACCATTCTTTTATCACCACGATGTGGTGATACAACATCTTGTATCAGACACCTTGTATCAGACAGGCTACTTTCTTTAATTTCAAAGGAAAACTACATAATGTTAGATAAAGATTTCTATTTAGTTTCTGTAATAACCTTCAGCAGGCATGCTCTACCTCAAAAGATTAGAAAACCAAATAATTGAAGTCTTTGGGAGTAAGTAAACCAAATGGCTTAAACAGGATATGAGGTCACCTATATATACCTGAGGGAGGTAGACCTTAGCTTTATTAATAACCTATATATACCTGAGGGAGGTAGACCTTAGCTTTATTAATAACCTATATATACCTGAGGGAGATAGACCTTAGCTTTATTAATAACCTATATATACCTGAGGGAGATAGACCTTAGCTTTATTAATAACCTATATATACCTGAGGGAGGTAGACCTTAGCTTTATTAATAACCTATATATACCTGAGGGAGGTAGATCTTAGCTTTATTAATAACCTATATATACCTGAGGGAGGTAGACCTTAGCTTTATTAATAACCTATATATACCTGAGGGAGGTAGACCTTAGCTTTATTAATAACCTATATATACCTGAGGGAGGTAGACCTTAGCTTTATTAATAACCTATATATACCTGAGGGAGGTAGACCTTAGCTTTATTAATAACCTATATATACCTGAGGGAGGTAGACCTTAGCTTTATTAATAACCTATATATACCTGAGGGAGATAGACCTTAGCTTTATTAATAACCTATATATACCTGAGGGAGATAGACCTTAGCTTTATTAATAACCTATATATACCTGAGGGAGGTAGACCTTAGCTTTATTAATAACCTATATATACCTGAGGGAGGTAGACCTTAGCTTTATTAATAACCTATATATACCTGAGGGAGATAGACCTTAGCTTTATTAATAACCTATATATACCTGAGGGAGGTAGACCTTAGCTTTATTAATAACCTATATATACCTGAGGGAGGTAGATCTTAGCTTTATTAATAACCTATATATACCTGAGGGAGGTAGACCTTAGCTTTATTAATAACCTATATATACCTGAGGGAGGTAGACCTTAGCTTTATTAATAACCTATATATACCTGAGGGAGGTAGACCTTAGCTTTATTAATAACCTATATATACCTGAGGGAGGTAGATCTTAGCTTTATTAATAACCTATGTATACCTGAGGGAGGTAGACCTTAGCTTTATTAATAACCTATATATACCTGAGGGAGATAGACCTTCGCTTTATTAATAACCTATATATACCTGAGGGAGGTAGATCTTAGCTTTATTAATAACCTATATATACCTGAGGGAGGTAGACCTTAGCTTTATTAATAACCTATATATACCTGAGGGAGGTAGACCTTAGCTTTATTAATAACCTATATATACCTGAGGGAGGTAGACCTTAGCTTTATTAATAACCTATATATACCTGAGGGAGATAGACCTTAGCTTTATTAATAACCTATATATACCTGAGGGAGATAGATCTTAGCTTTATTAATAACCTATATATACCTGAGGGAGGTAGACCTTAGCTTTATTAATAACCTATATATACCTGAGGGAGATAGATCTTAGCTTTATTAATAACCTATATATACCTGAGGGAGGTAGACCTTAGCTTTATTAATAACCTATATATACCTGAGGGAGGTAGATCTTAGCTTTATTAATAACCTATATATACCTGAGGGAGGTAGACCTTAGCTTTATTAATAACCTATATATACCTGAGGGAGGTAGACCTTAGCTTTATTAATAACCTATATATACCTGAGGGAGGTAGACCTTAGCTTTATTAATAACCTATATATACCTGAGGGAGGTAGATCTTAGCTTTATTAATAACCTATATATACCTGAGGGAGGTAGACCTTAGCTTTATTAATAACCTATATATACCTGAGGGAGGTAGACCTTAGCTTTATTAATAACCTATATATACCTGAGGGAGGTAGACCTTAGCTTTATTAATAATCACATTATTTAGTTACTGTAAATTTATATAATAAGAAATCATGTCAATGCTGAGACAATGACTACTGGGTGTATGATATTCTCTAGGACTAATAGTCCACCAATATAGGTATTGATCCAGTGATAGTCAGTGATAGTCCTCTAGGACTAATAGTCCACCAATATAGGTATTGATCCAGTGATAGTCTGTGATAGTCCTCTAGGACTAATAGTCCACCAATATAGGTATTGATCCAGTGATAGTCTGTGATAGTCCTCTAGGACTAATAGTCCACCAATATAAGTATTGATCCAGTGATAGTCTGTGATAGACCACCAATATAGGTATTGATCCAGTGATAGTCAGTGATAGTCCTCTAGGACTAATAGTCCACCAATATAAGTATTGATCCAGTGATAGTCTGTGATAGTCCACCAATATAGGTATTGATCCACTGATAGTCAGTGATAGTCCTCTAGGACTAATAGTCCACCAATATAAGTATTGATCCAGTGATAGTCAGTGATAGTCCTCTAGGACTAATAGTCCACCAATATAAGTATTGATCCAGTGATAGTCTGTGATAGTCCACCAATATAGGTATTGATCCACTGATAGTCAGTGATAGTCCTCTAGGACTAATAGTCCACCAATATAGGTATTGATCCAGTGATAGTCTGTGATAGTCCTCTAGTCTAGGACTAATAGTCCACCAATATAAGTATTGATCCAGTGATAGTCTGTAATAGTCCATCAATATAGGTATTGATCCACTGATAGTCAGTGATAGTCCTCTAGGACTAATAGTCCACCAATATAGGTATTGATCCAGTGATAGTCTGTGTATGATACCCTCTAGGACTAATAGTCCACCAATATAAGTATTAATCCAGTGATAGTCAGTGATAGTCCTCTAGGACTAATAGTCCACCAATATAGGTATTGATCCAGTGATAGTCAGTGATAGTCCTCTAGGACTAATAGTCCACCATTATAGGTATTGATCCAGTGATAGTCAGTGATTATAGTGCACACAACATGTTTCTTTAATAACATTCATCCAGCAACAGATTTGAAAGCCAAATAATTCTAATGGATGCTGTGAGGTAATTCCCATTATTTAGGTGTTGAAATGCAACAGTTAGTTTAAACATATTTTATTGTCCAAAAACATGACAATAGGATCAGATACAAGTTTTTCATTCTCCTTTATATAAACAATATACAGATAAAGTTGAACATAAATACACAAAAGCTACAGTCTTCATTAATAAATTCTAGAAAAAACAAAAAAACAACATGAAATATACCAGTGCAACACAATTTGCTATTTGTCAAATGACAAATCGAACAGACCTTTACAATAATTGGACTAGTATATAGAACACACCTAGAGTGACGAAAATCAATAATTGTTATACAATGTAGTTGGATTATTTTAATTCGGTAAAGGTAGGATCTTTTAAAATTTAGTTTCAAAATATATAACAATATCATTATTTATTCATTAACTTAATATACACAACTGTTGCACTTTATGTTAAAATTCTTAATGATTAAGAATTTTAACATAAAGTGCAACAGTTGTGTATACTTGTACCTTAGGTTTCTGATCCCAATTACAGCTTAATTACCATAAAGGTTGTTTTTTCAAAGGTTATTTTTGACACAAAGGCAAATGTTTCCCCTCCCATTCTTTCATCTTCTGAGAAATATACCTATTTAAAATGTAGGAGGAGTTGTACATACAACCTTATTGTGAAATATTCTATGCCAAAAATGGGCAATCACTCTTTTAAAAAAGGGCAATCACTCTTTTAAAAAAGGGCAATCACTCTTTTAAAAATGGGCAATCACTCTTTTAAAAATGGGTAAATCAAACTACCATAATAACATGCAAATCTGTATACGGTAATATGCAAAGATGCAAAGCTTTGAGGAAATCCCTTTTAAAATGATGGAGTAATAGATTAATCAATCTTTATTATAAAAAATTAACATAGAGCAATAACTCCTTCAAAAATGAACTCATTATACTTCTGTAATGATATGCAAATCATTTTATGATAATTAGCCAGCATGTAAATTTTTATGGAATTCTCATTTAAGATGTAAGAGAAGTTGCAAATATCTGTTGTATAAACATTTTTATGAAATATTGAAGTGAAAAAGGGAAATAACTCCTACAAAAGAAATGGTTCGATCAAATTTCATATGGTAATTAGCAAGCATGCAAAGTTTTAAGGAATTCTCATTTAAGATGTAGGACGAGTTGTAAGTACAATCTTCTGTGATGGACAGATGATGGTATACTATAATAGTCCTGTCATAAAAATTCCATCAAGTATATATGGTCAGAAATGTGGCAGAGTTACAAAAGTGTGACACCACAAGACAACAGATGTCAGTTCTATTACCATGGGAACACATCTGATTGACTTTTAACATCAGCTTTACACCCCAGCTCTACTATACTGGGAACACATCTGATTGACTTTTAACATCAGCTTTACACCCCAGCTCTACTATACTGGGAACACATCTGATTGGATTTTAACATCAGCTTTACACCCCAGTATAAACAGTTGTGGCCATATCTGTCATTACTACTTCATCATATCCTATAGACACAAATAAAAAAACAACAAGATCCCACCATATTATTCACAACCAATTGTTCAGACAATTCTCATTTCTATCCAATACACTATATAAATAACCATGGCAATGCTGTTTGTAATAAACAAACTATTATTTGACCTCAGATGCTATCTTAACCTATTATTTTTTATTCTGGGACTCAATAATCCAGTAATCTACATAATCAAACTGCCATCTCTCATCAAGACGAGTTTAACCTGTACTTTTACCACAATTGAATGTAAGAATCGATAAGACAAGAGCATTATAACACCATCCAACATACTGCCGATATTCCTGATTTTCAATCTATAGATTAAGTGAGCATTTCAATTAAATTATTGCTGAGCCAGTATAATCAAATATGTTTTAAGTTTCTATGACAAATTGATTGGTTGGGATATATTTTTAGATTAATCTGTAAAATGAGAAAAACAAATTATAAAGGTTAAATTACTGTGCTGATAACAGGAGGATTTAATAACTATAGTGTTTAAATGAGGATCATAAACTGCCACCCCCTTCTCCACATATACTTTTTCTTTCTTAAAAATGCATACATTGAAAAGTTGCACTCATTAAAACTGACATTGTGTAGAAAGTAAAATTACTATGCTGATAACAGGAGGATTTAATAACTATAGTGTTTAAATGAGGATCATAAACTGCCACCCCCTTCTCCACATACACTTTTTCTTTCTTAAAAATGCATACATTGAAAAGTTGCACTCATTAAAACTGACATTGTGTAGAAAGTAAAATTACTATGCTGATAACAGGAGGATTTAATAACTATAGTGTTTAAATGAGGATCATAAACTGCCACCCCCTTCTCCACATACACTTTTTCTTTCTTAAAAATGCATACATTGAAAAGTTGCACTCATTAAAACTGACATTGTGTAGAAAGTAAAATTACTATGCTGATAACAGGAGGATTTAATAACTATAGTGTTTAAATGAGGATCATAAACTGCCACCCCCTTCTCCACATACACTTTTTCTTTCTTAAAAATGCATACATTGAAAAGTTGCACTCATTAAAACTGACATTGTGTAAAAAGTAAAATTACTATGCTGATAACAGGAGGATTTAATAACTATAGTGTTTAAATGAGGATCATAAACTGCCACCCCCTTCTCCACATACACTTTTTCTTTCTTAAAAATGCATACATTGAAAAGTTGCACTCATTAAAACTGACATTGTGTAGAAAGTAAAATTACTATGCTGATAACAGGAGGATTTAATAACTATAGTGTTTAAATGAGGATCATAAACTGCCACCCCCTTCTCCACATACACTTTTTCTTTCTTAAAAATGCATACATTGAAAAGTTACACTCATTAAAACTGACATTGTGTAGAAAGTAGTTCTAGATTGTTGTTAATATACAGAACACAACATTATTGTGATACTTTTGTTTCTTTGTATTAAAGATTTATATCTTAACATGATTGAACTTTAACCTCTTTTAAAATTCAATCTGGTTTTCTTCCTCTTTTTGTTGGTTTTTATATAATACTTGAGACTGTAATACATACATTATGTTTAAATTTACATCGTTTGTAGTTTGTATCACTGAACTCATCTATGGGTAGTTTGCAATTAATAAAGAATAAGACTTAAAATTACTCCATCCCCCAACCTCTGAATCCCACCAGTGACACCTCTATTAATTTTTTTTTTTTTAAAAATCACCTAATATGCAGCAATAATTACAGTTATGCATCGAAGGGACCGATGTTTTTATTTCAAAATATCCGATTATTTAAGTTATCTGTGATGAATTAAGCTGGGAATTTCTTAAGAACGTGGACATTTATTAATTCAAGATATTCAAGAAAACAACTTTGTGAATTTCAAATAGCAGGTTCTACTGTATTTGATATTGGCATGATCTTAACATATGATAAGGACATTCCATCACCTAGATTTTAACACCACAGGCTCCTCACATGGTCTATAAAATATTTAAATGGACATTAACTGATGAATTTATTGTACAGAACATTCACAACATTTTATTACCTCTTTATACAACAACAGATTGAAATCAATACTGAGAATATATAAAATATTAAAAATAGTAACCAAAAAATAAGTGATAAAAAATAAAATATAAAAAAATAGTGATAAAAAATAAAATATAAAAAAATAGTGATAAAAAATAAAATATAAAAAAAAAGTTATAAAATATAAAAAAAATAGTTATAAAATACAAGGATTGATATAGTAGAAAGGATATGAATCTTGCAAGATTTAACATAGATTGTATGTAAGTATGTTGCGTGGCAAGAACAAGTGAGATTACCCATAGTGCAATTCGTTGACGATGCGCGTGCCTTGATCAATGGTGGAAATTTTCATCACTTCAACATTTTAAACCAGTATTTGTAAATATATAAAACCACAATTACAGGTATAAAGTGAAAATATTTGTCCTAAATACCAATCATTAATAAAGTATCGACTTATTGTAGATGTATCACCCATATTTCATCAATAATTGACATTATTCGATTTGCCGGTTTGACCTTCATAATCCCACCTATTATGGGCGGTCAAGACTCGAATTTAAATTTCAAACTCCTCTCTTTTCTCATCATACCGAATATTGAAGCGGAGCCGTCATTTTTGTGATAATATAAATATTTTTCAATGAATAGAAGGAGTTTTATTGAAAACAGTGCTCCCGATTTGTATTTATTAAGGATTGTTTACCATCATTTGTCAAAATGGCGATGTTCTGGGCAGAAATGGGGGTGCCCTATTTAGAAATCAATAAACTTCCTTGCTTACATGAAATCGACATACCAAAGTGTATAAATGTTTATTTGATATTTAGAACAAAACTTGGCATGATTGTTTTATTTGTTTTATCATTTTTAATATGTTTTTAGATGTATGAAACTCTACTGTACTTTTTATTTTATTTTACGTGTATGAGAGGTGATACAGAAAAAAATCAAAAAAACTTTTCCATTGAACCTATATCGGTAAATCCAAGGATTGTTTTGTGTAGTGTAGTATATAGACGATGTATAACACGAACTTTGGTGTAATTGGTTGATTTTTCTACGAATTCTCAAGGCATTTCAAAATGAATGAATCAAATTTTGCTCTGTTGTAGCATAAAACCTCGCCACGCGAGATAAACCTTCTACTATATACATGTATATCCTTGTAAAATATAAAAAAAAGTGATAATTTTTTTTTTTTAAATACAAAATGTAGTAATAAAAAATAAAATATAAAAAAATCCTGATAAAAAAATAGCAATAAAATATCTCCCAATAAATGTAAGATAATATAAAATATAGAAAAAATATTAATAAAAAATAAAATATTAAAAAAAATAGTAATAAAAATATCAAATATCAAGAAAATAGTACATGTTATGTTTTTTTAAATTGTTATAAAATATAAAATAAATTTTTTTTAGAATGAAATATAAAAATATCCAAAAATAATAATAAAATATCAAATATAAAAAAATAGTAATAAAATATAAAAAATTATTTGATATTAAAGTTTAATGATAAATATTTTCCAGTGTTAAAAAGATGAACTCACCAAAAAAAAACCCAGAACATTTTTATATATATAGTGTCTCGAACTCGGATGGGTCGAATACCATGGATGGCTCGAACTGATTTGAAAGTCCGGTAAATTTTCCCTATATTTCTAAGTAAAAAAAAATCCTTTCACTGGAACACAGATACCTCGAACAGTGGAACTCAATAAATGGTTGGTCAATAAAATCAGGAGTTTCACCATACCAAACTGGAACATGGCAATTTAATTGACAGATTGTTAGGGTTGAATGTGCTTACTGCAAGGTATGATAAATGTCAGATTACCAACAGATAATTGCTTACTTAACAATTACAGGTTGAGGGATTAAACTTGTCATCATTTGTCTTAATTAGCCATTAAATTCAGTTGTGGCTTGATTATTGACCGTTAATTACGTTAATTATGATTAATTAAGAATAATTATTGAGCCTGAGACCCATGTCACTGATTTACCAAGCAGAGTGAGCCTACACTCGACAATAATTAAAACAATCAAATGTTTACAATCATAATAAAGTTGATTAAAACAATATTTAAAATTGTTATTACATGAATTATTATTATTGAGTATGTAATTTGATTTTATTTTTAAATTTTTATAGTTGCTGGGATCGAATAATATCAAACTGTGTGGTCTCAAGGTTCATCTAAATACCGAAAACAAAAGAAATGTACTCGTTCTGAAATTCTGATTAACCTGAGTTTTTATGTGTATATAATACCAAAAGAAACAAATATTCTTCAAATTCAAATTAAAAAAAAAAAGGCTAAATTTTAAAATTGGCCATTAAAAATATATATCCGAATTATCAGCATTATACCGATATCGATCCAAGTGTAGATACCTGACCTCATATTTCCTGTTTATAAAATAGATCGCGAACAAAGTGAAAAAATGTTTCTAAGGAAAGTTTGAAGATACCAAAGAGGTATTCAGAAGCCGTAGTCTTTGAGAATTGTCTAAAGGATTAAATATTTTTTAACGAGAAAGGCCCAGTTTATTCTGCATCAGTTATCATATCGTAATGAATCTGCCCCGGGTCAGAACCAGATTTTTTTTCTCTCTAAAATTACGGGACCTCGGTGGCTCGAACTACCGATAGCTCGAACAGATTTTGACAGTCCCTTCGAGTTTGAGCCAGCGAAGTTCTACTGTATATATTACTCTTAAGATATGAATCTTTTTTACAGTGTTAATTTAATATGCCTCATGATGCATCATTATAAAGGCCTAATTTTATAGAATGGGTTAATAGAGAAGGCACAGTTTACAATCTGATAACTGCCATCACTAAAGGTAGAGACGATCCTGTGATAATGCATCTGATTAAACTGCAGGTTTTAACCCATCAAGCATATAATTACTTAAACTGTATAATCAGTGTGTGATCTATAAGTCCTAGGCTTTACAGGAAGATAGAAATCTGTAATAAGTTATAATGTGTATTTACAATAACATTATACATGTAAACAAAAATCTGCAACATCATTATACATGTAAACAAAAAACTGCAACACCATTTTACTTTTACACAGGTCACATTTTGTGATTGGCAAGAAATACATGTATGAATGAAAATATCTTTTTTTGTTTTTTATTAGTATCTTCATTATAAAGAAAACTGCCTTACATACTCTATTTTGAGATTTTTTGTTTTTTGTTTTTGGTTTCTGTTTGTTTTTATTTCTATTTTTTTAAACTTCTTTTTTAACAAACTGCTAAAATATTCTAAAATTTACATCCCATGCACAGTAATGAAAATATGGATGTGATCAGAACTTTTTTGTTAGGATATAAAGAGTTCTAAATTTGAGTCATAACCAACATTATGTCCAGATGATTGCTATTACTTAATAGAGACAAAACTAGTTATAGGGTACAATCCAATATGTAAAATTCTAAAACCTATTTTTATACTAATTCATTACAAAGTTGTATTTAAAGTTGATATTCATTAAACTTTTACAACACAAGCTATAGTGAACTTTTCAAATCGATTGAAGACTTTAGAATTTGGTATCACTCATTTCACTTTAAATATTTTTTATTTCTATTTTACAAGTTATATCTTTGATTAAATCACTTCCTAAATTATCATCTGCATTTAAAAAAAAAAGGAACAACAAAAAGAACTTAAAGAAGTTTTGTACTGATAATGAAAAAATCATTAATTTCAATGGACACTACCTAAGCTTTTATTGTATCATATCATTTAGATCCTGTGAAATATATAGTAAACTTTTTTCTATATTCATTCATTTATTCTTTTTGAATAATTTTGACCAAATAGTTATATATGAAAATACAAGTTCAAATAACTTCAAGAAAATTTATTTTTATCAACTAATATTAAACTCAGTATCTGGCTTATTAAAGAAAATATACAATTTCATTTTTATTTGACAACACCTCGATAATAACTAGGTGTTGGTTCACATTATTTAACATTTAGAATTAACACTATAGTGAAATCTTAACATGTTCAAAGGAAGACCTTTGACCTATTTATTTTAATTTTAAGTATTATAAGAATTTGATAGTCTTGTTTCATATTATTAACTGTAGGTTCATTATCAAAAACATGAGAAATAGCTTCCTTTCAAATCCCCTTTTTTCTTTTCCTTTCAAATCCCCTTTTTTCTTTCGTAAGTCAGGTTTATTTAAAATTTCATTTGCTTCAACAACAACAAAAATCTCTGAAAGCTTACATTCTTCTGAGAAAAAAAAATTGCAACGTTTGCTAAAATACAGGTAGAAATTGTTTCAATAAGGTTTGTTAATATACACATATAAATTGTTTCTCTACTAGTACATCTCCCCTAGCGCTTCATCTTTCAAATCTTTTGTAACAAATTGAAACTTGACAATTGATCTTTCTTATGCAGGTGTCCACAATATTTATCGATTTAACCTTTATCTACCTGTATAAACACCTGAATCTATTTGACAATAATATATTCTTACAAGCCATCTAACCATCAACAAAACCTTGTACAATATGGGTGGAGGTAGAATACTTTATTCAATTTATAAAGTCTGTGTTTGAATAAATAAAACATTGTACACAGTTTTGTTAATATTTAGTTCAGTGGTGTAGCTAGACAGAAGCATGAAAGGAATCGCTTTCACATCATTTTGACAAACAGTAAAAAAAGCAACAACAAAAAAAAACTACAAAAAATAAGACAGAAGAAAGAAGCTTAATAATTTTAACAATTTGGAGGTTTAGTTATAACAGAGATAAATAATTATTTTTATATGTCTCTGATTACAAGCATTTAAAATAATCTACAAGCCGATGATAGAGTTGAATTTCCGCAGGCCTTAAGCTGCCTAGACCCCCTGCCTTTATTTTGCTTCTACTTCATCATCTTTCTAGCTGAGCCCCTCACTGCATATTGTTTCATACATTTAAATAATAACATTTAATTCAGCATATTATTTTTTTCCAATTCATTTATAATAAGTTTCCACTTTCAGGTTTCTTTTTTATTATTTTTTTAGAATTATTTGTCCCCTCATAGAGCCCCAAAAGTGTTAACTTGCAAAGATAATTATTTTGATGTAATGTTACAAGAGTTTCAATGATGGTGAATTACTTCATCATCTGAGTGTTTACTTTTAATTTACATATTAAGTACATCATTATCACACCTTTTACAAGATGTAGACAAACCTGTTGCTGTTGAACAAATTGGAGTAATTCACCTAATTATATTTTGCTAGTTTCTACAACATTCAATCTTACTCAGTGTAATTTACAATAGATCAAAAAGTCTTCCCATTAGTTCTATAATACCTGTATCAATTATGTTCTATAGTACCTGTATCTTCTATAATACCTGTATCAATTATGTTCTATAATACCTGTATCAATTATGTTCTATAATACCTGTATCAATTATGTTCTATAATACCTGTATCTTCTATAATACCTGTATCAATTATGTTCTATAATACCTGTATCTTCTATAATACCTGTATCAATTATGTTCTATAATACCTGTATCAATTATGTTCTATAATACCTGTATCAATTATGTTCTATAATACCTGTATCTTCTATAATACCTGTATCAATTATGTTCTATAATACCTGTATCTTCTATAATACCTGTATCAATTATGTTATATAATACCTGTATCTTCTATAATACCTGTATCAATTATGTTCTATAATACCTGTATCTTCTATAATACCTGTATCAATTATGTTCTATAATACCTGTATCTTCTATAATACCTGTATCAATTATGTTCTATAATACCTGTATCTTCTATAATACCTGTATCAATTATGTTCTATAATACCTGTATCTTCTATAATACCTGTATCAATTATGTTCTATAATACCTGTATCAATTATGTTCTATAATACCTGTATCTATGTTATATAATACCTGTATCAATTATGTTCTATAATACCTGTATCTATGTTATATAATACCTGTATCAATTATGTTCTATAATACCTGTATCTTCTATAATACCTGTATCAATTATGTTCTATAATACCTGTATCTTCTATAATACCTGTATCAATTATGTTCTATAATACCTGTATCAATTATGTTCTATAATACCTGTATCTATGTTATATAATACCTGTATCAATTATGTTCTATAATACCTGTATCTATGTTATATAATACCTGTATCAATTATGTTCTATAATACCTGTATCTATGTTATATAATACCTGTATCTATGTTCTATAATACCTGTATCTATGTTCTAAATAGGAAAAGAATTAGGAACATTGTAATAAAGCATCTTCCCACATTCAACTAAATGTACAAATATTACACTGGCTAGGTTTGGTTTAGGTTGGTTTATGGTGTTTAACGTCACTTTCGACAATATTTCAGTTATATCGGGGCGGTCAGTTTTATTGGTGGAGGAAACCGGAGTACTCGGAGAAAACCACCGATCTATCACAAGTCACTGACAAACTTTATCACATAATGTTGTAAAAGATAACTACAAAAAGAACCCTCATCAACAATCATGAAAGGTCTTGTATAAACTGAATTAAACATAAAGAACCCTCATCAACAATCATGAAAGGTCTTGTATAAACTGAATTAAACATAAAGAACCCTCATCAACAATCATGAAAGGTCTTGTATAAACTGAATTAAACATAAGAACCCTCATCAACAATCATGAAAGGTCTTGTATAAACTGAATTAAACATAAAGAACCCTCATCAACAATCATGAAAGGTCTTGTATAAACTGAATTAAACATAAAGAACCCTCATCAACAATCATGAAAGGTCTTGTATAAACTGAATTAAACATAAAGAACCCTCATCAACAATCATGAAAGGTCTTGTATAAACTGAATTAAACATAAAGAACCCTCATCAACAATCATGAAAGGTCTTGTATAAACTGAATTAAACATAAAGAACCCTCATCAACAATCATGAAAGGTCTTGTATAAACTGAATTAAACATAAGAACCCTCATCAACAATCATGAAAGGTCTTGTATAAACTGAATTAAACATAAAGAACCCTCATCAACAATCATGAAAGGTCTTGTATAAACTGAATTAAACATAAAGAACCCTCATCAACAATCATGAAAGGTCTTGTATAAACTGAATTAAACATAAAGAACCCTCATCAACAATCATGAAAGGTCTTGTATAAACTGAATTAAACATAAAGAACCCTCATCAACAATCATGAAAGGTCTTGTATAAACTGAATTAAACATAAAGAACCCTCATCAACAATCATGAAAGGTCTTGTATAAACTGAATTAAACATAAAGAACCCTCATCAACAATCATGAAAGGTCTTGTATAAACTGAATTAAACATAAAGAACCCTCATCAACAATCATGAAAGGTCTTGTATATACTGAATTAAACATAAAGAACCCTCATCAACAATCATGAAAGGTCTTGTATAAACTGAATTAAACATAAAGAACCCTCATCAACAATCATGAAAGGTCTTGTATAAACTGAATTAAACATAAAGAACCCTCATCAACAATCATGAAAGGTCTTGTATAAACTGAATTAAACATAAAGAACCCTCATCAACAATCATGAAAGGTCTTGTATAAACTGAATTAAACATAAAGAACCGTCATCAACAATCATGAAAGGTCTTGTATATACTGAATTAAACAAAAAGAACCTCCTGGGATGTTGCAGTTTAAAAGAAGAGTAAAGTACTATAATTGCCAACTCAATGCCTCCATATGTCCTCTGTGTACAGTATCACTGTGATTGAATACCCAAGAGACAAACCTTAACTGGTTTAATCCACCACATTGTTGTGCCTGTCCAAAGTCAGGACATGAATTTCTAACACCATACGTTGTGGTCTTTCTGTGTTTAATGATTATAAGTAAGTTGTAGCTGTTTTTTCATTCTTGTATTTGTGGAATTGTTGACCATCACTGTTTAAACTTTCTTTTCATAAGCATATGCTGGGAAATTGAGTTTCATTATTCAGAAATATTGTCTGACCTGTGTTTGGTACAGTGTCTGTTGTGGTAAGAAACAAGTCTATATGTTTGTGTTTCTCTATACTTCTATTGGAAATCTAAAAGATACCAGATATATAAAAAGAATGAAATAAAATAATTAAACAGAATTACATTATATATATTTATACTAGAACCAATTACCTGTCGACACTGTTCATGTTCAGATCTCATACTGACAGTGGAATTTTCAAACTTCTATTGACAATATTAACAACATGCAACAGGCAGACATGTTTCTCCACTCGGACACATTGTCCTGACTCCAAGTCAACAGACTTTGCTATTTCTCCTTAATGATACAAACAATATAGATTTGATAGTTTTTAGTTTGACCCGACCAAGGACAAAACCCTTAAGACACTCAAGGTGAGCACACTAACCTTTACACCCCTGACAAGACCAAGGACAAAACCCTTAAGACACTCAAGGTGAGCACACTAACCTTTACACCCCTGACCCGACCAAGGACAAAACCCTCAAGACACTCAAGGTGAGCACACTAACCTTTACATCCCTGACCCGACCAAGGACAAAACCCTTAAGACACTCTAGGTGAGCACACTAACCTTTACACCCCTGACCCGACCAAGGACAAAACCCTTAAGACACTCAAGGTGAGCACACTAACCTTTACACCCCTGACCCGACCAAGGACAAAACCCTTAAGACACTCAAGGTGAGCACACTAACCTTTACACCCCCGAGGTTTCCCTTTTCTACATGTGAAACCAAAAAGAGACTAATAACATTTTGTTGTCTGTTTTATGTTTATTTGATTTATTTGATATATTGAAAGAGAGAGATGACTTTTTTAATAAGTATTATCTTGAAAGGGGGTACTAGTATATTCATGAAAAGGGGAGATGAATTGTAATGGACAGATATTTTTATGACTTCTCTCTTGAAAGGGAGGGTTACAGTGAGTGTGAACAAAATTCTACAATTCAAGTCTTAAAATTATTATCACTGTCAATGTATTTTTGATTGGACAGAAATCATGAAACAAATGACTGAGTAAAAAGTATTTCATTAGAGTAAATAATTAATTTTTCTTTTCAGGAATGAATCTAGAAGAGACATTCAACTTTGTAGAGAAATCACAGAAAGCTTATGTTAAATCAGTTCATCCTCCATCTTGGAACAAATGTGGTCGACCAAAAAATGCCTATGTTGTACTGGACAATGGATCATCTTTCTGTGCACGGTACAGAGATCCACACAACAAACTGGTGCTAGGTAAGTCAATATAGTGGATCACCATTCTGTACATGGTACAGAGATCCACACAACAAACTGGTGCTAGGTAAGTCAATATAGTGGATCACCATTCTGTGTATGGTACAGAGATCCACACAACAAACTGGTGCTAGGTAAGTCAATATAGTGGATCACCATTCTGTCCATGGTACAGAGATCCACACAACAAACTGGTGCTAGGTAAGTCAATATAGTGGATCACCATTCTGTTCATGATACAGAGATCCACACAACAAACTGGTGCTAGGTAAGTCAATATAGTGGATCACCATTCTGTTCATGGTACAGAGATCCACACAACAAACTGGTGCTAGGTAAGTCAATATAGTGGATCACCATTCTGTTCATGGTACAGAGATCCACACAGCAAACTGGTGCTAGGTAAGTCAATATAGTGGATCACCATTCTGTTCATGGTACAGAGATCCACACAGCAAACTGGTGCTAGGTAAGTCAATATAGTGGATCACCATTCTGTTCATGGTACAGAGATCCACACAGCAAACTGGTGCTAGGTAAGTCAATATAGTGGATCACCATTCTGTTCATGGTACAGAGATCCACACAATGAACTGGTGCTAGGTAAGTCAATATAGTGGATCACCATTCTGTGACCTGAAGAGGTGTACTCTATGCAACCATATGTGATAGTTTGTCACTGGCTTATAAAAGCTTCACGGTTTTCATTCAGTATTTCTGTTTCATCCAACAATAAAACTCATAACCATTTTATTACTGAAATATTGTTAAAAGTGGTATTAAATATCCACACTCCTTATCATATTCTGTGTAAAAATGGATCAAAGGGAGATAACTCTAACTACCTTCTAGTAATCTGTGTTATATTAGATCAAAGATAGATAACTCTAATTGACCTATTGTATTATGTCAGGGATGATATTTTTTTCAGTTATTTAACTGATTTCAGCTATTTTCCTCTGAATTCCCCCCCCCCCCCCCCCCCCTTCCAAAATAGTTGCAGGACATGGTCAGAGCAGGTCAAAAATGACCATTTTGAAAGGGGGTGTAGATGGTTTCAGCTATTTTTCATTGATTTCAGTTATATTAATTTTCTAACCTGAATCGTTCCTGATTATGTGTAATCATGGACCAATGGGAGACAACTCTAAACGACTGATTGTCTATGAAGTTGGTACAGACACACACTAAATAAAGTTATTTATGACATGTCTGGTATTTTCTCCATGTACTCTGATTACCTTAAATAAAAATCTGACCACCATAATATAATGTTGAAAGTGGCAGTTAGGCTCCATTATTCCATCCCAAACAGAGCTGTCACTACCACAATAAGTCAAAGGAGAAAAGGCCAACTATATATACTTATAGGCTATTTAGATATATACTGCAGGCCTCATAGAATTATTGGCTAATTAAATATATATTCCACATAGACTTATTGTCCATAAAACATTGTATAATTTTTCCCAAAGAGATTGTCAAACCTTAAATCATGATTCTGTTTTCTAGGTGAAGTGATGTCTTTTTATCTTTCCCGTTTACTTGGCATGGATAGTGTGCCTGCCGTTTTTCTTGCCATCACAAACCAGACGTCTGTTCACTGGAGGAATGTAGATATATCATCTGTTGAATGGCAAAATGGCAAGGTTGTTGCCTTTATACAGTGGACTCCTTATATGGAAACTATGAAGTAAGATTAAATATATGTATAAAACCTGTCTAACCTGAACACCTTTGGGATCAAGTTGTTTGCAATAGACAGGTTAATTTTAACTGCTATTATAAGATTGGTAATAGATTTTTAAGATTTACACAGATTTTGAGTTTTTTCATGATTGTTGTAGACAGGTTTCATAGTACATTAAAACATTATTCTTTGTTTTCAGGGGAGACAATTAACCCTTTGACTTCTTTCTTATCATCACTTTCTGACCAAAATCCATTTAATTTTTTGACTGGACGATCACTATTAGACGATTGCTATTTTGTTTTGTTTTCTCATGTACTTTTTTTTTAATTTCAACAGTTTTTGATTTTCAAATGTTGATCTGCAAAACAGAAATTTTGAAAAATTGATCACGATAATGTGAATTTTACTTAATATTAAGGAGCATGGAGAGTAACTTTTCAGGTTTCCAAAATTATAATATTTTACTGTTAACTAATACCACAAATATTCATATAGATATTGTCTTTCTTTCAGACAGAATTTTCACAGAATGTGTTTTTTGTGCCTAGCTTTTCGAGTGAAAACATTTAATATCTTAAAATATTGTGTTGAGAACTTCAAATCTGCTCTTACACACTGTCATAAAGTATACAGTGATCTCTCCCTTCGTATTAAAGCCAGCATTGATCTCTCCCTTCATATTAAACAATTAAAGCCAGCATTGATATCAATAACATATTCATACAGATATAAACTGAATATATTACAACATCATAAACAGAAGATACCACAAGACGCGAGATATTTTTTAATGCGGAGCAGGTTGATACAAATTGTAGATTTTGGAAAATATAATAAATATGTTTTTTTTTCTTTCAGATCCCTGGTAACAATACCAAAGAAACTTTTACAAACTTATGAAAGCAAAACTGTGATAGACAATTCATTTTTACAAAATTCTACCCTGAATATGAACGAGATAGCTGACTTAGTACAATGGAGTTCTATGGTTTTATTTGATTATATTACTGGCCATTATGATAGGTAAGAAGAGATATTTAACACCAAGTGAGAACATGTTACATGTCAACGATGTCTGCTTTGTACTACACCAGCTCACTAAAACATCAGGCAGACATGTGGCCCCACTCAGACACATTATCCTCTTTCCGAGCCAACCAGCCTTTGCTCTTTCTCCTTAGTGCTGGGTGCTTGGCGGAGAAGCAGCAAATACCAGTTTTATAACCTTTGGTTTGACCTGATCAGGGCTTGAAACCACGACCTACCCCACTTGAGGAGAGTATGCTAACCATTATACCACTGATGCGGTTCTCAAGGAGATTCAGGATGTCAATTTTTAAGCTCACAACCATACGATACAATAATAGAGACTTTTGAATTCTGACTCCAACGACAATTATGGCAATTTTTGGCTAGAAGCAAACAAACATTGTCCAAAATTATCTAGAATTATGCTTACAGTATGTATCATAAATAATAAACATATTAAATGGGTCACCACTGACATTTTAACAATCAGTCACATTTAGAATTAAAGTACAACAAGCACTAACTCACTCCAATCAGCTGTCTGTATTCATACATGTGCAGGCACAAACTCTAATTCAATCGCAATTCAGTTTAATTTCAAATTCAACTCCTCTATGATATCTGAAAAGACAAAAAGGAAATTTATATTACAAAAACATGCAATACTTATATATATATATATAAAGGCAAGCAAAGATTCAATCTAATTAAAATTAGATCTCCACACTTGCTCTGCGACTACAAAACAACCGATAGAAGATAGGGAGCAAGCGCTGAGATCTAATTTCAATTAGATTGGCAAAGATTTGATATATATATGGATTGGTATTGTAAAAATACATATCAGTATTGTGTGTAGACTCACTAATTTATAGACTCAGAAGGAAGACTATCATTGCTATAATAGTCACTTCAACATCTTCATACAAAGTTCTGTATAATTCAGCACTGTGTTTCCAATAGATTTAATCTTGTACCACTTAACAAGTAGACATAGTTTATTAATTATATTGCAGTTAGCAGTGGTCAAATGTTATTTGGTCAATAATCTATAATAACTGATGATTGTTTAACAATACTTCTCTACAGAAAAAAACATTGGAGAAAACCGAAGGGGCAATCAAAAATGGACAATCCAGAGAAACTGTCAACACAGGGCACACAACACAAAGACAAACAAAACAAAAAACACAACACAATATGTGTTGGACACCACTACATGCTAACAAACACAAACAACGTAAATAATACATGAACCCTCCTACAAAGAACTCGAGGTAAAGACAAGCCGAATATCGTTTTTATGCGGAAAACTATTCAACATTTAACAAAATATGGATTTCTCTGTGGGAAAACCTTTCCAACACTAGCAAAATAAACAAAATACATTTGTACACATCTCTGACAAAAACCTTTCCACATTGACAGAATATTTTTTAGCGAATGTCTTGCTTGCACTTTTTCAGATTTGCCAGTATGCAAGATGGTGCTGAACAGGAAAAAAGAAATGGTGTTTTATCTGAAAAAATACGAAATTTACTGAAATCTACAAAAACCAACAAACTGTGGTTTATAGACAACGAGAGTGGTCTGTTTGATGCCTATGACTTACTGTACAATACAGTGGGTAATAATTTTATAAAATACCATAAAGATATGCTACGGACGTTATGTGTCTTTCAAAAAACTATGGTTGATTCCATAACTCAACTTCACTTGTCAAAAAATCCTCACTTAGTTTTAGAAGGTTTTGCCGCTCGGCATGAACCATTGTTAGAATATTTTTCAAAAGATTATGTTTATTTAATATTTAAAGAAAAATTTAAAGACAGAATAAGTGAAGTGTTTAACTGGATACAACATTGTAAATTAAAAAGTCAGTGATTTGTAGATTATAATTGTAAATTATTGATATTCCAATTAAAACATATCTATTATCATTGTAAAGCCATCATTAAAAAAATAGTTGGTTTTCTGTTTCCAGACCAATTTATTTTTCCCTCTTCTAAAATTCCAAAAAGACAAATTATTGTAGTAAAAACGTGTATTAATTGTACTGTTAATGGATAGGTAGGTAGAAATTAATTTTATTCTTCATCAAAAAAATACAAAAATACACTTTTTTGTAGTAAAAATGAGCTTCAAATAGTAGTTTGAAGAAAAAAACATGTAACTAAAATTTTTGGTCTTAGGTGATTGTGCTGGGTTGGTCGGGAAACACATAACCAATAATTTGTTTTATGAATGGCCTTAGAGGATCTTAAAAAATCTGTATGAAATATAAGATGTCATGTAATATATTTAAAATCACCTCTAGTCACACCAAGATTCATGTCAAGATCATATATCTTTCTAAGAAAAGGTCAAGACTCAAGTAACTATCATATGAAATAAGTCTTAATGTTTGTATCTGTACAAGTGATAATCTCAATAGTTCTGTTTTTTATCCATAGATTGGATATAATTCAAAATCAAATTTAAACATGATATCCGGTAAAAAAAACATTATTTGGATTAAAACAAATTTTTTATTAAAGACAACAATAATAATAATTTGTAATTTTCCGTTGAATTACTTACAAGATGAGCACTTAGAAGATACTTGGTACGTGGTAAAAACATCTTATTTTTAGACAATGAAAACATGCTTTGAAGTACAAAAATTTAATTTGGCTATTAGGTTTTTGCATGTGGAAATCTAAAATCTTTTTTTTTTTCTTCATTTATGTCCATATCTTTAGTGAAAGATATATATTTAAGAAATAATTCATGGCAGCCGTAGATTTGTGTTCATTAAATCATGGGTTGGGCATTTATATTCGATTATTTTTTCGCGAGCGCAAGCGAGGGATAAAATACGAATATAAATGCCCAACCCATGGTTAAATGTACACAAATCTACGGCTGCCATGAATTATATTTTTTCTAATATAACAAATACGGTAATTTTTATGACCCTAGGCGACCTTAGAATCGGCCACACAACGGTTGTTCCATTTAGCCCCCTTCACATATGAATACGAATATTGGTTGTTTACGTCGTCAAAATTTCACGTGGGAGGTGGCCGGAATATCTGTCGGGGGAAAACCCCAGATGAGTGCGTTTTCATCGCATATTTTGTGTATACATGTAAACAAAGTAATATAATGTGTAGTTGTTGTGTATAACCTCACGGAAACGGCCTTGTAGGCTTTTATTCATTACAGAAACTTTTTAAATTATGTTTTTTTGTTTTCAATCGATCATTTGAGTGCACAGGTGCTAAAGGTAGATATATACCGACATATACTGGTTGACGATATATAGGCCATCATACTAGAATTACATTTCACTGCTCCTTTTCCAAAAACAAAAACATATTTAGGTTGATCTTGAAGCTAGAATAAAGTGGTTTTCATTGACAAGCATTTTGTCCAGCAGATTGAATGGCTGTCTAAACTACTTGTATTATCAGGGTATTTAGTTTTTGTGTCTAAACTACTTGTATTATCAGGGTATTTAGTTTTTGTGATCTCAATCAAGCAGGTGTTACAATGTGCAGGCCAATTTAAGTTAAGAGTTGTAATAATGTATTTATCTATTGAAGCCACAGCCATGACTTATATTGTTGTTACTCAAAACAAGGACTGAAGATTAATTCTTTATAAACATTTTTTGTTGCTTTTTCTAAAACATATATCAAAGCATAATAATTTACCACAGTGAAGCAAACCAATATTAATAATGAAAACATGACTTGATGTTTGGTCCTAATATGTATTGTTTATGGATGAATATGGTAGTCATGTGATCTTATGGATGAATATGGTAGTCATGTGATCTTATGGATGAATATGGTAGTCATGTGATCATATGGATGAATATGGTAGTCATGCTATCTTATGAATGGTGCTAGTGTGTACAGTTTGTGGATGAATATGGATTTTGTGAATGGTCCTAATTAAAAGTGTATTATCAATGGATGATGAAGTCATGCGATCTTGAGAATGGTTCTTTAGTGAATGGAGGAAATAAATTGTAGAGTATGAGAGAAAATGTCTGTTGTGTGTGGATGAAAATAGAAATTTGACATTGTTGATATATTTTTATTTGTTGTTTCTTTCATTTTGTGAGAAAAACTGTTTAAAATAATACAAAAAACAAATTAAAAAATCAAAACAATACTTTTGTTGACTTATTGCAAAACAATATTGTTTCATTCAAAATCAAAACAATACTTTTGTTGACTTATAGCAAAACAAGATTGCTTCATTCAAACGACAAACTAAATACAAAACCGCATCGGTGGCGTAATGGTTAGAGTGCTCGCCTTGAGTGCAGTAAATCGTGAGTTCGAGCCCCGGTCGGATCAAACCAAAGACTATAAAATTAATATGTGTTGCTTCTCTGCTAAGCACGCAGCATTAAGAAGAAAGAGCAAAGACTGGTCGGCTCAGAATCAGAATAATATGTCCGAGTGGAGCGACAATGGACATGTCTACCCGCAGACAGTTGTTTCAGTGAGCTAGCACTATAAAAATCCAACTCTGCATGTTGGTCTAGAACAAAGCGGACCTTATCATCATCTCATTGAAAATTAACATGTTCTTGCCATGATATAGCTGAAAAATTGCTGAATTGGCATTAAACTACAATCACTCACTTACTCATTCAAACTAAATACATGCATAAAACATGGATTTAGGACAGTTAAATAATCTTGTGGGCAGTAAAATCAATATGGATTTCATATAATGATAACAATGATTTTAAACGCATCAGTGGGGCAATTGTTAACATGCTCGCCTCGAGTGTGGTAGGTTGTGAGTTTGAAATTGGTATTTGATGCTTCTCCGCTAAGCATGCAGCATTAAGGATAAGTAACCAAATGAACAGAAATTTGGTCGGAAGCACCTGTGGAAGGTTCTGTATAAAGTTTCCTCAAAACAGAATGAAAGGTGAGTGACACAGGCTCAGCCCATGAGCCTCTAGTTTAAATTTACCCGTAAACTCCATTTCTTTAAATATTTTAATAAGAGTGTTGTAATCCTTCTTTACTTGGTGATAAGAGTACATGTATCATAAAGTAAACAATTGTTTCCTAACTGTATCACCCAAGTCATTAATAAAAATGTACATATCAAATTTAGGGCACACAATTTTTGAGTCCCGCCCATAGGCAGCCTTCATTTAATCATTGAATATACAGTACATGCATATCGGGATGTTTTCACACAAGTTTTAGCAAATTTGTGCTCTCCTTTGTTGTGCCAAAGAAAAAAAATTCTTTTGTACAATTTGGACAGGCTAGGTTTCATTTAAAAAGACGAAAGGACGTTTTCATATAATTTTGGTCAATTAAGCTCTGGTAGTGGGCCCAGGGGTTCGAAGCTTCCCAGAAGCTCTTGGAAAAAGCACTTTTCGAAGGTTTTAGATATCGTGATTTTTCACACGAAATACTCAAAAAAATATTGTGCCTCCCTCCGCTAGGCGCAATTTTTTTAAGTGCGCCCCCTCTAACTTGAAATCCTGGATCCACCCCTGTATCCGGACTTCCACATTAACTGTATATAGACTAGTATTTTAACTGTATATTTTGTTGACTTTAAAAAGTTTCTGTACTACATGCGTACTCCACATGGCAGAACAATCAACTTGTTGATGGTGGCCATTAAGATGCAGAAGCAGAAGAAGGAAAGGGAAAGTTGTGAGCATCTTTCGAAATGCCTGTCAACAATTTCATCTTCAGGAAACGGATTAATATAAGTTTTGCAACTTGTTTTCGAATCCTATTAATGATTCATCCGAATAGCTTGTACATATTCATGCTTGTATTGTATTAATGAATTACTTAAAGGGGCATTATCTGCCAAAATCGTAAATTTTTGTTACCCATAAAAACTATCAGATATGATTGATGCCTTAATAAAACGTGTTTCTGTAACTTATAAATGTTATGAAATGTACGCACATCAGGGAAAAAAGGTGCAACTGCTCGTCTTTTGAGATCGATCTAGAAATGGACGCCATCTTATTAATTATCGGCATTGTTTACGGAGTTTGTCGAATCGTCATTAAGTCAGTATCGTAGAGTCACCTGTTCTCGATAGCTACCAGTTCTCGATAATTATGCGCTTGAGAGTTTTGACATAAATCGGGAAAACGCACATGTCTTCTGTTCGCCAGGATTTTACCTATGGAACACCACCTCGCCTTCGCAAGAAGGAAGAAATGGCTATGCTACGTATCAAGGTATGTATGAACATAATCTTTATAGTCTCAGATATTTATGCACATTTTCTTATTCCAAAAATAACTCTAAATTCATCGGGTCATTGCTTAAAATATATGCTTGTGATGTAAACAAAACTTTGCTGTCAATGAAGGTCAAGTACGTATACGTCATACAAAACCGGAAATATACAGGTGGCACTGTTCAGGGGAAAAAAATTTGGAACACCGTTCAGGTCATATCTTATCAGTTTTATCTTTATATCAACGTTATTTCTGTATTGTGTAACCCCAATGGAACACTTTTTCAAACATGTTTAATTTTACATGTATGGTTGAAATCAATAATCTTGGTGTTTGCAAATATCTTAAATACATTTTTTTCTTTTCTTCCAATAGTTTTTATTAGTAAACATGTCATCCATAATTGATTTTACACACTTATCGAGAACTCGTGTCGTAATACACAAAGTGTCAGAAATAAGGTCATACACAAACATTATGTTTTCTCCGTAACTTCTAGGAGTAAAACTTTTAGGTTTGGTAGAAATAAAGAACTAGTTTTGACAAACAAACAAATATGCTATCGAGAACCGGCAACACCAGGATACAACAATGAACTTATTTTCTGTGAATCTGCTTTTAGTCTGGGTTAATTACGGACAAAGAACCAGACAAGTTTGCAGTTAACAAGCGACAAAATACAAATTATTCGCTTTTACCTGTCACTAGTAAGGTCAGTTGCATATGGAGAAAGCGAGGTCAAATTATTTGCTTGCAAGGAAATAATAAATCGATGGTAATTTTCGTTCTCAAAAGGCAAAATGTGGTACAATAAGCTTTTTAATGTGAAATATTTACCTTTATTTCATTACTTTAAATCTATTTACCAATTTCCAAAACATATAATTTTTTTGGTCAAAATCGTAGCTAATGCCCCTTTAATAAAATATGTTTACACTAACTTCATCTTGACATTTGTGGTTTGGATATCAGAATCACTGAGACTTGATATATCTGGATAAGAGGGTAGATTTACACTGGCCGCCGCAGCTTTAGACAACGGACTGGAACGTGCGCTTGCTTCACTTTCATGCTCGGGTATAAAAGGTTCTTGTGAAATGTTTGCAGCAGTTGAGCAGGATGGACTATTAGATACGATAACGTAACCCTCAGGCCGCTTATGCTCCAGCCTCGGACTGAGGGTTACGTTATTGTATCTAGATGGACTATCAGTTGTAGTGTCATCATGTACCTTTTTTGATGAATAGGGTATTTGTTTACAGAAGAATTTGTCTATAGTTTGGCACTTTGCCTTGGCTTTTCACGTTTAGGCATGATGTCAAATATGTTTAACCGGAAATGAAAATACGTCGATAAACGTTAAATTCGTAACGGATTCAATCCGGCGTAGTGTGCCCGAGGCGATATGCTTGAATAACAACATAGTATACGATTAGCTTTGAGACGATATTCACCCCTCTCTCTCTCTCTCTCTCTCTTTTTGTCAAAACGACGTGGAAACCTTGGCTTCCAAGCTTTTGCGCCTAGTTACTTTACTAAATTGACATTTTCTAGTCGAAGATTTCTTTTTTTTACTTTTTTTTAGCAAATGAATCTTTTTTTTTTAGATTACAGAATGACTTTATTTTGTATTGGTGATATAAAATTAATTTACATATATATGAAACAATATGAATTATTATACATATATCTTTATATACATTTCCAGTCTAAATGTCCTTTAGATGACCTCTGTATATGAATGGCATTGCTCTCATGAATGTACATGTACATTGGTCATGGGGAGGACGCTGGATTTGCCTTCTGTCATTGAATTAGCCCCTTGTAAATATAAAAGGGTTTATTTCTATTTCGGTGTTCAGAAGAAGTTAATAACTTATTAAATATCTACAAATGATATATATTTAGTTTTTTTTTGTAATTGTCCAGTGAACTCTTCCAAATACTATACTCATCAGAGACATAGATATGTTTAGTACTTATGTACCAATCTAATCTCTGCAAATTGCTTGTTTGTATACCAGTGGCGGATCCAGAGGGAGGCGGAGGGGACGTTTGCCCCCCCCCCCCCTAAAAAAAACAAAAACTAGAAGCTCCCAAGAGCCTGTAATCGCTCACCTGGTTTTCAATTTGACATCTAAAGTTGATAGAAAATGGGGGTGTTACACATAATTTTGAAAGGGGGCCACCAAATATCATTTCAACTCAAATTTCTGAGCAAAAGATTTTGATGTGATTTTTATCTCATAATATTCCTAAACGGAATAAACTGGCTGGAAAAATCTCACAGAAAAACCCAGAATATATGTTAAACTAGTCATTGCCATATAGCTGCAGTTAAAATTTGAGTTCATTTTGATTTGTAATAAAGTGGAAATTGACAACTAAGGGCGGGGCTGTCCGACACAATATTGAAAGGGGACCACCCAAGGACCATCCCAGCCAAATTTTCAGAGGAGAAGATTTAAATGTGATCTTTTATCAAAATGTCTAATTTGTATAATCAGTATAAATCAGTTGAAAGAAAAATTTCACAGAAAAACCCAGAATATATGTTAATCTACTCATTGCCATGTAGCTGCAGTTAAAATTTGAGCTCATTTTGGTTTATACTAAAGCAGCAATGGACAATTGAAGAAATTTCTATTTTTAGTAACAGCAGCCATCTTGAATGGAGGACTGGGCTGTCGGACACAATTTTGAAAGGGACCCACCCAGGGACAATCCCTGCCAGGTTTGGTTTAATTTGGTTCAGCGGTTTCAGAGGAGAAGATTTAAATGTGATCTTTTATCAAAATATGCCTAATTTGCATAATCGGTATAAATCGGCTGAAAGAAATATTTCACAGAAAAACCTGGAATATATGTTAAACTACTCCTTGCCATGTAGCTGCAGTTAAAATTTGAGCTCATTTTAACATATACTAAAGCAGCAATGGACAATTAAAATTTCATCCCCCCTTTTTTCTATTTTTAGCTTGGTTGGAAGTCAGGATCACCGGACACAATTTTGGAAGGGGGCCATCCAAGGACCATTCCACCAAAGTTTGGTTCAAATTGGTCCAGTGGCTTCAAAGGAGTTGATTAAAATGTGAAAAGTTAACGGACGGACGGACGGATGACGGACGCTCAGTGGTGACAATAGCTCACATGGCCCTTTGGGTCAGGTGAGCTAAAAAGAGAAAGAGAGAGAGAGAGAGAGAGGGGGGGGGGCGATCTTCCGTCTCTCTATTAAGCATTCATTCGCCTGTTAAATGTAATAAATCATTATATATTTTTTACCCGTTTCATTGCCCTTTTAGTTTATCTAATTACTTTTGAACTTTTGAAGCAGTCGACGATTAATCAGAAAACAAAGTGTTATTATAATCCCTTAGACATTAATTTTATCAAAATCCATCCATTCTACAAACACTTCAATACAAATTACTCCATTTTCAACAGAGAAACATGGCTAATATAGCACGCCGGGTATTCGGAAACTTGGTGCAAGCTAGTTATTTTGAACGTTTTCATTGGTCAATTTTGAATTTTTGGACACTACAGACCACGGAGCATGCTGTTCTGTGTTCCGTTGCCGACATGCTCCACGGTCGCGGGGGCATAAAAAATTACTAAGTCCAACTACCTGTCATTATCAAATATTTGACGAAAATCAAAATCCTGTGGACATGCACACCTCCATTATGTGTATAAACATCATACAAAATATTAAAGCTTTAGCTCCAAAAACTGTAGGAGGAGATAGCCGGACAAACCATGTATCTATATCTGGACGGATGGACGGACGAACAGGGGTAAATTAATATCCCCCCCGACTCTTCGTCGCAGGGGCATAAAAAAATAATAATTAAAATTACATGTAAAGATAAAATCTAAAGAGGAAGGTACAGAAAATACAGTGGTCCCCAAGACACTTTCTCACAGGGTCTTAAGGCCATTGTACAAACCTGCCATGTGACCTTCCAAACGACCAGTGAAATATGGTCACATAAGGCAAGTGGTCACTTAACACAGGTTTAATTTATATGAAATGTACTGTGAAGGGAAGTAAAGATTAAGGTCACATAGTACAAGTTTTTGCTTAATAGAGGTGGTCACCAATGCAGGTTTGACTGAATTTAATTTCTCTTCAGACAGACATTATGAAAAAAGATTTAATACCCAACATTGGATTTGGACTTCAGCTGAACTCAAAATTCAATGGCTTTTAAATTTTTTACCTCTTTATTTACATGAATTCCTTCATAATCGCATTGGTGGCGTAATGGTCAATATGCTCGGCTCGAGTGCAGTACATCGTGGGTTCGAGCCCCGGTCGGGTCAAACCAAAGACTATAAAATTAGAATTTGTTGCTTCTCCGCAGACTGGTTGGCTCAGAATTAGGATAATATGTCCAAGTGGAGCGACATGTCTACCCGCGGACTGTTGTTTCAGTGAGCTAGCACTATAAAAATCCAAATTAGCATGTTGGTCTAGTACAAAGAGGACATCGTCTCATTGAAGATTGACTTGTTCTTGCCATGTAAATAGCTGAAAAATTGCTGAATTGGCGTTAAACAACAATCATTCACTTACTGTAATTCACTTTCTGCTGTTTTATTCTATTTAATCATTTTTTAACAGGTCTGTTATAATTTTTTAACAGGTCTGTTATAATTTTTTGAAAATCGTGTTCCATCAAATTATACCAACAAATCATTATTTTATGAACAACATACTTCCTTTTAAGAAGTGACAATAAAATATGTATCAATTTTTCACGAGTGACCAAGTGATTGGTTGTTGTTTAAACACCAACTGAACAATTTTTCAGCTATATAATGGCAAGAACAAGTTACCGTAATCTTCAATGAGATAATGAGATAAGGATGAAGTCCATTTGTACTAGACCAACACACATTCTTTTTTTTTTTTTTAATAACACAATACTTTATTGTTTGATTCACCTGTTAACAAAACACCTTAGATGCCCAGATAAGCAAACAATAATCTAAGGTTCCCTGTTTTATGATAGATCTCTTATCCAGGGTTAATAAGAGATTAAGTAGAGTTCACATTATCCATTTCAAAAATACAACTAAATTTATCAATTATAAAATCAACATGTAAGTCAATCTATATCAGCATTTTATGAGAGCTTCAACATAATTTTGTATAACATTTACATACATGCATTGTACTCGTATATATTATAACTACTTACTAATCACTGATAGAATTGTCAAGATTTTGGTTTTATCTATTACATGTATATCATTACAATTGGCCATTAGCAAAATTTTTAGTTCAGATTTTAAAGTCTGTTTCCATATATTACAAAGTACATTCTGATTGATATGAATTTTGTCATACAAATGTATTTAACTTTGTTTCTTGCCTTCCAAATAGACCACTTAGATATAAAAATTAATGTATTTAATAGAAATCCATGTTTACCCCCCATATTGAACCCAAACACCATATTTTTCTCATTTAAGTTAACAGTTCCCACATTTAAAGTGTTTATTAAAATTGTGATGTTTGATATGAATCGGTTAGATATAATGCATTTAAAAAACAAATGTTGGAGATCTTCTTGAATGTTCGATTCTTTACAAAGGTGACATCTTCCATTGGATAGGTTCATTTTTCTAAGTCTACTTTTGGTGTAAATAATGTTATGGGTGCATTTCCATTGGAATTCTTTAATTTTATTACTGATGTCCTGTCTTTTAAGATTAATCCAAATATTTGGCCAGTGAAATTCTTCATTATAAACATTATTCCATTTATCTTGACATTTTGGTAATGATTTTTTATTCAATATTTTTTGTATAATTTTAATCTTCACGTCTTTTGTATTAATCATTTTGTCTCTAATATCTGTAAGTTTTAAATTATTTAACAATTTCATTTTATTTCTACTTTTAGTTTTGTTATCTATATCATTATTTTCATTTTTAGTCTTTTGGAATACATTTCTTAATTTTAGAGTATTCTGAGATACAGTTTCCCTGTCTATCAGCTGAGAATATAATAAATCACAATCGATGAATTGTTTTGAGTTTTCATCCCATATGTCTTGAATAGTTTTTATATTACTTCTTAAAAATAAAGAAAATATTAAAGGTTTATTTTGGAAGGTTATATTACAATTCCCAAATAATCTAACATGTAAGATATCCGTTTTGGTTTCCACCTTTTGTACACATTGTAAAAATTTTGTCCATGCTTGGATTGATTTTTGATAAAACAAGGGATGCCCGTTTAAATTTAAGGATGAAACATTTGAGCATTTGCAAATAAAAAAAGTTTCATTAAGACCAACATACTTAGTTGGATTTTTATAGTACCAGCTCACCAAACAACAGTCCGCGGATAGACATGTCGCCCCAATCGGTCACATTATCTGATTCCAAGCCAACTAGTCTTTGCTATTTCTCCAAAATGCTGCGTGCTTAGCCGAGAAGCAACAAATACCAATTTTATAGTATTTGGTTCGACCCGATCGGGGCTCGAACCCACAACCATTACACCACCGATGGGGTAACTCCCTTTTAATGTAGAGATTTAAATTACCACTACTTTGAACGATAACGTCAAACCTGTCCATGCAGTCACCTTTATTAAAAAGTCACCCTTTTCTTGTCCTGTCATAGAAAATTTCATATGAAATTAACTTCTTTCAAGAGGTCACCTGTCTTATAAGGCCACTTTCTCTTTGTCCCAAAAGTGACCTCTTAATACAGATTTGACTGTATATTGAAAAACCAGGAAAATTATTAACAAGTTCCATGTAATTTTTCACTGACTTATCAGCTATGAGAGGCCAACTTATTTGATATAAATTTTATAACTGAAAATGTCTGTAACAATTGAAAAGAAAAATGTCTTAGTTGTGGTGGTATCAATCTTACAGAAATTCTATAAGTCACAGGAGATATTTAAATTGTCTTATTAATAGATGATATACGTAGTGGTACAGGGTCGTCTTAGCAGCATTGTAGGCCCTGGGCAAAGCAGTGCACTGCCGCCCATACCTACACAAACACTCGCAGGAATAAAACTGTAAATGTCGATAAAATTAAACATATTTATTGTATGGGTACTTCCAACAAAACCAGTGTTTAAACATTAAAAAACATGCCATATACCGGTACATCATCCATAGATTAGCATGGGGCCCCTATGCTCGTGGGCCCCCTGTCAACTGCACAGCTTGCCCATGCGTTAAGACGTACTGCAGTGGTATACTAGGCATAGTACAGAAAACGGCATAATTTTTTAAAGCTTTCTGAATAAAAAAAACTTGCTAGTATTTCTTGACAAATTCAATTAAAATTAATTTGAATTACAAGACAACATTTTGTAATTTGTATATCCAACTGGGTAAAAACAATGATCTGATTTGAGGGTGCTCTCATCTGATCTAGAGGATGAGCAGTTCCTGCATTTTGACTAAATTTGGTTTCAATCCATCCAGTGGTTCTGAAGAAGATTTTCAAAGATTACCAATTTTTCAAACAATCAGAAGCCATGGCAGCCATCTTTAATATTAGGCAAGGTTACCGGACATAATTTTGGAACAAGAGCATTCAAACAGTATCACATCAAAGTTTGGTTCAATTTGACCCAGTGGTTCTTGAGAAGATCAAAATGCGAAAAGTTAACGGACGAGACGACAGACACAAAGTGATGGGAAAAGCTCATTTGAGCCTTCAGCTCTGGTGAACTAAAAACATTTTAGAGAACTAACAAATGGACACTCCTACCATGTTTGGTTACAATTGGTCCAGTGGTTTCAGGGAAGAGATTAAAATTTAAAAGTTTACGGACGACAAAGAGGGATGGACATAAAGTGATGATAATACCTCATATAACCTTTAAAGGTCTCATCTTCATTCAAGCACATCCTTAACAATACATGAAAAACACAACAAAAACTTTAAAGTAACGACCAGCTCGATGCATGAGTGAACTTTTTTTTCTCAGCTGTCGATTTAATACAACATAAATATTCAGTTATATTATACAATAAAATCAAGTTATCAATTACAACATGTGCAAACAAGGACAAATATGACCAATCGGCAATAAATTACATTATTTATATATCCATTCAATGACTGACAATATTATAACTACCTCTAATTATACACAACTACAACTAAATGAACTGCCAGGATATAACTTAAATATTGTTGAATGTGGTGTTAAACACCCTAAAAAAAAATTTACATATAGAATACTTTTACAAATTATACAAAGTTTATATATACAATATTTTTATGTCATGTTAGAATTTATATAATGATCATTGACGTTCCCGATTTCTTGTATTGTTGTATACTACTTATCATGGTCTTGTGTCATGGCAGATGTCCGATTAAAAAAAAAAAAACAAAGAAACAATAAAAATAGATTACAAAATACAGAAATAAATTTAAAAAAGGGAGAAAATATTTACATTAGTAATGAATTAATGCATATAATTGCACCTATCTTAATTTTGGAAATTTAGAGGATTATTGAAACATTTAACTAAAAATCACCAAAAGTAGGAATTCTATTTTTAGAGTGTTCAAAGAGGGACTAAAGTGATACATTTTGAAAGATTAAAACAATATAATTAAATTATTATGAAAACCAGCTTGCTCATTTTGTTCATGTTAATAATCGGCTTCAAAATATAAATGTTTATTGAAAGTCGACTATTAAAGTGTAGGTGGAATGCAATGCAAGATTAAATAGGGAAATGTAGTACCTTGTTAGATGGGGGAATGCAGTGCTCGGTTAGCTAAGGTTTACAACAAAACCAGCAAGATAATAAATAAATTTGATAAACAATTATTACTCATCTCTCTAAAATGTATCAGCTTATAATTTATTTTTGAAATATTTAAAAAAATTTAAATATTAAAGTTTACTGAAATTTTTAAAATGGAATTATTTTTGAAAATGATTAAAAAAAAAATGTTAAACATAAAAGATCAGAATCTCCACTTTTTGAATCCATGTAAGTACTATGACAACAATTAGAAAGTGTTCTGCACCTATGATAATTATTGGAATAATTGGGCTATTATTAAGAGTACTAAAAAAGTCAGGATCAAACCATATTTTTTAGGTTTTACCCACAAAATATGCTGAACCTTGCTTCCATATTCCCGTAATAGCATAAAATTCATATTTATACAATTTAATAAACTAGAAAAGAAGTATGCCCCTGCACTCAAAAACTGTAGTAGGAGCCATAGAAACCATGTTTCCATTATGTAGCTAGTAAGAAGGAAATGAAGTCCAACTACCTGTCATTTTGTGAATATTTGACAAAAATCTCCCCCCCCCCCCCCCCCCCCGACTTTTCATCGTGGGGCATACACAAATGACTAAGTCCAACTACCTGTCATTATCAAATATTTGATGAAAATCAAAATCATGTGGACATGCACACCTCCATTATGTGTATAAACATCATACAAAATATTAAAGCTGTAGCTCCAAAACTGTAGGAGGAGATAGCCGGACAAACCATGTATCTATATCTGGACGGACGAACAAAATGACTAAGTTCAACTACCTGCCATTTTGAGAATATTTGATGAAAATCAAAATCCTGTGGACATGCACACCTCCATTATGTGTATAAACATCCTACAAAATATTAAAGCTGTAGCTCTAAAACTGTAAGAGGAGTTAGCCGGACAAACCATGTTCCCTTTATGCAGCTAGTACGAAAAAAATGACTAAGTCAAACTACCTGTCATTTTGAGAATATTTGATGAAAATCAAAATCCTGTGGACATGCACACCTCTATTATGTGTATAAACACCCTACAAAATATTAAAGCTGTAGCTCCAAAACTGTAGGAGGAGATAGCCGAACAAACCATGTATCTATATCTGGACGGACGAACAAAATGACTAAGTCCAACTACCTGCCATTTTGAGAATATTTGATGAAAATCAAAATCCTGTGGACATGTACACCTCCATTATGTGTATAAACATCCTGCAAAATATTAAAGCTGTAGCTCTAAAACTGTAGGAGGAGTTAGCCGGACAAACCATGTTCCCTTTATGCAGCTAGTACGAAAAAAATGACTAAGTCCAACTACCTGCCATTTTGAGAATATTTGATGAAAATCAAAATCCTGTGGACATGTACACCTCCATTATGTGTATAAACATCCTGCAAAATATTAAAGCTGTAGCTCTAAAACTGTAAGAGGAGTTAGCCGGACAAACCATGTTCCCTTTATGCAGCTAGTACGAAAAAAATGACTAAGTCAAACTACCTGTCATTTTGAGAATATTTGATGAAAATCAAAATCCTGTGGACATGCACACCTCTATTATGTGTATAAACACCCTACAAAATATTAAAGCTGTAGCTCCAAAACTGTAGGAGGAGATAGCCGAACAAACCATGTATCTATATCTGGACGGACGAACAAAATGACTAAGTCCAACTACCTGCCATTTTGAGAATATTTGATGAAAATCAAAATCCTGTGGACATGTACACCTCCATTATGTGTATAAACATCCTGCAAAATATTAAAGCTGTAGCTCTAAAACTGTAGGAGGAGATAGCCGAACAAACCATGTATCTATATCCGGAAGGACAAACAGACGGACGAACAGACGGACAGGGGTAAATTAATATGCCCCCCGACTCTACGTCGTGGGGGCATAACAAATATTCAATTTCAAAATAGTTAAAGGACAATAACTCTTGATAATTCATAACTACACAGGAGGAATGAGGGATTTTATCACAGCAAAAAAAAATAATAGTAGATTCATTACTTGACTCAAAGCTAAAAAATTGTTTACCAAGTACAATTATTTTTTTTAGAAAGACTCGTTAATTTTAGACAATATTTTTTTTATACCAAAATAAATTAAATTAAATTAAATTAAAAAAACCCAACAACTTAGGACTTGGAATTTTGGAAAGTTTAAGACACTAAAGCACTTTAAATCAAGTAGACTGACATGACATAATTAATACAAGAGTACAAAAATAACTGATTGGTGGTCTCACTAGAATTTTACTTTTTGTTTATTAAATTCCCTCCAAAATTTTAAAAGAGCAGATTCTGCTTACATTTTTTTATTTTTTTTATTTTATTTATTTGTGTGTGTTGTTTTTTTTTGGTTGTTTTTGTACAATTCTGTCATCCCATCCTTTACAAAGCCTGTTTTGTTTCTAGCAAGATCATAAGTTACAAAGAAACGCACCACTTCTACCAAAAATGAAGAAAAGTAATATAATTTAACCTTACATGTAAGCATAGAAATGTGACGTTTCTTATTAAATCGCCCTTTTTTTAGGAGATTATATTTACAATGTTATTAAAATTTTGAAGTCTTTATATCTCACATAGCATAATTAATATACATCACTACAAAAATATACAATATTACAAGAAGAAAATTAGCTCTGATATTCTTTATTAATACATTTATTGTGAAATGAGTAGTTTTTTTTTATTTCCACTTTAAATTGTCAGTGTCAAATAATATCTTAAAATCATGACTTTTCTATATGTCTTTCATCTCATCTTCATCTGTGATCTTTGCACATGTCTTCCATTCTTCATCTGTGATCTCTTCATCTGTGATTCTTCATCTGTGATCTGTTCATCTGTGACTCTTCATCTGTGATCTCTTCATCTGTGACTCTTCATCTGTGATTCTTCATCTGTGATCTCTTCATCTGTGATCTCTTCATCTGCGACTCTTCATCTGTGCCTTTGTCTTTCATCCATGGCTCGGTACATTACACTGAAAACATAAAAGGTATCCGAACTTGAAAAATGCCATATGGAATAAACAATAATATTTTCCATGGTGCTAATAAACTGCAAGAAAAAACACATTGGCATTCAGTAACTGGACCTTCCAAATTAAAAATCTTTAATGAAATCTGCACTCGCTAAATATTTCCAAAAACTGGTCAGATGTAACTCATGTCTGGGCCCTCTAATTACAAGTCCTTCCCAGATAACAGTGTTCACTTTAGATGTTATTCATTCTCTGTCAACTGAAACTTTATAATTACAAGTTTTACGCTAACTACTGGTTACTTTACAAAATACAAATCATCTCCTGACATATACAATGGCATTATCTTTATTTCAATAAAATGTTTTTTTCTACAAAAAACCAAACTGTCTTATGTTGTACTTATGTTATTCACATTTCTGGAATTTGTCATTATTTAAGTCAGTTTAGCTTTTTTGTGCCTGTCCCAAAACAAGGACCTTCATTTCCAAAGCAATTTCAAATGTTTATTAAAACAATAATGGTATATACTCACCTAATAAACTCCATGGTTACACAACATCTATTTCCCAATGGTTATTCTTATGAGAATAGACTACATTCCAGTACTGAAATAAAACAAATATCAATATTTTATCACCAACTGATAAAAGCCTATTTTTTTTTAGGTCTTGTTGCAATGATTTTGTATTGGTATAGCGGTAACCAAAATATTGAGTGAGTGATTGTAGTTTACTCCAAGTGACCAATAGGAAGAACATGTTTCTTGTTGACCAGATGATAATGATGTCTTCTTTGAACTAGACTGTTACACACGAAGTTTGATTTTAGTGCTATTTCACAGAAACAACAGTCCATAGAACACATGTCTGAACTTGGACACAATACACTGACTTCAAGTCAATCAGTCTTTGTTCTTTTTCTTTACCTTATCCTTCCTGCTAAGCAGACATTTTTTTTATATCTGTATTGTTGTTGCAGATCCAATTATCAAGAAGGCAGAGGGCTGTGATCCAATTCTTCAATATACTGCCCGATACATGTTTGTGCCAGTCCCAAGCAAGGAATTGGATTTACATCGACATATGTTGTGATCTCTTTTTTAATCATTTGAAAAGAGATGTAGTTGTTTGTTTTGTTGATATTGGTGGATTTGATTTCCATCACTGTTTAATTTTCCTTTCAATAAATATTAATTTTATAGTGTTTGGTTTGTCCCAAAAGAGGATCAAATTCATGATATACCACACTTAAGGCAAGTACCCTAACCTTATAGACACCATTGAATAATTTTTTATATACAGTAGTCTCCCACTAATAAGGCTACCCCTTATACAATAAAACAAAATTGCCTGATAAGGATTGAATCTTGAGGTTGGACAATTTTGTAGTATTTTACTATCCAGTACACCTGATATAAGTCTTATTAAGAGGTGTGGCCTTTTGGTTGGAGCACCCTTATATTAAGGGGACTATTGTACCACATTGAAAAAACAGTCAGGTTAGTGTTATGGATGTTAAACACCACTATCAATAACATTCCAATTATGTAATCTCACGGCAAGTCAGTTTAAACGATGGAGAAAACTGGTGTACTCAGATCAGCTGCAAACTGACAAAATTTATCACATGATGTATACAGTACACTTCTATACGATCCCAAATCGTACATTGGCAAGACAACATACATTTGGTTATGCTGGCTTCATCTGGTACTGTCAAGCACCTGTCATAGTATGTTGTGTTGTGAACTAGAATTTTTCAAGCTTATTTATAATTAAAGGGTAAAAGAAAAACAAATTATGATGCATGTATTTTGGGGTTTTTTCACTGACAGTAAATATCACATGTCCTTGTGGAAATATATGTTGGCAAATATTTAATATTACAAGGATCTGTATCATGACTATCAATACTTACTGAATAAATACCATGGTTACACATCCACTTCCTATGGGACAGAGCATCATGTGCATGGGATTGGATTACGTTTCAGTGCTTAAATAAAATTATAAAATCATAATTATAAATGCTAATTTGAAATGTAAAATCATGCAGCATTTATTAATTCAAACAATTGATTTTCAAAAGCTTGGACAAATCTTTGAAACACCAGAAAGTGTTTTCCCTATACATTTGTGTATCTCTTCTTTGGTGACCTTGACATGGATGTGACAATACTCCTTATTATACCTCATAGATATAAGAGTGTCTGATTAGTTAGAAAACGCTACATGTCCCTAGACCGCATGCGCAGGTATAATCTTTTCTTGTAACACTATTTTAGTGCATATGAAACAAAAAATATAAATATTTGGGGGGGGGGGTTACCCTTCTGTAATGTGTTCCCCCTTTTGATAGTGAACAGGTATGTTGGGTATTGAGAAAATTGTATTTTTAGAAAAAAAATGCAAGTAAAAAAAGGGAAATAACTCAAATAAAATGCTGGATAGAGTTGTCTTCTCTTGTAGAAAGTGTTGACCCCGTTCTGTCGACAAGTGTATCGAGTTTCAAGTTAATAGCTTTTGATAGTTATTGAAAAATTTTAATTATACTAAAACAATATCCCAAATTTCTATGTACTATGCCGAAACAAGGGCAGATAACTCTGGATATACAAATCACAGGGTCACCTGCCTTGTTGTAATGGGTTCCCCATTTGATAATGAGTTTCATTTCACTGCCTCTCATAATTATTGAGAAATTGCATTTTTTTTAAGAAATTCTAAGCCATTTGATAGTGAACAGGTATGTTGAGTTTCATTTCAAAAAGGGGGAATAATTCAAATAAAATGCTGGATGGAGTTGTCTTCTCTTGTCAACAGATTGGGGTCAACACTTTCTACAAGTGTATTGAGTTTCAAGTTAATAGCTTTGATAGTTATTGAGAAATTTTAATTATACTAAAAAAATATCCCTAATTTCTATGTACTATGTCAAAACAAGGGCAAATAACTCTGGATATACAAATCACAGGGTCATCTGCCTTGTTGTAATTGGTTCCTCTTTTGATAGTGAACAAGTGTTCCAAGTTTCAAATTGATACCTTAGATAGTTTTTGAGAAATGGACTCTTGACAAAAAACTTAACCGACCCAGACGCTGACACCGGAGTGACGACAATAGCTCAACATTTTTTCTTCGAAAAGTCGAGCTAAAAATGTTTTGTTGTGTGTGAAATTTGGGTATAATAAACAATTTATGGCCCTTGTTGTAGGGAGATATGAAGCTTTGATTACCCTCAGAAGTCATATTCTCTCCTGTAAAATCTTGCACATTTTAAGTGAGACTCGCAGGTTTAGATAGAAAAAATGAAGTTAAAGTTACATTACTATTTGGTAAAATTCTGTTAATTTCGCATATTTACATTTCAAAAACTTAATGGTTCTGCATTTCATAACTATCGTGATTTCATATTCATTTTCGTAGATAAATGGATAGTGAGATATTCATTGACATTTGAATTCATAGTTGTGATACCTACGGTGCGGTCACATGTTATGATTAACGTCTAAATTCCAAGCAATTCTGCATCTGTGGCACAGGTAAGTCGACTGGTCAAGTGTCCACTACTGTCCACACAGTCTTAATTTTTAAATTTGATTCTGATACGACTTATTTTTCTCACTGTTCTCACAATAAAATTCTCCTCAAAATGTCAGATGGAAATAGGAAACCAACTGATGTTGAAATGTTTTTGCAAAAGCCTGTTGAAAAGAATAACCAGACAGGAAATTGTATCATGTGACTGCACCTTTTCTCCAAACTTCTCTTGTTCAAGTTGTTGCATATGCTTTTTCGTAGCTCATTAAATTTCATGGTTTTATGATACTAACAGGAACCACGAAAATTGGTATTCAACAAATAACATTATCAATTCACACTATCCAAGAGAAATTACGAAAACTTCATTTATTTCATATTACACAGTTATAAATTTGTAAATTGTATTTTTTTATAATTTCATTATTACCGTATGTTATATTGTACACAATACTAATTTGTTATTGTCTACTATAATAAAATATATACCTCATGTATGCCTTGGATAAAGATTTGGTATTCGTCTGCTGTGTGCTTCTTTCTTCTGTCTGGTTGCGACAGTAAATCTTACAAACAAGCAGTTTTTAAGGAAATTAAATGAATGAAAAATTGATGACAACATTAAAAGATTTTTAACAAGGTACACTGTGTGTATGTTGTACCCTTATTGGAGCACCTTAAGTTCTATATAGATGTTTATCCTTATTGGAGTGTGTTAAATTCTCCATAGATGCATTAGCCTTTTCACAGCACCTTCAAATCTCTGTAGATGTTAAACTATTTGTGCATGACAAAGTTATCTCAACTTTTTAGAGCCGGTTTTTAGTGGGGTTCATGTTAACGGCTCCACACATATGGAACTGGAGTGTTTAAAGAGAGGGATGACTTTTTCTTGAAAGGCACGTTAAAGTAAAAGACCTTGTCACAGATCTCCACTCCATGGTAAAGAAGTATACGAGAGAGAACAATAAATACAAGAACCACTACTTTGATGTTTGGTATGTTGCTAAAGGTATGATCATTAGTTTACTTCTTTTATAAACAGCTCAATATAGTTTTTGTACATTATATATACATATGTATGCTCTGCTCTATATACATGTAGTTTAATGGGGTTTTATGTCAATACAGCAATCTTTCAGCTTCACATATATCTTGATAGCAAGGACAACTACTGACCTTAATCAAGTACCTGGTAAACTTTATTACACATGTGCTATGTCTGTTTGTAACCTAACATGCCTTATGAAGGAGCAAATCTCGCTAAAAAGTAATAAAGTTTCATCAAAATCCACTGAACAGTTTAGGAGGAATTGCACTTTTTTTTGCATGGACAGACGGACAGGGTGAATAAAAATGATTGCACACTTTTCCTTATATGAAATTATCATGATTACTAGTATATATAAACTTATAAAAAAAAAAAATTCCACAGGGGTTACTAAAAAACTTGAAGCAGTTTCAAAGAAGAAATCTGGTAAAGACATTCAACCTTGGATAAAGTCCATCAACAACCACATATACTGGGTTTCTTCTTCATGTGGTACCAACCAATCCCTGAAGGTTGCCAAATGGCTGTCAATTACCAACCATATATGTAACCAGTTTGAGGGCCACTCCGACCAGTATCAGCAGTGTGACCACGAACCACTTGCACAGGAACGGAAATGGTTACAGAAAGGTAAAGACAGTTGATATTGTAAAAGAAATACAAATGTTATTGTATTTTCAAAATATTTATTTACATTGATTGATTTTATTTTTATTTTTGGTGTTTAACGCCACTTTCAACAATATCTCAGCTATATAATGGCAACCAGTTTTAGTGGTGGAGGAAACCGGAGTACCCGGAGAGAACCACCGACCATGGGCAAACTTTATCACTTGCGAGTCGAGTGCACCTTTTTTTGTAATTTACAGTCGGGTGCGAACCCACGCCGTATTGGTGATAGGCTTGTATATGTTTCGAACAGTATATGCAAAAACAGTTCGAGTAAATTGGACCTGTGCACTGCAAAAAAGCTAGCAGACAATTTAGTACTTGCTCTAAAACCGTCTGCTAAAAGCATAAGGAGCGAGTAACTAAGGTGCTAATTAGTTGATGGCAGATGTAGAAAACATACTGTGTAAACGTAACGTCTGCTTTGCATATATGCAAAAGCAGATCGTGTAAATAGGTCTTTTAATCTTATTTCATTTCAGTTAAAGGCAGCAAAGGAATAAATGTATTTCCCTCCCTTTCTAAATCATTGGGAACTACATTTAACCATTGCACATTATTTTTGTTTCAGGTTCAGTGCCACATAAATTACTGAAGGGTGTCTTGGAAAACGGCCACCTGCTGAGAGATGTCCCAAAACTTTCGCCAGTGCACCAGACATACTATTTAGAAGTGTTTCACTCCAAAGTAAACCAGTTTGCACCAAAGAGCACCCACTTTTTCTATGCAGCAATGCTAGCAAGGTAATTCTTTTTCTTTGGAATTTCTATAGCTTTCTACTGAATTGTGCATATAATATATATAGCAGTATAGGGTAAATTGTGTCACATCTGTATTTATGTTGATCATCATGAGATAACTGCAATATTGCTGACATTATGTAAATTAATTAATCACCAATCAATCAATAATTTGGTTGAACAGAATTATTTTGCTTATTATTACTGTTTAATCGGTTCTTTAAATTTAAAGCTGTATGTTATACTATTCACAGGTTATCTATAGCAGTCATTCATTACAACGAGAATTGTGAAAGACAACAACTTGTGACAGAAAATGGTGATTTATGCTACAACATCAGCTATCCAAAAGCAAAGAAGAGTACCGAAGCAGTGGTGAAGCCACGAAAAGGTCCTCCGACTTATGGTAAAGTTTTCCATTTTCTAGATCGATTGATTTTGATTTTTGGTGTTTTAACACCACTTTCAACAATATTTCAGCTATATCATGGCGACCAGTTTTAATGGTGGAGGAATATGGAGTACCTACCCGGAGAGAACCACCGACCATGGGCAAGCAACTAGTAAACTTTATCACTTGCGTTGCGAGTCGAGTGCACCTTTTTTGTAATTTACAAAGCCCGGTGCAAACCCATGCCGTATTGGTGATAGGCTTGTATGAGTTGTAGATCCAACGATCTAACTCATTGAGCCACCCGGGACACATCTCCAAAAAATAATCATAAAAATGCCTTAGTATGTACATGTATAGATACAATAACCTAACCCCATGTCCGCTACACTCCCTATCTAGTATACAAGATGTTTTCATGCAAACTGGAACCAAAAACAATTGCAATGTATGTTTGTAAAGTGAAACTTTATTCAAGTAATAACCAATATATTTTTATTTGGATTTTTTATAATTTATTTTTATTTACAGGTTATGTGACTCTGATAAAACAGGCAGTAATAGAAAGAAGAAAAGTGGAGTGTCCAACATACTCAACTGCTACCGATGATATTCAGATCATGAACAACCACATTCCACTTCCATTGACATCAGAATTCGTTCAGTTCTCCAAGAGACAATTAATTGAAAGACATCGTTCACGTTTTAGTATGTAACAAATTATAGATGATGTGTTATCCATTGACACTGAATATATTAAAATAGTGTTAATCGATAATTGCGAGACGTCACGTCTCAGACGTGTGCAAAAGTGATTTTGGTCACGTACCTTAAAGGACTAGTGACACGATTTTACAAAAAAATTAATTATTGTTCAGCTGACTTTTATTTTATGGTTAGTTAATAAATAAGAGCAAAAAAGCCGACAATCCTTGACTAATTAGTAAATTTCTCACTTTTTTGTTACCGGGGAGGCTATCTCCTTCTTCAAATTTCCATTAACAGAAGCAGACGTGAAATTTAGATTGGTAACATTTTGTTAAATTTTCTTCATTTTATATGCAATTTACGACATTTTGCTGAAAACAGTTAAGAATAACATTGTTGCGTGTTTGTGCAATGCATTTTATGCGAATTTATCTCTCTGGAACACAACAAGACATCATTTGACTTGTGTAGTCCTATCACATAGTACCTCGGGTGGCGATATTTACTATTTGTTTTTTATTTGCTGCCTCCGCATGAAATAAAAAATGAAAAAATTCCAATTAAAACGTAAAATATGAACATGGAATGTGAAGTCGTATGTTATATACGAGTCGGGACTATTGACTTTGTGTTGTTCGCATGCAAACGTCCACGTGGATCATAGGGACTTGCTCCCGGCCGGCCGCAGTACTTTTAATTTTAGTACCGCACATTGATAGTAGGGTTAACATTATTGATAACGAAAGGCCGGGAGCAAGTACACACATAATCTTGAAAATTAATGTAATGTCAATGATATGTATTTACTTTGTATTGATTTGAACATTCGCACTCTGTAACCTTTGTAATTTTTATTAGTTTAGAGAATAAAATTATATTCATATCGTGTAAAAAGCAATATTGACTTTCCGTTGCAAGTAATTGATTTTTGCTTTACATCAAAGTATTAAGTTTGAAGTCTAAGAAATGTTTATAATGTCATTAATGAGGTGTAGAGGTATAGAGGACGACCATTTAATATTTAGGGGATGTCTTTCTTTTTTTCCCAAACCAGAAATATTTTTGACACGAAACAAGAATTTATTTTTATATGAACAAATTTAAATGCTATTTTTATTCAAATTTAAAAAAAAAAGTTGCATCTTTCAGGTCACTATATTTTTTCTATTAAGATAAGATAAGATACTTTTATTTACCAATTATGGGCCCATGAGGGGCATGAATATTCACATATATAATTATTTAAACATAACATATGTTTAACAAAGACAAAGATACAATAACATATATTTATAACATGTCATTTATATGCTCAGTGTGGTTGATATGTTTTAATACATCCAGCTATGATATATGTATCCTATAAATACGATGAAAAATAAATAGATAGAGCCGACTATCTGTATCCTACCCGTGTCTGAAGTAGAGAGGCAAACACAATGATAACATTTCTGCAGGAGACACCAGGTGACGGTGTTAAAAGGATGATAGTAAAGTCTATTGAATTCGAGGCATTTTTTTTACAAACAAAAATATGCCCCACCCTCCAAAAATTAAATGGTCAAATATCGAATATAGTATTAAATTATTTTTTTTCCGAGAGAGGCAAGAGAGTCATCAATTTATACACAAAATTCCTGACTTGTGGACATTTGTTTGATCCTTTTGTACTTGACAAAATGTGGTTACTGTTCAAAGAAGAGTTTGAAGATACCAAAGGGGTAATCAGAATCTGTATATCGAAGAACAGACAACACAATGGCCAAAAGAAAAAGGACAAAGAACGATCTATAAAACATACACATAAACGTGCAAATAAAATATATGTATTGCTTTTTAGTGCACATTTTCATTAGCTTCAACCCCAGGACTACACACCAAACCTCGCAATCCCAAGCAATGCAAGTTTGGACCCATTTGAGACCCCGAAGCCCATTGCACACCTCTGCATTTAAATCATGGGCATAGTAGGGCATCCTCAGCACTGGTAAGTGGGTGAGGAAAAAAGGGAGGGACTACTTCACTTGTTATGGCAGAAATTTAATTAGCAACTGGATTTTCAGCATGAAAGAAAAATGTTAAGTTGCCAGCCTCTGTGTTTGTTCGATATTATTTATTTGTGAGTTATTTTTTCAAGCTTTCACCCCTCATGTCAACTCCAAATGACCCACGCCCCCCCCCCACGCCCCCCCCCCCCCCCACGCCCCCCCCCCCCCCTTCCGATTCATTCCTATAGCTTGATATGATCTTCGCATCCGTAACCCTTTGCTACTCCACTGCATATGCATAATGCACAGAAAACATAACATCGGATTGGACGAATAACAGTCGAGCTATCAGAGATTTAAAAAGTCGAAATTTCAAGATTTTAATGTTGATTTCATTTGATTAAAAATGTTAAGATTTTTTTTTATAAATAATCAATGTCATAATATTTCTACTTGTAGATTCATCATGGAAACAATTTGTGATCCATGTTCAGAAAAAAACAAAAGGCTTGTTGCTGAAAAATATTGTTCGGACTGTGAAGAAAAGCTATGCACAGAATGCGCTGAATGGCATTTGCGGTGTAAGGTATTTAGATCTCATCATGTAATTGATTTGTCGTCAGTAGGATCAAGAATACCACCATCTTCTAAAATAAACTGTGAAATACAACAGACGTCCAGATTGATCATTTCTGTAGTCAACATGATGTTGTATGCTGTAGAACTTGTCTCTCAAATAGTCATAGATCTTGTGAGTCTGTTTTACCTTTAGACTCTGCTTCAAAGGACGTCAAAATTTCATCTTTACTTTCCGATACGTTAGAAGAACAAGATTATATGACTGAAACATTGTCGAAAATGTCAGAGAATCGAGACGAGAATAGAAAATTACTGAAACAGAAGAAGTCATTGATAATAAAACAAATCAGTGCAGCTAAATCAAAAGTTCTAAAATATCTAGATGACATTGAAGAAAGATTAACTACTGAAGTAGCGTCTGTACAGGAAAAAAATGAGGAGAAAATAAACAGAGAAAAACATGAAATTTGTCAATTAACATCGATTTTAAAAGACAATAAACAAGAACTAGAATTCCTAAAAGACCACGGCTCTAATAATCAGCTATTTTTAACTTTACGAAGACAAATAACAAACATCCAGAAAACAGACAAGAAGATTCATGACATGTCGTCTGCTATTAATGAAATTGACATGGAGTTTAAAGAAATTAAGAATGTCAACATTGAAACAATCGGATCATTGTCACAAATTACCCGACCTTGTCCTATTAAATATAAATCAATGAAAGTACAACATCAACAAGTACAACAAGATAGAAGACAAACACTGACCGAATTCATAAAAGAAGGTCAAGTTAAATTAAAACGTGACAAACGATACTGGTTAACAGACATGGCTGTCACTTCTGACAACAAATTACTACTTTGTAATTATAAGCCATCTCGTGTATATTTTATACAAGGATTACAAAACCTATGCAGATGAAATATCGTTTACCAGTCCACCTTATGGTATTACTGTAGTACCATGTACAGATAAAGCAGTAGTTACTCTTCCAAAGGAGTACTCCATACAATTTATCAACACCACTAACAATACAAAGGACAACAAGATAAACATAGGAGAATGGTGTGGAGTTGTCACTGCTGTAAAGGACACAATTTACATCGGTGGATATGATAAAGTTTTAATTCTAAATACAGCTGGATCTCGTGTAACAAAGATAACAATTAATGGTGGTTATAATTACAACTTATTGTATAATGAAAGGAATGATCAGTTGTTGTTAAGACAGTATGGGAGATTGTGTTGTATCAATTTAGGTGCCCACGTTATATATAGATACGACATATCAGGAGATGAAGGACTGGCTGTGGATCAACAAGGTCATGTATACATAAGTGGATATGATTCAGACGACATGCACAGGTTGTCACCAGATGGAACATTCCGTGATATAGTATTAAGTAAGCATGATGGTGTTGACAGACCAGGTGGTATAACATTTAACAATGACTTTATAAAACTGTTCATTATAAATGAAGGTAAGACTGTATTAGTTTATAGTTGTAAATAAAGATTTTTATATTTTGTAAATGAAAGATTTTTATATTTTGTTGATGAAGGATTTTTATATTTGGTAAATGAAGGATTTTTATATTTTGTTGATGACGGATTTTTATATTTGGTAAATGAAGGATTTTTATATTTTGTTGAAGGATTTTTATATTTGGTAAATGAAGGATTTTTATATTTTGAGGACATGAATGATATTGACAAGTCACATTTTTTATTTCCAAATAAGGAGCCCTTTTGGGCAGAACAATTAACAAAGAATTTAATACAATGATTATGGATTGATTACATTGATTGGAAGATGACAACATTTTATGAAACAAACAAATCAAAATTTAATCATACAAACCACATAATAAAACATTTAATAATTACTTACAAAACTGTTAATTATAAGTAGAAATAAGACTGTATTAGTTTATATTTTGTAGATGAAGGATTTTTATATTTTGTAAATAAAATATTTTTTGTTTATTTTGTGGACAAGATGATATTGACAAGTCACAAACCACTGATATAATATTTAACAATGACTTACAAAACTGTTAATTATAAGTAGAAATAAGACTGTATTAGTTTATATTTTGTAAATAAAATATTTTTTGTTTATTTTGTGGACAAGATGGTATTGACAAGTCACAAACCACTGATATAATATTTAACAATGACTTACAAAACTGTTAATTATAAGTAGAAATAATTCTATATTAATTAGTTGATAGCTTTAAATGAAGATTGTTTTTTACTTTGTGATAACAATATGTTTCCTCATGTGTATGTACTGTAGATAAAAGTAGTAAAATATAGATCTAATTAATTTTACTGGATAATTTTAATTTGAATTGCATTAATTATTGGAGTATAAAGTATGTTAATTAAAGGATTATTGCTAACATTGTACATTTTGAGGTGAAGCTTGGAACTTTTGCTCATTTACATTGAAGTACCTGTACCAAACCACCAAAATACTAGTAGTTGATTTGGGAATTGCTCTCAAAGTGTGGTGGTTTTTTTTTACATTTGGATCATTTACAACAGTTGGACAATTTCGAACATTCCGCTCATTTATATGGACAATTAAAACATCCAACAATTTGGTCATGTACAACATTTGAACTATTTAGATTAACAATAGTGTGATCATTTACAACATTTGGACCATTCACAACATTTGAACTATTAACAATATTTGGACCATTCACAATATTTGGACCATTCACAACCGTTGGACTATTAACAATATTGTGATCATTTAAAACATTTGGATCATTCACAATATTTGGACAATTTACAACATTTGGATCATTACAATATTTGGACAATGTATAACATGTTTTTATAGAATATTGCATACATACAATTTATATATAAAGTATAACCTGTACAATGTGTCTATTTATAGCATATCAAATACACATTTATTATAAGTCCAATACATAACAGATATATCATGGCAATCGGAAACACACACATTTTTTTTTTGGCCTAAAATTAAATAAAAATAAAATTCTAGATAATATATATTAAGGGTTTATGGTATTCAACGCCACTTTCAGCAATATTTTAATTATATCGTGGCGATCAGTTTTATTGCTGACAGAGTTCCCAGAGAAAACAACAGACCTGTCGCAAGTCACTGACAAACTTTATCACATAATGTTGTATCGAGTACACCTCGACATAAATTACTTGCTGTTCCATATAATGTTCATCCTTAACAGACCTCATATTTTGCCTTATTAATAAAATGAGGGAAATTACATTTTACAAGACATTATCAATACTGAGATCACTATGATAGTTTGATATTAAATCGGTGACTATCACCACTAAAGTTGTGCGTTTGATTCCCGCTTTTGACGAGGTGTACTCTATACATCTTTATCACGTTTATGTTATCAAGTTTTAGAGATTTATTGCAGGTCAGTGGTTTTATCGATATTCCGGTTTCCTTCACCATATTGAACCACCATCTCATAGGTAACATATTGCTACAAGTGATGTTAAGCACTAATTAATCTAGCGATTTTAAATCAATAATGATCTTGTGTGTATAAATTGTTAATGGTGGTTGTTAGTTAAACCGGTGGTTAGTAAAAGTGGTAACCCGGGTCTGGTTCCAAAAACCTGGGCCCAAATTTGTATTTTCTTTATTACATCTTTATTAAGGCATTAATTTTAATAAAATTTGAACATAATGCATAAAAATCATGTATTTTATCACATTTTTTAAACAAATATTTTTAAAAAAAAGTTTTTATACGAAATATCGGCAATATAAGTTTTCGAAGTTAGTAAAAGTTGTAACCCGGGCCAAGGCGAAATTTTCAATTAATTGTTGATTACACCTTTATTTCTCGCTAAAACTTCACAATATTCAGAACGAACATTTTTCAGTATTAAAGAAATGTAAAAAATGTTTTAAATTCAATGGTAATGTTCTCTTTTGTCATTATGGGAGCATTTTAGATTCTGATAAAAGTTGTAACCCGGGCCGGAAGTGATAAAATTGTTTTGAATCAGTTTACACTTAATCAAATGATCATGCATAGTGTAAGTGTCAAAATTCACATTGTCTTGAAATATTATATTTTTACAAGTAATTTTGCAAGAATTAAGACGTATGATACAGTACATTTTGTAAACTGATTCAAAACAATTTATCACTTCTGGCCCGGGTTACAACTTTTATCAGAATCTAAAATGCTCCCATTACTAACTTTGGTTAAACCTGATCATTCAGAAACAACACACACACAATTTTTACAATTTGTACACACATAGAGAAAAAACATAGCAATTTTCTTAATCACCTGACGTCTGTTGTCCGTTTGTCATTTCATCAACACTTTATCTAACCTAATTATAAAGAATCATGGAAGTTGTCGCTCACATTAACCTCTCTTTGTCATTGATGGCCTTTTCAAATTTTAATGTTCTAATCAGAATCGCTGACACAGAATGAACCACACTATATTTACATTCTCACTTTTCAAATGTCTGGATTGATGCGAATTAACACTGAAATAAGATCCTGATGGACTCCCATGTCAAATATAAACTTTAGTACATTGTAAGAATATTTCTTCTTGCATCAAGTTTTTAGCTCACCTTGCCAATGGAAATGTCAGCTTTTGCCATCCGTCGTCTGTTAACTTTTCACATTTTAATGTTCTCCTCCAAAACCGCTTGTCCAAATGAACAGAAACTTAGTAGCTATAGGAATCATCTATGGATGGTCTTCTATTAAAATTTCTCATTTTGTCTTGATCAGGTAAAAAACATGGCCACCACAGACAATTCTTGTTTCTGATTGGTTAATTTCTTAAAATTCTTCTCCTCTGAAACTCATTTGCCAAATGAACAAAAATTTGGTAGGAAGCACCTATGGAAAGTTCTGTATAAGGATTCCTCAAAACAGAATGAAAAGTGAGCAACAAAGTGTTTTAGCTCCCCGACAGTGGCAGTTTTTAACATAGGAGCCTATTGGGAAATGAATAACAGTTTTTCTTAAGAAGAGTTTCAAGATACCAAAGCCGAAAGGGGTAATACGAATCCGTAAATCGAAGGACAGACAACACAATGGCAAAAAAGGACAAAAGGACAAACAATGATCTACAAAGCATACACATAAAACTAAAGATTGTGTAACACAAACCCCACTAAAAACCGGGACTGAACTTGGGTGCTCGAGAAAGGTAAGCTGTTCCTGCTCCACTAGTGGTACTCGTGTTAATCTGATTACAAATCCGGTGATAGTTCATGAATGAAGATAGGACCAGTGTCATATGGTATATTGACCCCCCCCCCCTCATTTCTAATCAAGAGATAGGCAGGGGGTCAAAATACCATGGGTAGGGGGTTCGATATACCATTGGTAGGGGGATAAAAATACCATGGATTGGGGGGTCGATGTACCATGGGTAGGGGATCAAAATACCATGTGTAGGGGGTCAGAATACCATGGATAGGGGGGTCGATATACCATAGGTAGGGAGTCAAAATACCATAAGTAGGGGGGGCAAGATACAATGGGTAGGGGGGGGGTTAAAATACCATGGGTAGGAGGGTCGATATACCATGGTTAGGGGGTCATCATAGATAATCTTCCACTGAAGAGAATTAAGGGAAATCATGATTTATATCTATAGCATGTAATAAAGGATTGTCAGGTAGCTAATTTTCATGAATATTACTTTAATACCAATATCACACACATGAGTAATGCAAGGTAGTTTATTTTCACGGATAACACGTTGATACCTATGTCATACCATGAACAGATTCAATGTTACTTATTTTCATGAATACAATTTCGCTACCTGAATCACACACCGGCATCATTTTGAGTAGATTATTTTCACTTTCTGATACCTTTGTGAAACACTGGAGAGATGTAAGTTTTCACTAGCAACATTTTGTTACCTGAATAGTGAATCTCACGCTGGCGAGACATAAGATAGCTTATTGTCATGGGCAACCTTCTGAAGCTATATCTGTCGAATTTTTGTTCTTCCCTCGATGGGATTTTAACTCGTACCATTGATACACTGCAGCACCAATCGCTTAGCCTTAGGTCCAGCGCCCTATACCACTCGACCACATCCGCTCCATATATATATATTTTCAGACGTATATATATATACGTCTAAAAATTAAACCAAACAGTGTTAGTATTAGATTTTAAAGCTGTCATATTTTTGTTCTTCCCTCGATGGGATTTGAACTCACACCATTGATACACTGCAGCGCCATTCGCTTAACCTTACGTCCAGCGCCCTAGACCACTCGACCACATCCACTCCCTTATATATATATATACAATATACGTACATTGTCGGTAAATATAAAATTTATTTGTACGAGCTTTAGAAACAGGCAGAATAGCGAGCTTTTCAGGCCTGTTTCGCAGCGAGTACAAATGAATTTTATATTTAACGACAATGTACGTTTATTGTGTTTATCCTGCAATGTCAAAAAAGTCGGAAAACTTGTCAGATTTAAACAAAAAGGACAAAAACAAGCGTCATTCCTCGCCTTTCATAAATGTTGTTAATGGTGTCTTCTTCGTAGTCCGCGTTACATTAGTACCAGTTTAATACTTTTATCCTGCAATCAGTACATTTGCTGTACACATTTGCTATATGAATAAATTTTTGCTTTATTCGTACTAGACGAATAAACTTTTCAGCCTGCGAATAAACTTTCCTGGTACCCTGTAGCTATGTACAGCGGAGGGCGCAGACAAGTATGAAACTGGTACTAATATAAAGCGCGGACCACGAGAAGACACCCTTGACAACATTTATGAAAGGCGAGGTATGACGCTTGTTTCTGTCCTTTTTGTTTAAATCTGACAAGTTTTCCGACTTTTTTGACATTGCAGGATAAACACAATATACGTACGTTGTCGTTAAATATAAAAATCATTTGTACTCGCTGCGAAACAGGCCTGAAAAGCTCGCCGAAGGCTCACTATTCTGCCTGTTTCTAAAGCTCGTACAAATAAATTTTATATTTACCGACAATGTACGTATATTGTATATATGTATGAGAGAGGGAGAGAGAGACGTGATGGTTAATGTGTTCGTCTTTAGTGCCGTAGATCATGAGTTTTTCTTTTGATCGGGGTTAAATCAAACTATGTGAAGTTGGAATTTGTTGTATCTGTGAGCTGGCACTATACAAATCTATCTGAGCGTGTTGGTCGATATCATCATCATCTCATCGAATGAACTTGTTCTCATCATGATATAGAAGAAAATTGCTCATTTGGAGCTAACGAACAATCACTGACTCATTCAGCAGAGCATGTATCGTTCACCTGGTTATTGATTTATGTGAGTGCTGTTATGGCTACAGCAATATTGTAGTATTAGAGAAAAAGCCTTTTATTCATAATCCTATATGGTTTTAAATAAAACTATGTCGTGTGGTGGTAGCCATATCGGGTTTTTGATCGTCATAATTTTATTTTGTAAAAGACCATCCAGTCGTCCAGTGATTATATATGTACACAGTTTCAGTCATGTTTAGTTTCTGAGAAAAATAAAATTCATTGATAGTCTCGTAGGATACTATGTTATACAGAGCTTACCCGTTGTAAGTGTAACCCCTAAATAAGTGGGGTCCTCTAGATTTGCAGGGTGAATCAGATATACAACTCCGTGCAGCCTGATACGACAGTTGCAAGTCGACAAGTCAGCTTCCTCCTGCACCAGTTTTTTTTAAACCAAGATTAACTCGAACACCATAACTAAATTGATATAGGAAATCCATTGGAAAACAACATGAAACTATGGTTACAATCAATTCAAAGAATAAATACTCGTCAAACAAGTCAAATTAGATGATGAAGATAAATTGTATATATAATTTCTTCCAAATATGTGTAATTTCGGAATTAAACCCTTAATTCTAGCCCTTTTACCAAAATAAAATAGATAGATCATTTTCTTTATTGACTCATGAATACGTCATTAAGATGATTTTTGCTCAGCAATTTTTTCTCAGCCAGGGCCTCCAAGAGAAATTTTGCAAGGCGGAACAAGACTGCTTTGGGGCCCAGGGAACAGGGCTGACACTTCTCTAATAATTGAGGATTTGAGTTCCAATAAAACCACTGGTAAACTTTCATAAATGCTTTATTTTCAGTGCAGCAGAATAATTCAGAAGTCTAAAGTGAATATTTTCATAATTATTTTTCTAAATAAACTGAAAATAGTAGAAAATACAACAACAACAAAATGAAAAAAATCAAGAATATATATTCACAGGCCCTTTCTTGGCTCTCCGGGAACCGGACCGATAAATCGGCTGAATCCCATCTCATAGGGACTGATCTCAGCAAAGGTAAAAGATGGAGGAAATCTGTCGATATACCGGTACTACCGAAAGTTCTCAGCAAAATCAACTCAAAGAATAAAAACCTCAGCAAAATTGGCTTAAAAATAAAAATTCTATACATCTTAAAAATATGAGAAAATTGGAATTTGGATTCCTTATACAAATAAAATGGTTAGCAAAATTATGCCCTATCAAAGACCCATAAAGATGAACATTGTGCAAAAAACTGCATTAAATTGGATGAAAAAAGTTTATATCTTCAAAACGCTATTTATGTGCTTTTAACTGCATGTAGAAAGAGTCAGTTAATAGCAAAAAATAGAACTAGTGACTATAATTGGCTGATTGAAAAAGGAAGACATGAATAATTATGTCCAACATGTAAAATTCTAGATGACGAAATATACTTTCTTTTACACCGTAAAGATCCTAATTATTTAATGACTACTCAATTAACAATTTAGATATTACGTACATTTCTGATATGGAAAATAATTATTTTATTCTATGTTGAACCATCAACAAGATGGGCAGGGTAGAAAATATGGTTCTTACATTGAACTGTCTTTGGAACTGAGAAACAGGAGACCGAAATATTTCCGAGTTATTCTTTTAAATAATGTTTGTCATAAAACTACACTGTTTTGATTACAGATTGCAAAATATTCATCTTTCATTAGATTTCTGAACTTATTTTTATTCTGGTATTGTTATTTTACATGTGGTCACTTCATATCAGCAATCAGTTAAATTCATATGCAATACAAATTTCCAATTGAGAAAATAAATATTAACCACTTGAATTAACAGCTTATCAATTTTATGTAAAATCATTATTGTCGGCTCAAAATGAAAATCTGGCGTTCGTCCTATAAGTATATAGTGATTTCTGGTTTTATTTTCAGCATGAAAAGTCAACAGACTGAATTGTTTGTCCAAATATCAGTAAGAGTTATCTTTCTTTGTTGTTCGGATGACATGAGTCGGTCATCCATGCTATGATTCAGCTGCGATAATGCTTTCTCAATAAATGAGAGACACAGGAAGTTCATTTTCAACTCGAACATAGAAAATAAAAATTGGACATTGTGTTTTTAAATGATCTAGAGTAACATTTCTGCAGTCTAAATGCATATTCTGGAAATGAAGTAGACTATATCAGTCCAGAAGCTAGGACGACCACCTTTGATTTCAAACTGCTCCAAATAGTATGACGGATTCTTCAGTACCCCTCGAGGAGCATTTCTAACAAGCCTTGTGATCTCATATGAAGTAGTTTTGGAACAAAATGTCTCAGCTAATCAGAGGCTGGGGCGGCCATGTTGGATTTCTGAGAAACAGGAACATTTCTGGCCAGTTTGGTGATTTCACATCCAGTAGTTCTAGAGAAGAAGTTGAAAATGTCTCTGCCAATCAGAGACCAGAGCAGCCATCTCAGATTTTTAATTGCTTCAGAAAGATACAAGACTTCGATCTTCACGACCCTTAGGCTAAGTGGAACATTTATGGTAAGATTGGTGACTTTGTATATGAAGTGGTTCTGAAAAAGTGGAAAATGTGAAAAGCTAACGTCATACGGATGGATGGACAGACTCATTTCGATCAGAAAAGCTCTACTGACATCTGACATTAGAGAAAACCGAAGGATAATCAAGAATGGACAATACAGAGACACTGGCAACTTCAGACAAAAGACACAGAACGAAGATATACAAAAGAAGAAAAAAAAACATAAAAGACGAGCAACATGAACCATCCACCAAAAACCGGGGATGAATCCAGGTGGTCACGAAGGGTAAGCAGTTCCTGCTTCATTTAAGACACCCACGATCTTACTCGTGCATTGACCTGCACCTCGGGGTTGACGGTGGAGGCGGTTGGGAGCGAGGCTTTGCGACAAAAGAGATGATTTCAATTTTCTCATTGTGAACTTTCCATTTATATGTAGCAACATTCCAGTGCACCTGAATATGGAGTATATGTCTCTCCGTTGACCGTACGATATTCCAGAACTTGTGGTTTCTATCATGATTTCCTTGATAGAGGGTTGCTGCTAACAAGGAAGCTACTGAACCAAGGGCTCATAATGGTTATCTTAAAGTCATCACTTCAATGGTTTTGTGTTCGGCACCGTGACTTGGTTAACCGTTAAGGAGTATCTGTGCCACAAATAACCACGGATGTGTTCCGTTTGTCGTAATCACAGTCATTTTCTCATTCGTGACTTGTCACTGGGTTTGTGACGTGAGTGTTTGTCCTTTTGTGCCTTTTTTCTTTTGGCCATTGTGTTGTCTGTCCTTCGACCTGCGGCTTCTGATTTCCCCTTTGGTATGTTCAAGCTTCTCTTATTCATATAATCAAGCCGCACCGGACACCACTACACAACATAAATAAGGCGTGAACCCTCTTACAAATAACTAGCAATAAAGGCAAAGACGAACAGAACATCGTTCTTATGAGTAAATCGTAGCGGAAATCATCAATGCAACTATTTTCTTCACTGTGACAATTATATAATTAATCTGGCTGTTATCTGTTTATGGACATACTACTACAAATATAACTCGTATTCGGACGGGTCAAGATTAACCCGAATAATCCAGTCGTTATATTACGCTTTGCTATATTATCCAGCGATAGTGCCGATAGAGGGCACATTATTATTCGAGTTAGGTCAAGATTAGATATTATGTGTATTATAGATAGTAAACTACTATGGCGGACGGTCAAAGATACAAGGACAAAGTGACCATTATTACCGGAGGGTCCAGTGGTATCGGTAAAGGATGCTTAAAGGTCTTTGGTAAATAATATAAACTTAAAGGAAAACTCCAGTCAGTTGAACAATTGTTATAATTCAATACATTTTAACTTTTTATTCGTAAATAACTAATTATTAAACAAAAAACGCCTTTATTAACATTAATATACCCAATTAGAAATATGAATATTTGAAATTTCCTTTCGTAATGTAAGCGGCCATGACACCTCTACGTATAATTCCACATATGTGTTACATGATTGGCCGTAGGTTAAATAACTGTCACTTTTAGCTCGTTTTATGCGTACACATGTTTTTTTTCATTTTATCGCCAGTGCTGTCGTACTTTCCCGTGTTTTTCGTGGTCACTGGTCGATGTGTTGACAAGGGTAGTCCTCTCCCACTTTCCCTTATCGTTAGTGCAATAAAATTTTTGACATGAAGTCATAATGATTTTGTAAATATCAAAAGATACGACGTTATTTTACGATTTACATAATTTTTATTGGTAAAATTGCAACTGATCAATGCTGATAAGGGCAATAACAAAATTACCGAACACCGAGCAATCTTCCAAAGGGAAAGGCAAAACTCATAAGTCAACAAATAGACAAAAGCAGTCAACAACCGGAAAACTGGGAAAACCGCAATGGACCTGACTTGGTACAGGCATTTTCAGATTACCCTCTTGAAATAAAGAAATTAACTCATTTACTTACTTATTGACACTATCTTCTGAATTCCAGAAATAAATAAAATTATGTTCCATCTTTTTAGCAATGTAGCTATCTGAATGTTTTCTTTGAAAACAAGATACACTCATTGTTTAATATGATAGATACAAAATGTATGTAAAATTTCCAGGTAAATTAGTTACCTGTATCTTTTATGAAAATTATGTGTACAGAACTAAGTCAGATTGATAAAAGGTGCATTCATGTTGGTTTTTTTTCTTTTTGATATTTTTGATTGGTTTGTTTTGTTTTGTATTTGTTTGTTTTTGATAACAGATTAATACTAATTTTATTTCTGGTTTTTTCTGTACATGTATTCTTTATCAATAAATGTTTAGAGGTTTGCGTTTGTATTGAATCGGGGCCTTGATGGGAGAGAGGTTTAACGATCTGCCTACACCTCATTTATCTTTCACTGCACTATTAATCACTTGGATGATGTACTCAGCCTTTAGAAAGTAGAATGCCAGACGCTGGTACAACATATGAAAATGTCTGTAATGTCATTGAATATAGCTCAAATAAATATTTTGCATCATGCTGGTATGTTTTGTAAGTACAGATACTTGTATCACACATACTTGTCAATTTAATAATTAAATAACAGCCATATATACATGATAATATCTCGCACACAAAGTATCTTAACACAAGTTATTTCTTAAAGATTTTATTGAAAAACTCAGACAGGCATGGTGGAACATTAGCATACATATAATACAATACAATATATAGACTAGAGGCTCAGTAGGTTGAGAATATTTTTTAGAAATCAACCAATTTTAGATTCTAATTGATTTTGATTCCTAAAAGGATTAAAGAGCTCGACAATTCAATTTAGATATCTTTATTTTAATTTTAATTAGAGACCTCTTTAATGTATTATGAGTGATCACAGTTTTATGTCCACATCTCCCTAACTTAGAAAGATCCTTCATTCAATTCTAATAATTTCAATTAAATCTCCCTTCCATTTTATTTACGTTCCTTTGGTCCATAAAAAGAATTAAAAAAAACCAGAAGTATCACCATTAATATCCTACTATGAACTAGAGCAGGACTGTCAAATTTTAGAATTTCAGAATTATAATGTTGTCCAATTTCGGAGATGTTTGACTTTTTCTACTACAGTAATCCTTGCCCCTATTATCAGAATAAACGTACAAATAAAATCAGGTTTTGGAAAATAAAAAAGTCATAGATATTGTCAGAGAAATGGAATGAAGGAATGCAAGGAAGCTAATTTTCATGGGCAAGCTTCTGATGCTTATGCTTATGTTTGAATGGTGCAAGATAGTTTATTTTCATGGATAACACTTTGACACCTGTGTCATACATTGAACAGGTGTAAGGTAGCTTATCTTCATGGCAAACGTCATGACTCCTATTCCATGCAATGAAGAAAGGTCAGGTAGCTAATTTTCATGGACCATGCAATGAAGGAATGCAAGGTAGCTAATTTTCATGGGCAAGCGTCTGATACTTATGCTTATGTTTGAATGGTGCAAGGTAGTTTTTTTTCATGGATAACACTTTGAAACCTGTGTCATATAATGAACAGATGTAAGATAGCTTATTTTCATGGAAAACGTCATGACTCCCATCCCATGCAATAAAGGAATGTGGGGTAGCTAATTTTCATGTGCAAACTTCTGGTGCTTATGCTTATGTTTGAATGGCGCAAAGTAGTTTATTTTCATGGATAACACTTTGAAACCTGTGTCATACAATGAACAGATGTAAGGTAGCATATTTTCATGGAAAACGTCATGACTCCTATTCCATGCAATGAAGAAAAGTCGAGTAGCTAATTTTCATGGACAAGCTTCAGATGCTTATGCTTATGTTTGAACGGTGCAAGCCGGTAGTTTATTTTCATGGATAACACTTTGAAACCTATGTCATACCCTGGACAGATGTAAGGTAGCTTATGTTCATGGAAAACTTCATGACTTCTATCCCATGTAATGAAGGAATTATGCTGACTGCGAGTCAACTAGTTTTTGCCTTTATTCTTTAACGCCATGTGCCAATAGAAATTGTATAGTCTTTGGTTTAATCAGATCGTTGATCGAAACCACGATCTACCGCACATGATGCGAGTACTCGTAACTATTTCACCACAGGAGCGTTATTGCTTGTTATTACTAAGCGTCTTATTTCTTTGGAATAGATATACACATTTTTGTATATATGCAAAGCAGAAAATGCATTATGTACAGATAAATAATATGGTGATTGATATATAGAAACTTGTTCATGTCACTATAAATATATATATATTTTTTTAAATATTATTAGACTTGAATTTATTTATATTATATATATATATACAACCCCGCGGGAACCCCGAGGTATAGAAATGGGACCGAGAGCTTCTTCGGCTTGAAGGGGCGTCCGTCGGTTGTGCGGGATTTATAAATTCACAACCAACCCGTCCTTCGGACGAGACGTAAATAAAACCGAGGTCCCGTGTTGAGAGATTGCCACCCTCTTCGCACGTTAAAGAACCCAGTGTAACAGCTCATTATGAGCATTATGCTCATGATGAGTGGTCCATGGGAGACCTGTTGTACTGGCTAAATTATCCGTCCCTCCCCATCACCTTTCCTTGTTTCGAGTCCCGTGGCGTTTAAATTTTTAAGTGTTCTCGTCCTGAATATAGCTGAAAAATTGCTCGCTGGACGTTCGACACCAATCAATCAATCAATCAATCAATCAATCAATCAATCAATCAATCAATCAATCATATATTTTATATCGAAATAACTTATTTTCATCCAGATTTTGCTCCATGTAAACAATGATTTATATATATACATATATATATATAAATCCTTGATGTAAATGAATGAATAGGAGTTTGCTATCCATTTCTGGGATAAATCTATCTAATTAAATAGATTTCCTCGCCTACATCCACCCCCCTTTTTTCGTTCAAAAATACTAATTACCAAGAATCTATCAAAACATGGTAAAAGGGGAATAACTGGAATAGTATTTTTAATGTATTATTAAGGTAGCTAATTTTTATGGCTATCATTTGGAACACCTTTGTTTACGAAAATCTAGTTCCGAACGTCAAAAAGTAGCTAATAATTATAGGACACCGGGTCTAGCAAGACAACGAATTTGAGCATAATTTTCTCAGAATTTGTAAATGTTTCACCCCTTGTATAAATCAGAGTACACTTTCATAGCAAATAGAATATTAACAAATTGCTACAACATAAACATTTTGGGACAAAATATATGTTATTTTCATTGAACTGCATGTGTACGAAATTGGACTCTTTTACACACCTTAAAGGGAAATAACTCATGTAATACGTATAATTTTAGAATTAAAGATGGAAATGCGCAAATGGTGTAGTTAATTGAAGAGATCTTTAATTTAATAACAGACCTCACAAATTAAATTAAATATATCTTTATTTGAATTAAAGGGCGCTACAATTAATTTCTTATTTTTTTTAATTCAGTTAGATATTTCTCTAATTGAATTTCAGTCCTCTTTAACTGATCTCTCTAATTTAATGTACATTTAACGCTTGCTCGCGGTATTTCCCGGTATTTGATATTCGGGACACTTTGACATTTAGCGAGATACATGTACCGGTTAAAATCTATTCTTTCTTCAAATAAATCGTCAGTTAACCATATATTACAAGACTTTTAACAAGACACTTGCATTATCATATTATCAGGGAAAACATGTTGCCATTAAGAAAGACGACACAGATAAACGTTTCTTTCTTACACTTTTGTTTGCCAACGAAGGTCTTGGTGCCAATGACCTAGGCAATATCCTGATTGCTGTTCCAAGCAATACATATACATGTACTATGTCTATTGCGACCAGGATTTTCCACTACCAATACCGAGTACATGTTGCAGGATCTCAACACTGACGACTTCAAATCTAAACCTCCAGACTGAACCTAGGTAACTTCCACTTTCATATATAATCCGACTGGCCACGTTATGAATGAATGAGGAGGAGACTGAATTTTACTACGGCATACGGGACATATCCGTGGTCATCTGTGGCATAGATAATTCGTAAAGTTAAACCAAATCATAATGGAGACCGAAAAACTTTCTTAGTTATAACTTTTAAATTATACAACTAGGATCCTTGGGTCAGTATCATCCTCGTCAATAGCAACTGCCTATCAAGGATATCCTGGTACGAAGCACAAACTTTGGAATATCATGTTAATTAAAGAAAATTCAACTCAGAGATATATACTCAATATGCAAGTGCCACTGGAATGTTGCTACACATAAATGGAACGTTCACAATGAGAAAATTGAAATCATCTCTCTGGTCGTAATATTTAGTTCCGCTTTGGACCTCACTGTCAATACCTAGGTGTGGGTCGAGGTAGAAATAAAATAAAAAATAAAAATTACCAAACTGTCGGAACATAAAAAATCCAATCGAAAAATCGTAGAAGGAGGCAAAATTGATACCCTCCAACACAAATACATGACTGGTATCCTCCAACACAAATACATGACTGGTACCCTCCAACACAAATACATGATTGGTGCCCTCCAACACAATACATGACTGGTACCCTCCAACACAAATACATGACTGGTATCCTCCAAAACAAATACATGACTGGTACCCTCCAACACAAATACATGACTGGTACCCTCCAACACAAATACATGACTGGTACCCTCCAACACAAATACATGACTGGTACCCTCCAACACAAATACATGACTGGTACCCTCCAACACAAATACATGACTGCTACCCTCCAACACAAATACATGATTGGTGCCCTCCAACACAATACATGACTGGTACCCTCCAACACAAATACATGACTGGTATCCTCCAAAACAAATACATGACTGGTACCCTCCAACACAAATACATGACTGGTACCCTCCAACACAAATACATGACTGGTACCCTCCAACACAAATACATGACTGGTACCCTCCAACACAAATACATGACTGGTACCCTCCAACACAAATACATGACTGCTACCCTCCAACACAAATACATGATTGGTGCCCTCCAACACAAATACATGACTGGTACTCTCCAACACAAATACATGACTGCTCACTTTCCTGATTGTTTCAGTTTTCTTGGAAACTCCATGCAGAAGGTCTGCTTCATACAAATAAAAGAACAAGTCGGGAAAAGAGGAACACAGTTGGTACCCATAAGAAGGCCGACTGTCTGTTACTCAAGAAAAGTTTGAAGATACCAATGGGGTATTCATAAGCCGTAAATCAAAGTACAGACAATGTAATGACCAAAAGAAAAAGGACAAAAAGACGATGATCCACGAAATTCTGTTCACATGTGTGTTGTCAATCAAAATCTAAAGCATGTTGATGATGTTAGCTTCAGATAACATTTTGTTTTTATTTTGTTAGAGTGTTTTTTTTTCTAGCACACAGTTAATTTTGTTCTTTCCTACAAACGTTGAGCATTCTTTTTTATGAAACAAACTTGGACTCATTCATTTACTCTGTCCTTTATTTTAGACTGAGGAATAGTTTTTTATGTAAAGGGTTGAGAATTCTAATGTTTGCGTGAAGAGAGGGAGCGGGAGTGGATGTACTCTAATGGATTTTGGGAATTTGTCAAAATCCACACCAGATTCAAACCGCCCATGGAATAGCTAGTGTCACAGTAACTCTGAAACCCGGTTCTGTACCACCGATACAATTATGTGTTAATAATTTTGAAAGAGGTTTCGTGGAACATTTGACAGACCCAGCAATATAACGCTAGTTGTTGGCCGGGTATCTAGTACAGGGAAGGAAGATATACTTTGGTCCAATAGGAACAGAAAACAAACATATCATTGTCCAGGATTATTCCTATAGGAACAGAAAACAAACATATCATTGTCCAGGATTATTCCTATAGGAACAGAAAACAAACATATCATTGTCCAGGATTATTCCTATAGGAACAGAAAACAAACATATCATTGTCCATGATTATTCCTAAAGGAACAGAAAACAAACATATCATTGTCCAGGATTATTCCTATTGAAACAGAAAACAAACATATCATTGTCCAGGATTATTCCCTCTTTCATCAGCTAAATTTATCTCTCCAAATGCATTATTAATATTGTATGTTTGATAGGTGACATAATAAAGTCAAACCTGTATATAAAGGCCATTCAAGGGAACCTGAAAATGTGGCCATTATGAGCAGTTGTCCTTTATATACAGGTTAACATTATATGCACTATTCATTAATGGGGAATATCAGACTGCCCTTTATAGACAGTGATTTCTTATATAGAGATGTCCTTTAAGGGAGATTTTACTGTATATGATAACTTCATATGAAATTAAAGCAATTTGTTTTTACAGTTTTACGTGTACAATATATACTATTGTTTTATTTACAGTTCGCCACGGATCAAATGTTGTATTCTGTTCAAATAATGGTAAGTAGAGTTTGTAGGGTAAGTCGATTATGTATGATCTGTACGGTCTGAAAAGTAAATATGACCTGTAGGACAAGTACAGATGTCTTTATCCTGGCGGTGAGGGTTAATAGTGTCTGAAGCAAGTTCTGTAGGGTCTTTACGGTAAGGTCTCTAAGATAAGTACGGTTTGAAATGTCTGAGGAAGAAAGAAGTTTTGTAGGGTTTTTACGGTAAGGTCTCTAAGATAAGTACGGTTTGAAATGTCTGAAGAAGAAAGCAGTTTTGTAGGGTTTTTACGGTAAGGTCTCTAATTAAGATAAGTATGGTTGGAACGGTATTTAGAAGAAGAATGTTATGTACGTTTTATATGGTAAGCTACGTATTATCAGCTATGAACAGTCTGTAGTAGAATGACAGTTTGTAGGGTTTGAAGAGTTGTAAGGTTTGTAGTATAATGAATGTATTTAAGGTTGGACGTAATTCAGTTTATGGCTATTTGGAAACACACCCAGCTATTAATTCATTTTGTCTCAAATATTTACAAAAATACATTGGCGCATGCGTATGAAGACAAACCATTGGTTATTATTGTGTTTGATTTTATTCTCTTGATTTCACCACACTATACAAATGGTCTCCTTTAGAATAGTTTTCACTATATATTTGGGATTTTGTTTTGCTCTTCTTATACATTGACAGAACATATATATCCATGATTTATTGTCTTGTCTGTTCATCTTCGATATACGGATTCTGATTACCCTTTTGGTATCTTAGATATACGGATTCTGATTACTCTTTTGGTATCTTAGATATACGGATTCTGATTACCCTTTTGGTATCTTCAAACCCTTCTTAATTAATCATGAATATTATCAGTTCATGGTGTTGTACTTACAAACAAAACAAAAGGTTTCGTCATACATGTATATCGATTATTCGTTACATTTCAATTACGAAAATATCAAAGCGTTCGTACCATACATCAGTGGCATGATGGGTAGGGTATTATAATTGTGTATTCATGGTTTCAATCCCCGTTTGATTCTACTTTTTTTTTTAACAACAATATATTTTTATTCAAATTGATTCTTCATAGGAATTGTTCTACTTCTTTCCTAAAACGCAGTACACTTGGTACTACTGATTAAGAGGAAAGACTGGCTGACTCGGAGTCAAACTCCCATGCCGTTTCAGCTCCCATCCACACACTACTCTCCACTAGTATACAGCGGAAGAATGATATTCGTTAGCGGATGCGAAAACTGTCCGGAGTTTGACTCGGAGTGAGGATAGTTTTCGATATGATTGACATGTTTTACCAGTGGACTGTTGAGTCACTCATCTATCACTATTAAAGTCTAAGACTTCAAACGTTCGTGTTGATCTATCACACATCGGACATCATCGTTATCTATTATATATCTAAGAAATGTTTGAATATATCAAAGTGGTAATCAGAAATCAGAAATCAAAGGACAGATATAATGGCCAAAAAAAAAAAAAAAAAAAGGATAAAAGAACAAACAATGATCTACAAAACATTTCACACAAAAACTTAGGATAGAGAAACACGAAAAATAATAACTCACTAGAAACCGAGGGTGAACTCAGGTGCTCCGGAAGGTAAGCAATTTCTGTTGCACATGTGGCACCCGTCGTTTTACTCTAGTAATATTACAAGAACAAAAACAATCATCCACATAACCAAATCAAATGTATTATGTTTTAAATGTCATATTGACGATATAAACTTTACAAGCTTCAACATAGTGTCTAACGATATCATTATAACATCACTTTGTTGTCCACCACAGAAAGTGAAGGAATGGAAGTTGTGAGAGCAGTGAATGGAGAGAACTGGCATGGTAAAGCTACATTTGTAAATGCTGATGTCACGAATGAAGAGGACGTCAAGGTTAGATAGGGAACGACCATTTAACTTGAAGGGGGGGGGGGGGGGGGGGTTATGTTTTTTTTCTAAAAAAATGTTCTGATTTTGGTGGAGGAAAAAAAAATAATCTGAATCAGAGTTTTTGTCATATAACCTAATGTTAAATTCTGGAAAAAAAAAATATTCTAACTCTTGTGTTGTCCGAAAAAAAATTTCTGAACGAAACCAAAAAACCATAACCCCCCCCCCCCTCTTCTTCAAGTTAAATGATCGGTCCCTTAGTACAGAGAACTGGCATGGTAAGGTTACATTTGTATATGCTGATGTCACGGATGAAGAGGACATCAAGGTTAGCTAGTTCAGAAGACTGTATCATATGACAGCACTCCTCTAAGAAATGTTTAAAGAAAACGAAAAGGGTTATCAGAAGACGTAAAGGTTATCAGAAGACGTAAAGGTGATCAGAAGACGTAAAGGTGATCAGAAGACGTAAAGGTTATCAGAAGACGTAAAGGTTGTCAGAAGACGTAAAGGTTATCAGAAGACGTAAAGGTGATCAGAAGACGTAAAGGTTATCAGAAGACGTAAAGGTTATCAGAAGACGTAAAGGTTATCAGAAGACGTAAAGGTGATCAGAAGACGTAAAGGTGATCAGAAGACGTAAAGGTTATCAGAAGACGTAAAGGTTATCAGAAGACGTATAGGTGATCAGAAGACGTAAAGGTGATCAGAAGACGTAAAGGTTATCAGAAGACGTAAAGGTGATCAGAAGACGTAAAGGTGATCAGAAGACGTAAAGGTTATCAGATGACGTAAAGGTGATCAGAAGACGTAAAGGTGATCAGTAGACATAAAGGTGATCAGAAGACGTAAAGGTTATCAGAAGACGTAAAGGTTATCAGAAGACGTAAAGGTGATCAGAAGACGTAATGGTGATCAGAAGACGTAAAGGTGATCAGAAGACGTAAAGGTGATCAGAAGACGTAAAGGTGATCAGAAGACGTAAAGGTGAACAGAAGACGTAAAGGTGATCAGAAGACGTAAAGATTATCAGAAGACGTAAAGGTTATCAGAAGACGTATAGGTGATCAGAAGACGTAAAGGTGATCAGAAGACGTAAAGATTATCAGAAGACGTAAAGGTGATCAGAAGACGTAAAGATTATCAGAAGACATAAAGGTGATCAGAAGACGTAAAGATTATCAGAAGACATAAAGGTTATCAGAAGACGTAAAGGACAGACAATACACTGGCCAAATAAAGAAAGATAAAAGAACAAATAGTAATCTACAAAACACTACACACAAAACATCGAGTAACACGAACCCCACTAAAAACTGGGGACGAACCCATGCTCCGGAAGGGCTGGGAGTTCCTACGCCACATGTGGCACCCATCGCTTTACTCTAACAGGTGGTCATAATTATCACCCTAGGAAATTAATATGTTTGAAACTGTTTCAGTCTAGTTTTTATGGATGTGTTTATCGAGACGATACCACACAATACCTCATTGATAGAAATACATATGTTGGTTCTATCTTTGAGTAAGTGCTACATTAGATTAGAAGCATTGATGATAACATGAAAAACAAAAATACAACACAGGCAATTGTTCCACAATTCAAAAGTAAAATCGTAGAAAAGAGGAAAATGATACACACATGATACACACATGACAGTTCACTTTCCTTGCTTGGTACAGAAACTTCTATAAAAGATGGCTGGTAGGCTAGCTAGTTTTATGGGCGGGTAGGCTAGCTATTTTATGGGCGGGTAGGCTAGCTAGTTTTATGGGCGGGTAGGCTAGCTAGTTTTATGGAAGGGTAGGCTAGCTAGTTGTATGGGCAGGTAGGCTAGCTACTTTTATGGGCGGGTAGGCTAGCTAGTTTTATGGGCAGGTAGGCTAGCTAGTTTTATGGGCGGGTAGGCTAGATAGTTTTATGGGCGAGTAGGCTAGATAGTTTTATGGGCAGGTAGGCTAGCTAGTTTTATGGGCAGGTAGGCTAGCTAGTTGTATGGGCGGGTAGGCTAGATAGTTTTATGGGCGAGTAGGCTAGATAGTTTTATGGGCAGGTAGGCTAGCTAGTTTTATGGGCAGGTAGGCTAGCTAGTTGTATGGGCGGGTAGGCTAGATAGTTTTATGGGCAGGTAGGCTAGCTAGTTGTATGGGCGGGTAGGCTAGATAGTTTTATGGGCGGGTAGGCTAGCTAGTTTTATGGAAGGGTAGGCTAGCTAGTTTTATGGGTGGGTAGGCTAGATAGTTTTATGGGCGAGTAGGCTAGCTAGTTTTATGGGCGGGTAGGCTAGCTAGTTTTATGGGCGGGTAGGCTAGCTAGTTGTATGGGCGGATAGGCTAGATAGTTTTATGGGCGAGTAGGCTAGATAGTTTTATGGGCGAGTAGGCTAGATAGTTTTATGGGCAGGTAGGCTAGATAGTTTTATGGGCGAGTAGGCTAGATAGTTTTATGGGCGAGTATGCTAGATAGTTTTATGGGCAGGTAGGCTAGATAGTTTTATGGGCGAGTAGGCTAGATAGTTTTATGGGCAGGTAGGCTAGATAGTTTTATGGGCGAGTAGGCTAGATAGTTTTATGGGCGGGTAGGCTAGATAGTTTTATGGGCGAGTAGGCTAGATAGTTTTATGGGCGAGTAGGCTAGATAGTTTTATGGGCGGGTAGGCTAGATAGTTTTATGGGCGAGTAGGCTAGATAGTTTTATGGGCGGGTAAGCTAGATAGTTTTATGGGCGAGTAGGCTAGATAGTTTTATGGGCAGGTAGGCTAGCTAGTTTTATGGGCAGGTAGGCTAGCTAGTTGTATGGGCGGGTAGGCTAGATAGTTTTATGGGCGAGTAGGCTAGATAGTTTTATGGGCAGGTAGGCTAGCTAGTTTTATGGGCAGGTAGGCTAGCTAGTTGTATGGGCGGGTAGGCTAGATAGTTTTATGGGCGAGTAGGCTAGATAGTTTTATGGGCAGGTAGGCTAGCTAGTTTTATGGGCAGGTAGGCTAGCTAGTTGTATGGGCGGGTAGGCTAGATAGTTTTATGGGCAGGTAGGCTAGCTAGTTGTATGGGCGGGTAGGCTAGATAGTTTTATGGGCGGGTAGGCTAGCTAGTTTTATGGAAGGGTAGGCTAGCTAGTTTTATGGGTGGGTAGGCTAGATAGTTTTATGGGCGAGTAGGCTAGCTAGTTTTATGGGCGGGTAGGCTAGCTAGTTTTATGGGCGGGTAGGCTAGCTAGTTGTATGGGCGGATAGGCTAGATAGTTTTATGGGCGAGTAGGCTAGATAGTTTTATGGGCGAGTAGGCTAGATAGTTTTATGGGCAGGTAGGCTAGATAGTTTTATGGGCGAGTAGGCTAGATAGTTTTATGGGCGAGTATGCTAGATAGTTTTATGGGCAGGTAGGCTAGATAGTTTTATGGGCGAGTAGGCTAGATAGTTTTATGGGCAGGTAGGCTAGATAGTTTTATGGGCGAGTAGGCTAGATAGTTTTATGGGCGGGTAGGCTAGATAGTTTTATGGGCGAGTAGGCTAGATAGTTTTATGGGCGAGTAGGCTAGATAGTTTTATGGGCGGGTAGGCTAGATAGTTTTATGGGCGAGTAGGCTAGATAGTTTTATGGGCGGGTAAGCTAGATAGTTTTATGGGCGAGTAGGCTAGATAGTTTTATGGGCGAGTAGGCTAGATAGTTTTATGGGCGGGTAGGCTAGATAGTTTTATGGGCGAGTAGGCTAACTAGTTTCATGGACCCTAATCCTTCAACGTGTATGTACTACTGATTGTTAACATTGGTGAATTATACTTCTTTAAAGAAGTTAACTATTCCCTTTTTGCAGAATTTAGTGAAGAAAACGTTTCAAAAATATGGTAGGATAGACTGTGTTATCAACAATGCTGGGTATCGTAAGTATATCATTAATAAAGATAGTAGCATGGCACCAGTCTGTAATATACCTTACACTGAGATATGGCGTAACAAAAAAGAAAATATGATGACAAATGAGTAATCAGAAGCCGTAAATCGAAGGACATACAAACCATGGCTAAAAAGTAAACAAGCGAAAGTAAACAATCACTATTATGATCCACCATGCACTGAAAACTGAAATTAATACAGTAACATATATATCAATAAAGTCTCCCCACTGTTGTTACTCTAGTACAAATAGAGTATCTTAAATGTAGTATCCCCTATGATGTGGTAACGCGTGTAGCTCTAGTAAAACAGGTATAGGTGACCTTAACGAACTTTAGCTAGGTGACCTTAACGAACTTTGGCTAGGTGACCTTAATGAACTTTGGCTAGGTGACCTTAATGAACTTTGGCTAGGTGATCTTAATGAACTTTGGCTAGGTGACTTTAATGAACTTTGGCTAGGTGACCTTAATGAACTTTGGCTAGGTGATCTTAATGAACTTTGGCTAGGTGACCTTAATGAACTTTGGCTAGGTGACCTTAATGAACTTTGGCTAGGTGACCTTAATGAACTTTGGCTGTTCTATTTAGGCTCTTTGGTTTTCTTACTCACAAAGAATTCTAAGTTGTTTTTAAATTCTGTTAGATTTGAGCATACTAGATTAATGGTCTGGTGCTATTAGATATCTATGTGTTTATTAAATATTATATGTATATGTTTCCATGACAATGCTATGTATACTATTGTCTTCATCCTGTGTCTTATGTGCCAATGGTGCCAGTGTCTCTGGATTATCCATTCTTGATTGCCCCTTCAGTTTTCTCTAACGTTTATTTTATCTATTTTCTATCAGATCCACCATATAAGCCAATTGATGATTTTTCTGCTGATGACTTGACTAAACTGTTTGATTTAAATGTTGTTGGTTATTTTATGGTATCTAAGGTAAGTTTTCGTCAGTTTTAGAAGATTTAATGATCATTTTGATAACATATTTTTAAAATTTCTAAAACTAGACAATGCAGACTTCTGGTTTTTCATCATTATGAAGTAGGCGTAATGTTAACAGTCCGTTGTTGTTCTTTTTTTCTTACCATATACGATTTCAGTTTTACATATAAAACAATTGTACCTGATGAAGGTTATTCTAGAAACGTGTCATGTTAACTTAATTTGATAAGACAAATTTGAAGATTCCAAAGGGGTAATCAGAAGCTGTAAATCAAAGGACAGAAAATACAGTGACCAAAAGAAAAAGGACAAACAATGATCTAAACTACAGCAAACCTCCAGTTATAGCTATGTTAATAAACTACAGCAAACCTTCAGTTATAATTATGTTAATAAACTACAGCAAACCTTCAGTTATAGCTATGTTAATAAACTACAGCAAACCTTCAGTCATAGCTATGTTAATAAACTACAGCAAACCTCCAGTTATAGCTATGTTGATAAACTACAGCAAACCTTCAGTCATAGCTATGTTAATAAACTACAGCAAACCTTCAGTTATAGCTATGTTAATAAACTACAGCAAACCTCCAGTTATAGTTATGTTGATAAACTACAGCAAACCTCCAGTAATAGTTATGTTGATAAACTACAGCAAACCTCCAGTTATAGTTATGTTGATAAACTACAGCAAACCTTCAGTCATAGCTATGTTAATAAACTACAGCAAACCTTCAGTTATAGCTATGTTAATAAACTACAGCAAACCTTTAGATATAGCTATGTTAATAAACTACAGCAAACCTTCAGTTATAGCTATGTTAATAAACTACAGCAAACCTTCAGTTATAGCTATGTTAATAAACTACAACAAACCTCCAGTTATAGCTATGTTAATAAACTACAGCAAACCTTCAGTTATAGCTATGTTAATAAACTACAGCAAACCTTCAGTTATAGCTATGTTAATAAACTACAGCAAACCTTCAGTCATAGCTATGTTAATAAACTACAGCAAACCTTCAGTCATAGCTATGTTAATAAACTACAACAAACCTTCAGTTATGGCTATGTTAATAAACTACAGCAAACCTTCAGTTATAGCTATGTTAATAAACTACAACAAACCTTCAGTTATAGCTATGTTAATAAACTACAGCAAACCTTCAGTTATGGCTATGTTAATAAACTACAGCAAACCTTCAGTCATAGCTATGTTAATAAACTACAGCAAACCTTCAGTTATAGCTATCTTAATAAACTACAGCAAACCTTCAGTCATAGCTATGTTAATAAACTACAGCAAACCTTCAGCTATAGCTATGTTAATAAACTACAGCAAACCTCCAGTTATAGCTATGTTAATAAACTACAGCAAACCTTCAGTTATGGCTATGTTAATAAACTACAGCAAACCTTCAGTTATGGCTATGTTAATAAACTACAGCAAACCTTCAGCTATGGCTATGTTAATAAACTACAGCAAACCTCCAGTTATAGCTATGTTAATAAACTACAGCAAACCTTCAGTTATAGCTATGTTAATAAACTACAGCAAACCTTCAGTTATAGCTATGTTAATAAACTACAGCAAACCTTCAGCTATAGCTATGTTAATAAACTACAGCAAACCTTCAGTCATAGCTATGTTAATAAACTACAGCAAACCTTCAGCTATAGCTATGTTAATAAACTACAGCAAACCTCCAGTTATAGCTATGTTAATAAACTACAGCAAACCTTCAGTTATAGCTATGTTAATAAACTACAGCAAACTTTCAGTTATGGCTATGTTAATAAACTACAGCAAACCTTCAGTTATAGCAATGTTAATAAACTACAGCAAACCTTCAGTTATAGCTATGTTAATAAACTACAGCAAACCTTCAGCTATAGCTATGTTAATAAACTACAGCAAACCTCCAGTTATAGCTATGTTAATAAACTACAGCAAACCTTCAGTTATAGCTATGTTAATAAACTACAGCAAACCTCCAGTTATAGCTATGTTAATAAACTACAGCAAACCTTCAGTTATGGCTATGTTAATAAACTACAGCAAACCTTCAGCTATAGCTATGTTAATAAACTACAGCAAACCTTCAGTTATGACTATGTCAATAAACTACAGCAAACCTTCAGTTATGGCTATGTTAATAAACTACAGCAAACCTTCAGCTATGGCTATGTTAATAAACTACAGCAAACCTCCAGTTATAGCTATGTTAATAAACTACAGCAAACCTTCAGTTATAGCTATGTTAATAAACTACAGCAAACCTTCAGTTATAGCTATGTTAATAAACTACAGCAAACCTCCAGTTATAGCTATGTTAATAAACTACAGCAAACCTTCAGTTATAGCTATGTTAATAAACTACAGCAAACCTTCAGTCATAGCTATGTAAATAAACTACAGCAAACCTTCAGTTATAGCTATGTTAATAAACTACAGCAAACCTTCAGTCATAGCTATGTTAATAAACTACAACAAACCTCCAGTCATAGCTATGTTAATAAACTACAACAAATCTCCAGTTATAGCTATGTTAATAAACTACAGCAAACCTTCAGTTATAGCTATGTTAATAAACTACAGCAAACCTCCAGTTATAGCTATGTTAATAAACTACAGCAAACCTCCAGTTATAACTATGTTAATAAACTACAGCAAATCTTCAGTTATAGCTATGTTAATAAACTACAGCAAACCTTCAGTTATAGCTATGTTAATAAACTACAGCAAACCTTCAGTCATAGCTATGTTAATAAACTACAGCAAACCTTCAGTTATAGATATGTTAATAAACTACAGCAAACCTTCAGTTATAGCTATGTTAATAAACTACAGCAAACCTTCAGTTATAGCTATCTTAATAAACTACAGCAAACCTTCAGTTATGGCTATGTTAATAAACTACAGCAAACCTTCAGTTATAGCTATGTTAATAAACTACAGCAAACCTTCAGTTATGGCTATGTTAATAAACTACAGCAAACCTTCAGTTATAGCTATGTTAATAAACTACAGCAAACCTTCAGTTATGGCTATGTTAATAAACTACAGCAAACCTCCAGTTATAGCTATGTTAATAAACTACAGCAAACCTTCAGTTATAGCTATGTTAATAAACTACAGCAAACCTTCAGTTATAGCTATGTTAATAAACTACAGCAAACCTTCAGTCATAGCTATGTTAATAAACTACAGCAAACCTTCAGCTATAGCTATGTTAATAAACTACAGCAAACCTTCAGCTATAGCTATGTTAATAAACTACAGCAAACCTCCAGTTATAGCTATGTTAATAAACTACAGCAAACCTTCAGTTATAGCTATCTTAATAAACTACAGCAAACCCTCAGCTATGGCTATGTTAATAAACTACAGCAAACCTTCAGTTATAGCTATGTTAATAAACTACAGCAAACCTTCAGTTATAGCTATGTTAATAAACTACAGCAAACCTCCAGTTATAGCTATGTTAATAAACTACAGCAAACCTCCAGTTATAACTATGTTAATAAACTACAGCAAATCTTCAGTTATAGCTATGTTAATAAACTACAGCAAACCTTCAGTTATAGCTATGTTAATAAACTACAGCAAACCTTCAGTTATAGCTATGTTAATAAACTACAGCAAACCTTCAGTTATAGATATGTTAATAAACTACAGCAAACCTTCAGTTATAGCTATGTTAATAAACTACAGCAAACCTTCAGTTATAGCTATCTTAATAAACTACAGCAAACCTTCAGCTATGGCTATGTTAATAAACTACAGCAAACCTTCAGTTATAGCTATGTTAATAAACTACAGCAAACCTTCAGTTATGGCTATGTTAATAAACTACAGCAAACCTTCAGTTATAGCTATGTTAATAAACTACAGCAAATCTTCAGTTATGGCTATGTTAATAAACTACAGCAAACCTCCAGTTATAGCTATGTTAATAAACTACAGCAAACCTTCAGTTATAGCTATGTTAATAAACTACAGCAAACCTTCAGTTATAGCTATGTTAATAAACTACAGCAAACCTTCAGTCATAGCTATGTTAATAAACTACAGCAAACCTTCAGCTATAGCTATGTTAATAAACTACAGCAAACCTTCAGCTATAGCTATGTTAATAAACTACAGCAAACCTCCAGCTATAGCTATGTTAATAAACTACAGCAAACCTTCAGTTATAGCTATCTTAATAAACTACAGCAAACCTTCAGCTATGGCTATGTTAATAAACTACAGCAAACCTTCAGTTATAGCTATGTTAATAAACTACAGCAAACCTTCAGTTATAGCTATGTTAATAAACTACAGCAAACCTTCAGTCATAGCTATGTTAATAAACTACAGCAAACCTCCAGTTATAGCTATGTTAATAAACTACAGCAAACCTCCAATTATAGCTATGTTAATAAACTACAGCAAACCTCCAGTTATAGCTATGTTAATAAACTACAGCAAACCTTCAGTTATAGCTATGTTAATAAACTACAGCAAACCTCCAGCTAAAGCTATGTTAACAATGATTCTGTTTTCAGTATGCCTTACCACACTTACGTAAATCAGAAGGGAATATTATAAATATAGGTAGTATGGATGGTCATCATGCTGCAGGTGGATCTACAACATATGTGGCTACAAAAGTAAGTATGACCATCATGCCGCAGGTGGATCTACAACATATGTGGCTACAAAAGTAAGTATGACCATCATGCCACAGGTGGATCTACAACATATGTGACTCCAAAAATAAGTATTGCCATCATGTCGCAGGTGGATCTACAACATATGTGGCTACAAAAGTAAGTATGTCCATCATGCCGCAGGTGGGTCTACAACATATGTGACTCCAAAAATAAGTATTGCCATCATGTCGCAGGTGGATCTACAGCATATGTGGCTACAAAAGTAAGTATGACCATCATGCCGCAGGTGGATCTACAACATATGTGACTCCAAAAATAAGTATTGCCATCATGTCGCAGGTGGATCTACAACATATGTGGCTACAAAAGTAAGTATGTCCATCATGCCGCAGGTGGGTCTACAACATATGTGGCTACAAAAAGTAAGCATGGCCATCATGCTGTAGGTGGATCTACAACATATGTGGCTACAACAGTAAGTATGGCCATCATGCTGCAGGTGGATCTACAACATATGTGGCTACAAAAGTAAGTATGACCATCATGCCGCAGGTGGATCTACAGCATATGTGGCTACAAAAGTAAGCATGGCCATCATGCCGCAGGTGGATCTACAGCATATGTGGCTACAAAAGTAAGTATGACCATCATGCCGCAGGTGGATCTACAACATATGTGCCAACAAAAGTAAGTATGACCATCATGCCGCAGGTGGATCTACAGCATATGTGGCTACAAAAGTAAGTATGACCATCATGCCGCAGGTGGATCTACAACATATGTGCCAACAAAAGTAAGTATGACCATCATGCCGCAGGTGGATCTACAGCATATGTGGCTACAAAAGTAAGTATGACCATCATGCCGCAGGTGGATCTACAGCATATGTGGCTACAAAAGTAAGTATGGCCATCATGCCGCAGGTGGATCTACAGCATATGTGGCTACAAAAGTAAGTATGACCATCATGCCGCAGGTGGATCTACAACATATGTGCCAACAAAAGTAAGTATGACCATCATGCCGCAGGTGGATCTACAACATATGTGCCAACAAAAGTAAGTATGGCCATCATGCCGCAGGTGGATCTACAGCATATGTGGCTACAAAAGTAAGTATGACCATCATGCCGCAGGTGGATCTACAACATATGTGCCAACAAAAGTAAGTATGACCATCATGCCGCAGGTGGATCTACAGCATATGTGGCTACAAAAGTAAGTATGGCCATCATACTGCAGGTGGATCTACAACATATGTGGCAACAAAAGTAAGTATGGCCATCATGCCGCAGGTGGATCTACAACATATGTGGCTACAACAGTAAGTATGGCCATCATGCCGCAGGTGGATCTACAACATATGTGGCTACAACAGTAAGTATGGCCATCATGCCACAGGTGGATCTACAACATATGTGGCTGCAAAAAGTAAGTATGGCCATCATGCTGCAGGTGGATCTACAACATATGTGGCTACAAAAGTAAGTATGACCATCATACTGCAGGTGGATCTACAACATATGTGGCAACAAAAAGTAAGCATGGCGATCATGTCGCAGGTGGATCTACAACTTATGTGGCTACAAAAGTAAGTATGACCATCATGCCGCAGGTGGATCTACAGCATATGTGGCTACAAAAGTAAGTATGGCCATCATGCCGCAGGTGGATCTACAACATATGTGGCTACAACAGTAAGTATGGCCATCATGCCACAGGTGGATCTACAACATATGTGGCTGCAAAAAGTAAGTATGGCCATCATGCTGCAGGTGGATCTACAACATATGTGGCTACAAAAGTAAGTATGACCATCATGCCGCAGGTGGATCTACAGCATATGTGGCTACAAAAGTAAGTATGACCATCATGCCGCAGGTGGATCTACAGCATATGTGGCTACAAAAGTAAGCATGGCCATCATGCCGCAGGTGGATCTACAGCATATGTGGCAACAAAAGTAAGTATGACCATCATACTGCAGGTGGATCTACAGCATATGTGGCTACAAAAGTAAGTATGACCATCATGCTGCAGGTGGATCTACAACATATGTGGCTACAAAAGTAAGTATGGCCATCATGCCACAGGTGGATCTACAACATATGTGGCTACAAAGGTAAGTATGGCCATCATGCCGCAGGTGGATCTACAACATATGTGGCTGCAAAAAGTAAGTATTGTCATCATGCCGCAGGTGGATCTACAACATATGTGGCTACAAAAGTAAGTATGACCATCATACTGCAGGTGGATCTACAGCATATGTGGCTACAAAAGTAAGTATGACCATCATACTGCAGGTGGATCTACAACATATGTGGCAACAAAGGTAAGTATGGCCATCATACTGCAGGTGGATCTACAACATATGTGGCTACAAAAATAAGTATGGCCATCATACTGCAGGTGGATCTACAACATATGTGGCAACAAAAGTAAGTATGGCCATCATACTGCAGGTGGATCTACAACATATATGGCAACAAAAGTAAGTATGGCCATCATGCCGCAGGTGGATCTACAACATATGTGACTCCAAAAATAAGTATGGCCATCATACTGCAGGTGGATCTACAACATATGTGGCTACAAAAATAAGTATGGCCATCATACTGCAGGTGGATCTACAACATATGTGGCTACAAAAATAAGTATGGCCATCATACTGCAGGTGGATCTACAACATATGTGGCAACAAAAGTAAGTATGGCCATCATACTGCAGGTGGATCTACAACATATGTGGCAACAAAAGTAAGTATGGCCATCATGCCGCAGGTGGATCTACAGCATATGTGGCTACAAAAGTAAGCATGGCCATCATACTGCAGGTGGATCTACAACATATGTGGCTACAAAAATAAGTATGGCCATCATACTGCAGGTGGATCTACAACATATGTGGCAACAAAAGTAAGTATGGCCATCATACTGCAGGTGGATCTACAACATATGTGGCAACAAAAGTAAGTATGGCCATCATGCCGCAGGTGGATCTACAACATATGTGACTCCAAAAATAAGTATGGCCATCATACTGCAGGTGGATCTACAACATATGTGGCTACAAAAATAAGTATGGCCATCATACTGCAGGTGGATCTACAACATATGTGGCTACAAAAATAAGTATGGCCATCATACTGCAGGTGGATCTACAACATATGTGGCAACAAAAGTAAGTATGGCCATCATACTGCAGGTGGATCTACAACATATGTGGCAACAAAAGTAAGTATGGCCATCATGCCGCAGGTGGATCTACAACATATGTGACTCCAAAAATAAGTATGGCCATCATACTGCAGGTGGATCTACAACATATGTGGCTACAAAATAAGTATGGCCATCATACTGCAGGTGGATCTACAACATATGTGGCTACAAAAATAAGTATGGCCATCATACTGCAGGTGGATCTACAACATATGTGGCAACAAAAGTAAGCATGGCCATCATACTGCAGGTGGATCTACAACATATGTGGCAACAAAAGTAAGTATGGCCATCATGCCGCAGGTGGATCTACAGCATATGTGGCTACAAAAGTAAGTATGACCATCATGCCGCAGGTGGATCTACAGCATATGTGGCTACAAAAGTAAGTATGACCATCATGCCGCAGGTGGATCTACAGCATATGTGGCTACAAAAGTAAGTATGGCCATCATGCCGCAGGTGGATCTACAGCATATGTGGCTACAAAAGTAAGTATGACCATCATGCCGCAGGTGGATCTACAGCATATGTGGCTACAAAAGTAAGTATGGCCATCATGCCGCAGTTGGATCTACAACTTATGTGGCAACAATAGTAAGTTAGGCCATCATGCCGCAGTTGGAGATACAACATATGTGGCTACAAAAGTAGGTCATATGAGGATGAATAATCAATCCATGTTCTCCTAAAACATATGTTTTATATGAAGGTGTGGATCAAGACTTTATATTAGTCACAAATTGACACCTCACATGATTTTACTACGTCGTGTTTTCTGTTCTTCACTTCGGTATACGATTCTGATTACCCCTTTGATATCTTCAAGCTCTTTTTGACTTGTTGCAGTTAGTTGTATGTACAATGTCCAGAACATTATTGATTGACAAAGCCAAATACAAAAGTGTATCTCGGGTAGTCGCCCTTGATTTGTAATGTTGATAATTGCATCGCAATAAAATGTTAAATCAGTGAAAGAGTAAGAAATTGTGAGCATAATTTTACATTTGATCCAGAAAGCTATTTCTTTACTCTAAGAAGGAAAATGTTTTATAGATCGTTGTTTGTCTTTTTGTCCTTTTTCATTTGGTCTTTGTGTTGTTTGTCCTTCTTCGATTTACGGATTCCGATTACCCCTTTGGTATCTTCAAACTTTTCTGCTTATACACCATTTGTATTCTTTATTAAGTGTACAATTGAATCTTGAATTTCAGGGAGCGGTCTGTGCCATGATAAGAGCCTTAGCGATTGACGAAGCTAAATACAATGTTCGTGTAAACACGTGAGTATTATCACGTGATTTTTCTTAACCTGTATTAGATATTTTTCATTCTTATTAAATATTTTTAGAATTGTTTTTCTAACAACATGTTATTTGAAAAGAACGGATATGAGAATATGTGAACGTGATTTATACTGAAATATTCCCATATCAGTTCTTTCTAAATTATGATTGGAATTGATCATCGAGTGTGGTAGACCGTGAGTTCGCAGCATTAGGGAGAAACAGCAAAGATTGGTTGGCTCAGAATCAGGATAATGTATACTAGCGTAGGGATATGTGAAAGATCCAATTGAGCGTTTTTGCCTAGTATAAAGCTATAATATAGTACAAAGTTATAATACAGTACAAAGCTATAATATAGTACAAAGCTATAATATAGTACAAAGCTATAATACAGTAAAAAGCTATAATATAGTACAAAGCTATAATACAGTACAAAGCTATAATATAGTACAAAGCTATAATATAGTACACAGCTATAATATAGTACAAAGCTATAATACAGTACAAAGCTATAATACAGTACAAAGCTATAATATAGTACAAAGTTATAATACAGTACAAAGCTATAATACAGTACAAAGCTATAATATAGTACACAGCTATAATATAGTACAAAGCTATAATATAGTACAAAGCTATAATATAGTACAAAGCTATAATATAGTACAAAGCTATAATATAGTACAAAGCTATAATACAGTAAAAAGCTATAATATAGTACAAAGCTATAATACAGTACAAAGCTATAATATAGTACAAAGCTATAATATAGTACACAGCTATAATATAGTACAAAGCTATAATACAGTACAAAGCTATAATACAGTACAAAGCTATAATATAGTACACAGCTATAATATAGTACAAAACTATAATACAGTACAAAGCTATAATACAGTACAAAGCTATAATATAGTACAAAGCTATAATACAGTACAAAGCTATAATACAGTACAAAGCTATAATACAGTACAAAGCTATAATACAGTACAAAGCTATAATATAGTACACAGCTATAATATAGTACAAAGCTATAATATAGTACAAAGCTATAATATAGTACAAAGCTATAATATAGTACAAAGCTATAATATAGTACAAAGCTATAATACAGTAAAAAGCTATAATATAGTACAAAGCTATAATACAGTACAAAGCTATAATATAGTACAAAGCTATAATATAGTACACAGCTATAATATAGTACAAAGCTATAATACAGTACAAAGCTATAATACAGTACAAAGCTATAATATAGTACACAGCTATAATATAGTACAAAACTATAATACAGTACAAAGCTATAATACAGTACAAAGCTATAATATAGTACAAAGCTATAATACAGTACAAAGCTATAATACAGTACAAAGCTATAATACAGTACAAAGCTATAATACAGTACAAAGCTATAATATAGTACAAAGCTATAATATAGTACAAAGCTATAATAAAGTACAAAGCTATAATATAGTACAAAGCTATAATATAGTACAAAGCTATAATACAGTACAAAGCTATAATATAGTACAAAGCTATAATATAGTACAAAGCTATAATATAGTACAAAGTTATAATATAGTACAAAGCTATAATATAGTACACAGCTATAATATAGTACAAAGTTATAATATAGTACAAAGCTATAATAAAGTACAAAGCTATAATATAGTACAAAGCTATAATATAGTACAAAGCTATAATATAGTACAAAGCTATAATATAGTACAAAGCTATAATATAGTACAAAGTTATAATATAGTACAAAGCTATAATATAGTACACAGCTATAATATAGTACAAAGTTATAATATAGTACAAAGCTATAATATAGTACAAAGCTATAATATAGTACAAAGCTATAATACAGTACAAAGCTATAATATAGTACAAAGCTATAATATAGTACAAAGCTATAATATAGTACAAAGTTATAATATAGTACAAAGCTATAATATAGTACACAGCTATAATATAGTACAAAGTTATAATATAGTACAAAGCTATAATATAGTACACAGCTATAATATAGTACAAAGCTATAATATAGTACAAAGCTATAATATAGTACAAAGCTATAATACAGTACAAAGTTATAATATAGTACAAAGCTATAATATAGTACAAAGTTATAATATAGTACAAAGCTATAATATAGTACAAAGCTATAATATAGTACAAAGCTATAATATAGTACAAAGCTATAATACAGTACAAAGTTATAATATAGTACAAAGCTATAATATAGTACAAAGCTATAATATAGTACAAAGCTGTAATACAGTACAAAGCTATAATATAGTACAAAGCTATAATACAGTACAAAGCTATAATATAGTACAAAGCTATAATATAGTACAAAGCTATAATATAGTACACAGCTATAATATAGTACAAAGTTATAATACAGTACAAAGCTATAATATAGTACAAAGCTATAATACAGTACAAAGCTATAATATAGTACAAAGCTATAATACAGTACAAAGCTATAATATAGTACAAAGCTATAATATAGTACAAAGCTATAATACAGTACAAAGCTATAATATAGTACACAGCTATAATATAGTACAAAGCTATAATACAGTACAAAGCTATAATATAGTACAAAGCTATAATACAGTACACAGCTATAATATAGTACAAAGCTATAATACAGTACAAAGCTATAATACAGTACAAAGCTATAATATAGTACAAAGCTATAATACAGTACAAAGCTATAATATAGTACAAAGCTATAATACAGTACAAAGCTATAATATAGTACAAAGCTATAATACAGTACAAAGCTATAATATAGTACAAAGCTATAATACAGTACAAAGCTATAATATAGTACAAAGCTATAATATAGTACAAAGCTATAATACAGTACAAAGCTATAATATAGTACACAGCTATAATACAGTACAAAGCTGTAATATAGTACACAGCTATAATATAGTACAAAGCTATAATATAGTACAAAGCTATAATACAGTACAAAGCTATAATACAGTACAAAGCTATAATATAGTACAAAGCTATAATACAGTACAAAGCTATAATACAGTACAAAGCTATAATATAGTACACAGCTATAATACAGTACAAAGCTATAATACAGTACAAAGCTATAATATAGTACAAAGCTATAATACAGTACAAAGCTATAATACAGTACAAAGCTATAATATAGTACAAAGCTATAATATAGTACAAAGCTATAATATAGTACAAAGCTATAATATAGTACAAAGCTATAAAATAGTACAAAGTCATAATACAGTACAAAGTTATAATATAGTACAAAGCTATAATATAGTACAAAGCTATAATACAGTACAAAGCTATAATATAGTACACAGCTATAATATAGTACAAAGCTATAATAAAGTACAAAGCTATAATATAGTACACAGCTATAATACAGTACACAGCTATAATACAGTACACAGCTATAATATAGTACAAAGCTATAATATAGTACAAAGCTATAATACAGTACAAAGCTATAATATAGTACAAAGCTATAATATAGTACAAAGCTATAATACAGTACAAAGCTATAATATAGTACAAAGCTATAATATAGTACAAAGCTATAATATAGTACACAGCTATAATACAGTACAAAGTTATAATATAGTACAAAGCTATAATATAGTACAAAGCTATAATATAGTACAAAACTATAATATAGTACAAAGCTATAATATAGTACAAAGTTATAATACAGTACAAAGCTATAATATAGTACAAAGCTATAATATAGTACAAAACTATAATATAGTACAAAGCTATAATATAGTACAAAGCTATAATATAGTACAAAGCTATAATACAGTACACAGCTATAATACAGTACAAAGCTATAATATAGTACAAAGCTATAATATAGTACAAAGCTATAATATAGTACAAAGTCATAATAAAGCTGAAGCTTCTTTGGTGTTCAATAACAATAATTCACTCCCTCAATATCTTATTGAAAAATATTAGTGAGTTACTTACCGATGTCGAAAGTAGGTATTGGCAATTAGATTTTGGTTCAAAGTTGACTACTGATATATACGTGTACTTTACAGAATATCGCCGGGTGCTACATTGACGCCTCTGTTTTTAAAAGTTAGTGGTGAAGGAATGAATGAAGAAACTGCAATAACAGAAGCTGGCAATTGTTCCGTATGTATAAAGTGATAATCAAATGTTATAATATAATAAAGAAAGGATATGGATGTAAATGAACATGAGAGACTATCCAACATTACACTTAAACAGAAATTAAGGTAAAGTAGAAGAAACACTTTTATTGCTATTCTACACTTCACAGTCACAGTTCGGCCTTCAACAATGAGCATAATTTAGATATTTCAAGCACTGACATTGTAAAGTACTTTACTTTTAAGAATGTTTGTTATCAATTATCCCCCATCTCAATATGGAACAGAATTAGTGATATTTAATACCAATTTTAACCATATTTATATTATATTGTGGTAATAAATTTGGTTAGGAAAACTGGGTACGTGAAGAAAATCATCGACCTTCTCCTAATAATCGAGTACAGCTCAACATAAACAGAGTGGACTATGTTAGCTCAACATAAGCAGAGTGGACTATGTTAGCTCAATATAAGCAGAGTGGACTATGTTAGCTCAACATAAGCAGAGTGGACTATGTTAGCTCAACATAAGCAGAGTGGACTATGTTAGCTCAATATAAGCAGAGTGGACTATGTTAGCTCAACATAAACAGAGTGGACTATGTTAGCTCAACATAAGCAGAGTGGACTATGGTAGCTCAACATAAGCAGAGTGGACTATGTTAGCTCAACATAAGCAGAGTGGACTATGTTAGCTCAACATAAGCAGAGTGGACTATGTTAGCTTAACATAAGCAGAGTGGACTATGTTAGCTCAACATAAGCAGAGTGGACTATGTTAGCTCAACATAAGCAGAGTGGACTATGTTAGCTCAACATAAGCAGAGTGGACTATGTTAGCTCAACATAAGCAGAGTGGACTATGTTAGCTCAACATAAGTAGGAGTGGACTATTTTAGCTCAACATAAGTAGGAGTGAACTATTTTAGCTCAACATAAGTAGGAGTGGACTATTTTAGCTCAACATAAGCAGGAGTGGACTATTTTAGTGTTAGTAGATGTAAATCAAATTACTACAAGATCGTGGCAACGGATTATCTTGATTAGCATGACTAAGAAACGTTTGATGATACCTCAGAGTTAAGATACCAAAGGGTTGAGATACTGGGTTAAGATACCAAAGGGTTGAGATACTGGGTTAAGATACCAAAGGGTTAAGATACCAAAGGGTTGAGATACTGGGTTAAGATACCAAAGGGTTAAGATACCAAAGGATTGAGATACCAAAGGGTTGAGATACTGGGTTAAGATACCAAAGGGTTGAGATACTGAGTTAAGATACCAAAGGGTTAAGATACAAAGGGTTGAGATACTGGGTTGAGATACCAAAGGGTTAAGATACCAAAGGGTTGAGATACTGGGTTAAGATTCCAAAGGGTTGAGATACTGGGTCAAGATACCAAAGGGTTGAGATACTGGGTTAAGATACCAAAGGGTTGAGATACTGGGTTAAGATACCAAAGGGTTAAGATACCAAAGGGTTGAGATGCTGGGCTAAGATACCAAAGGGTTAAGATATCAAAGGGTTGAGATACTGGGTTAAGATACCAAAGGGTTAAGATACCAAAGGGTTGAGCTACTGGGTTAAGATACCAAAGGGTTAAGATACCAAAGGGTTGAGATACCAAAGGGTTAAGATATCAAAGGGTTGAGATATTGGGTTAAGATACCAAAGGGTTGAGATACCAAAGGGTTAAGATACCAAAGGGTTGAGATACTGGGTTAAGATACCAAAGGGTTAAGATACCAAAGGGTTGAGATACCAAAGGGTTGAGATACCAAAGGGTTAAGATACCAAAGGGTTGAGATACCAAAGGGTTGAGATACCAAAGGGTTAAGATACCAAAGGGTTAAGATACCAAAGGGTTGAGATACCAAAGGGTTAAGATACCAAAGGGTTAAGATACCAAAGGGTTGAGATACCAAAGGGTTAAGATACCAAAGGGTTAAGATACCAAAGGGTTGAGATACCAAAGGGTTAAGCAGAAGACGTAAATCACAGAAGGACATATACAATACAATGGACAAAAGAAAGGTAAAACACCACTCTCAGAATCTTTACAAAGCAACCTGAAAATTAAATCCCATTAAAAGTGGGTGATGAATTCGAATGGCGTACGGGGTAAGCAATTCTTGACACCTGTCTTGTAGTTTATTGTATAAAAATTACCTATAGTATGTGTAGTGGTGGTTTAGTGTGAATATGGATAATAATTTTGTAGGTACTTGGAAAAGTGGGAAGACCAGAGGAAATTGGAATGACAGCCTTGTATCTAGCCGCTGATGCTTCTTTTTGTACTGGAATTGACATTCAAGTTTCCGGTGGATCAGCACTTAACTATGCCGACAAAAACATGAGAAAAACTGTTACTATGCCAACAAAAACATGAGAAAAACTGTTACTTAAAAACTGTAATTGGTTAGCAACCATGTCTCAGTCTTGATTTTTTAAAATGTGTTATACTTGATGCGCTTAATAATATATTGTATGTGGATTATATAGTTGAAAGAAAACCAATTGTCTGATCATAACAGTACTTAGTATCAGCAGACTATATTGAACCATTTGCACATTTCTGGCTTTGATTGTAAAATTATACGTTTTACGGGAGTTTTTTCCCCTCTAAGACGATTTAAAGTAAAAAATATTGATTATTCCATTAATGTGCTACACGAGTTTAATTCAGCCTTTTAACGTAATTCTCCCTTTAAAAAGTGATTGATTAATGTTTAATTACTTAACGTCAATCGACAAATATCTAATACATATTCGTAACGAGAACAAGTCCAGCAATATCTAAAGACTATGTAAAAGTGATGGCGGGATGGAACCTTTAAAAGAACAAATCACAAATAAAACATTGAACTTTCTTAACCCCATCATCCAATATAAATAGTTACTGCTCTATGTTTAGTCATAGATGACACACCATCCATTTAAGGTAACGTGATTTTCTCAGTATGAACTGTTGCACAGTACAAATGACTTGTAATTACAGACATAACAATACACCAACACCTGTAACACATCAATCAATAGATATACGTTTACAAATAAAAACTTCCTCCTCCCAGATTGATTATAGAAGTTAAATATATTAATGGATATGAATTTTATCTTTTACTTCTAAAAATGTGATTTTATTTCTGTAGTTAACCCTTGTATACCATTATCTATAGACCATAATCTGCGTTAGTGATATTTTATTTCTGTAGTTAACCCTTGTATACCATTATCTATAGACCATAATCTGTGTTATAGTGATCATCAAATACCTCTTAACCTTCTGGAGTTGACATGTTTTATATAATTTTATTGTGGTGGTGGTTTGTTGGACACTTATTGTCCAGTAAAGAGTAAATGTTATTTACAACAAATGTATACACCGATTGTCGGTTGTCCTGCACACTGTTTTAAAAAGATTATGCAAGGCGGGGACAGGCTGAAAATACCCCCTACCCACTCACTCCGAAAAAAATCAAAATAAAGCGTCTATGGCTAAGGCTATAGGGCCCTTCAGAGATTCACGGGGCCCTTATTGTCTCCCCGGGACCCGGACCAATGTACTGGCTAACCCCCCTCTCTCATAGGCCCTATTAATAAAATGAAAAACAAACAATAATACCATGACGACCAGAACATTTTATACCACGACGACCAGAACATTTTAAACCATGACGACCAAAACATTTTATACCATGACGACCAGAACATTTTATACCATGACGACCAGAACATTTTATACCATGACGATCAGAACATTTTATACCATGACGACCAGAACATTTCATACCATGACGACCAGAACATTTTATACCATGACCACCAGAACATGTTATACCATGACGACCAGAACATTTTATACCATGACGACCAGAACATTTTATACCATGACGACCAGAACATTTCATACCATGACGACCAGAACATTTTATACCATGACCACCAGAACATGTTATACCATGACGACCAGAACATTTTATACCATGACGACCAGAACATTTTATACCATGACGACCAGAACATTTTATACCATGACGACCAGAACATTTTATACCATGACGACCAGAACATTTTATACCATGACGACCAGAACATTTTATACCATGACGACCAGAACATTTTATACCATGACGACCAGAACATTTTATACCATGACGACCAGAACATTTTATACCATGACGACCAGAACATTTTATACCATGACGACCAGCACATTTTATACCATGACGACCAAAACATTTTATACCATGACGACCAGAACATTTTATACCATGACGACCAGAACATTTTATACCATGACGACCAGAACATTTTATACCATGACGAACAGAACATTTTATACCATGACGACCAGAACATTTTATACCATGACGACCAGAACATTTTATACCATGACGACCAGAACATTTTATACCATGACGACCAGAACATTTTATACCATGACGACCAGCACATTTTATACCATGACGACCAGAACATGTTATACCATGACGACCAGAACATTTTATACCATGACGACCAGAACATTTTATACCATGACGACCAGAACATTTTAGACCATGACGACCAGAACATTTTATACCATGACGACCAGAACATTTTATACCATGACGACCAGAACATTTTATACCATGACGACCAGAACATTTTATACCATGACGACCAGAACATTTTATACCACGACGACCAGAACATTTTATACCATGACGACCAGAACATTTTATACCATGACGACCAGAACATTCTATACCATGACGACCAGAACATTTTATACCATGACGACCAGCACATTTTATACCATGACGACCAGCACATTTTATACCATGACGACCAGAACATTTTATACCATGACGACCAGAACATTTTATACCATGACGACCAGAACATTTTATACCATGACGACCAGAACATTTTATACCATGACGACCAGAACATTTTATACCATGACGACCAGCACATTTTATACCATGACGACCAAAACATTTTATACCATGACGACCAGAACATTTTATACCATGACGACCAGAACATTTTATACCATGACGACCAGAACATTTTATACCATGACGACCAGAACATTTTATACCATGACGACCAGAACATTTTATACCATGACGACCAGAACATTTTATACCATGACGACCAGAACATTTTATACCATGACGACCAGAACATTTTATACCATGACGACCAGAACATTTTATACCATGACGACCAGAACATTTTATACCATGACGACCAGAACATTTTATACCATGACGACCAGAGCATTTTATACCACGACGACCAAAACATTTTATACCACGACGACCAGAACATTTTATACCATGACGACCAGAACATTTTATACCATGACGACCAGAACATTTTATACCATGACGACCAGAACATTTTATACCATGACGACCAGAACATTTTATACCATGACGACCAGAACATTTCATACCATGACGACCAGAACATTTCATACCATGACGACCAGAACATTTCATACCATGACGACCAGAACATTATATACCATGACGACCAGAACATTTTATACCATGACGACCAGAACATTTTATACCATGACGACCAGAACATTTTATACCATGACGACCAGAACATTTTATACCATGACGACCAGAACATTTTATACCATGACGACCAGAACATTTTATACCATGACGACCAGCACATTTTTCGAAATATAAATGTAAAATGGTAGAAAGAAAGACATGTCTGATAACCCTAACACATATATCATACATGTCTGATAACCCTAACACATATATCATACATGTCTGATAATCCTAACACATATATCATACATGTCTGATAACCCTAACACATATATGATACATGTCTGATAACCCTAACACATATATCATACATGTCTGATAACCGTAACACATATATCATACATGTCTGATAACCCTAACACATATATCATACATGTCTGATAACCCTAACACATATATCATGCATGTCTGATAACTCTAACACATATATCATACATGTCTGATAACCCTAACACATATATCATACATGTCTGATAACCCTAACACATATATCATACATGTCTGATAACCCTAACACATATATCATACATGTCTGATAACCCTAACACATATATCATACATGTCTGATAACTCTAACACATATATCATACATGTCTGATAACCCTAACACATATATCATACATGTCTGATAACCCTAACACATATATCATACATGTCTGATAACCCTAACACATATATCATACATGTCTGATAACCCTAACACATATATCATACATGTCTGATAACCCTAACACATATATCATACATGTCTGATAACCCTAACACATATATCATACATGTCTGATAACCCTAACACATATATCATACATGTCTGATAACCCTAACACATATATCATACATGTCTGATAACCCTAACACATATATCATACATGTCTGATAACCCTAACACATATATCATACATGTCTGATAACCCTAACACATATATCATACATGTCTGATAACCCTAACACATATATCATACATGTCTGATAACTCTAACAAATATATCATACATGTCTGATAACCCAAACACATACATCATACATGTCTGATAATCCTAACACATATATCATACATGTCTGATAACCCTAACACATATATCATACATGTCTGATAACTCTAACACATATATCATACATGTCTGATAACCCTAACACATATATCATACATGTCTGATAATCATAACACATATATCATACATGTCTGATAACCCTAACACATATATCATACATGTCTGATAACCCTAACACATATATCATACATGTCTGATAACCCTAACACATATATCATACATGTCTGATAACCCTAACACATATATCATACATGTCTGATAACCCTAACACATATATCATACATGTCTGATAACCCTAACACATATATCATACATGTCTGATAACCCTAACACATATATCATACATGTCTGATAACTCTAACACATATATCATACATGTCTGATAACCCTAACACATATATCATACATGTCTGATAACCCTAACACATATATCATACATGTCTGATAACCCTAACACATATATCATACATGTCTGATAACCCTAACACATATATCATACATGTCTGATAACCCTAACACATATATCATACATGTCTGATAACCCTAACACATATATCATACATGTCTGATAACCCTAACACATATATCATGCATGTCTGATAACCTTAACACATATATCATACATGTCTGATAACCCTAACACATATATCATACATGTCTGATAATCCTAACACATATTTCATACATGTCTGATAACCCTAACACATATATCATACATGTCTGATAACCCTAACACATATATCATACATGTCTGATAACCCTAACACATATATCATACATGTCTGATAACCCTAACACATATATCATACATGTCTGATAACTCTAACACATATATCATACATGTCTGATAACCCTAACACATATATCATACATGTCTGATAACCCTAACACATATATCATACATGTCTGATGACCCTAACACATATATCATGTATGTCTGATGACCCTAACACATATATCATACATGTCTGATAACCCTAACACATATATCATACATGTCTGATAACTCTAACACATATATCATACATGTCTGATAACACTAACACATATATCATACATGTCTGATAATCATAACACATATATCATACATGTCTGATAACCCTAACACATATATCATACATGTCTGATAACCCTAACACATATATCATACATGTCTGATAACCCTAACACATATATCATACATGTCTGATAACCCTAACACATATATCATACATGTCTGATAACCCTAACACATATATCATACATGTCTGATAACCCTAACACATATATCATACATGTCTGATAACTCTAACACATATATCATACATGTCTGATAACCCTAACACATATATCATACATGTCTGATAACCCTAACACATATATCATACATGTCTGATAACCCTAACACATATATCATACATGTCTGATAACCCTAACACATATATCATACATGTCTGATAACCCTAACACATATATCATACATGTCTGATAACCCTAACACATATATCATACATGTCTGATAACCCTAACACATATATCATACATGTCTGATAACCCTAACACATATATCATACATGTCTGATAACCCTAACACATATATCATACATGTCTGATAACTCTAACACATATATCATGCATGTCTGATAACCTTAACACATATATCATACATGTCTGATAACCCTAACACATATATCATACATGTCTGATAATCCTAACACATATATCATACATGTCTGATAACCCTAACACATATATCATACATGTCTGATAACCCTAACACATATATCATACATGTCTGATAACCCTAACACATATATCATACATGTCTGATAACCCTAACACATATATCATACATGTCTGATAACTCTAACACATATATCATACATGTCTGATAACCCTAACACATATATCATACATGTCTGATAACCCTAACACATATATCATACATGTCTGATGACCCTAACACATATATCATGTATGTCTGATGACCCTAACACATATATCATGCATGTCTGATAACCCTAACACATATATCATACATGTCTGATAACCCTAACACATATATCATGCATGTCTGATAATCCTAACACATATATCATACATGTCTGATAACCCTAACACATATATCATACATGTCTGATAACTCTAACACATATATCATACATGTCTGATAACCCCAACACATATATCATACATGTCTGATAACCCTAACACATATATCATACATGTCTGATAACCCTAACACATATATCATACATGTCTGATAACCCTAACACATATATCATACATGTCTGATAACCCTAACACATATATCATACATGTCTGATAACTCTAACACATATATCATACATGTCTGATGACCCTAACACATATATCATACATGTCTGATGACCCTAACACATATATCATACATGTCGGATGACCCTAACACATATATCATACATGTCTGATGACCCTAACACATATATTATACATGTCTGATAACCCTAACACATATATCATACATGTCTGATAACCCTAACACATATATCATACATGTCTGATAACCCTAACACATATATCATACATGTCTGATAACCCTAACACATATATCATACATGTCTGATAACTCTAACACATATATCATACATGTCTGATAACCCTAACACATATATCATACATGTCTGATAACCCTAACACATATATCATACATGTCTGATAACCCTAACACATATATCATACATGTCTGATAACCCTAACACATATATCATACATGTCTGATAACCCTAACACATATATCATACATGTCTGATAACCCTAACACATATATCATACATGTCTGATAACCCTAACACATATATCATACATGTCTGATAACTCTAACACATATATCATACATGTCTGATAACCCTAACACATATATCATACATGTCTGATAACCCTAACACATATATCATACATGTCTGATAACCCTAACACATATATCATACATGTCTGATAACCCTAACACATATATCATACATGTCTGATAACTCTAACACATATATCATACATGTCTGATAACTCTAACGCATATATCATACATGTCTGATAACCCTAACACATATATCATACATGTCTGATAACTCTAACACATATATCATACATGTCTGATAACCCTAACACATATATCATACATGTCTGATGACCCTAACACATATATCATACATGTCTGATGACCCTAACACATATATCATACATGTCTGATAATCATAACACATATATCATACATGTCTGATAATCCTAACACATATATCATACATGTCTGATAACCCTAACACATATATCATACATGTCTGATAACCCTAACACATATATCATACATGTCTGATAACTCTAACACATATATCATACATGTCTGATAACCCTAACACATATATCATACATGTCTGATAACCCTAACACATATATCATACATGTCTGATAACCCTAACACATATATCATACATGTCTGATAACTCTAACACATATATCATACATGTCTGATAACCCTAACACATATATCATACATGTCTGATAACCCTAACACATATATCATACATGTCTGATAACCCTAACACATATATCATACATGTCTGATGATTGTCCTGGCTTGGCACAGGCACTTCAATAAAAATAGGCTGGGTTAAACTAGGTTATTGCCTCAAACCTCCCCTTTAGTCAAATGATGTGGTCATTCAAGTAGTTTCCGGGTGTGAAGTAAATACCAATCCTCACAACTAGATCATCAATGCAGATTAATAGACATTTTGCACATTCTCGATTTGATTTTAAGATTATTCATATCAGGATTTTTGGTTGTAAATTCGGATATATCAGGATATTGGGCTGTAGATTAGGACATATCGAAATTGTTTACTGTAGATTAGGGTTAGCGTTAAGGCTATGGTGTTTAATGTCACTTTCAACAAAATTTGAGTTGCATGGTGGCGGTCAGTTTTATTTCTGGAGGAAACCGGAGTGCCGGGAGAAAACCACCGACCTGACAAACTTCATCACATAATGTTGTATCGAATACGTCCGCTTGAGCGGGATTCGAACTCGCAACTTGCATATATTTTAGGTAGTTGTAGATCCAAAAACCATACGATTACGACAATATCAGGAATTGTGGCTGTAATTTACGAAAAGTCAGGGATTGTGGCAGTGTATTAGGACATATCAGGATTTTTGGCTGTAGATTTTTTTTTTTTTTTTTAAATGTTTGGTATTTAAATTTGATTTAACAAACTTTAGTTTTATAACTCTTCAGTGTCGAGCATCAAGGAAGAATACAGTTAAGTACATACACATGTGTGTACATATGATGTATTAGTTAATACTGGAACCTTCGGTTATATCATGTGAGTTACATAGCATAAAAAACCCTCAAAATTATGTAATCAGATATACCCCGCCACATTTTTTGTGCTTGTTCCAAGCCAGGACCTGGATTTCCAACGTCATATGCCGTATTCCTCATTTTTTGTGTTCAGTAAGTTAAGCTGAGAGGTATATGTTCTTTTCGTTGATATTGGTGGAGTTATTGACCATCACTGTTTAAACTTTCTTTTTGTTATTCAGACAAATTATGATAACGTAATGGTAATTTTGATATTGCGCCCTGTCTTAGAAGGATACAAAAATGTGCCGTTAGTCTGTATGAGTCATGTTTTATTTCCGGGTCATAGTATCTAATCTTGTATTGGACGAAAACTCTCAATGATATTTATAGTGACAATGCCTGGAGGATCCTCATTGATTGGTTTTCCACATATAATTAATTCAAATTATAGGCCATTACTGCGATCGAGTGAATATTTATGCTGTGTGGTCGGTGGCTGTGAAAGATTTATTACAACTGTGTTGGGTTGTGCGGTCGGTGGTTAGGTACTAATCTAACACAATAACCATATACAGACCCTATAATCAACAATCAATCTCCATACATCACCAATAAAATTAAACAAACAAATATCTCGACAGAGCGATCTTGCCGACGTCTCGGATTGAAATTGATAAAAAGTCTAACACTCAGATGTTGATCGTTTGTAAATATAAATATAAATAGCAGTTATTTGTTCCTATAAAACTCCGCCACTTTATTGAAGTGCTTGTATCTAACCATAAAAGTGAGCGGTCGTGTATTTGTGTTAGGTGTATCGATTTTGCCTCTTTCTGTCTATGATATTATCTATTGCATGATATTGGCTGTGAGTCACCAGCAAGAGTAGTGTATTTTATCCACTGATACTTGGTAAATACATAGATGATAACCATATACAATCATTACAAAATGTGGATTCAGATACAAACTGATTGATTGATTGATTGATTGATTGATTTTGGTGTTTAACACCACTTTCAGAAATATTTCAGCTATATCATGGCCACAAGTTTTAGTGATGGAAGAAACCGGAATACACGGAGAGAACCACCGACAATGGGCAAGCAACTGGTAAACTTTATCACTTACGGATGCAAATCGAGTGCACCCTTTTTGTAATTTACAAAGCCGGGCGCGAACCTACGCGCTATTAGTGATAGGCTTGTATGAGTTGTTAGGTAATCCAACTACCTATCTCATTGAGCCACCCGGGCCCTAGATACAAACTGAAGCTTATGTTAATCTGTATCTACTGAATTGAGTTTTAGTTTAAAGGGATATTGTCTACCAGCTGCGTAATTTTTTCATACCTAAAATTATTGTCGATTTCCGTACTGACCTTCATAAAAAAAGATTAACACTGAGTTATGTTGCAAAAGATACGATTTTTTGACAAAAAAGACCCAAAACTATCGTTATCAGAATTATTGTCCGGATGACAATATTCAAATCTATTCATATGGCCTTCTATGCGAACACGTCTTGAGCATGCGCACTGTTTAGAAACAATAAACAACATGTGGTTCTTGGGCAAAAGAGAAACTGTCAACGCGTGGAAGAAAGCGGACTTTGACGGATTCAGAGATAAAGAGGAATAGAAGTGAAGTATCTTCCAAATGGAACAAATGCAGGGTATATGTAGGGGATCAGTTGGACCGTTGCCGTTGGATGGAGCGAACTCAAGGAAGTGCTTGATTATTGTTGATAGGTAAGCCGAGCATGTTGCCTTCATTTCTCAATCGTTTTTCATATTTTATGAATTTATGCTGATGCCTATGATCATTTTCGGTAGATATTAATCAATATATGTAATTTTGCACCTGGCAACAGCAAATTATTGTCAATGAGTAGCATACAACGGCCGTATTTGCGAGGTAAACAAACACAAATTTTAAGAGGCCAGCAAAGGGGAAATGGGAGTGCAAAAATGATATCATTGACAATGCAGTTTATTATTATCAATTTAAAAAAAAACATCTAATCAATTCATTTTTAATGCAAGAATTAAAACTGTACATGGCTTAATGAAAACCCTATAAAGTTCTTTTTATTCAAGCAAATGTATTTTTTGATATACAACATATAATTAGGCTTTTAATTTTATCAAATTTCAACAACTTGGACATGAAACTTAGTTTTGGGAACCAAAAGTATATACCTTACTTTCTGTGAATTATCACTATAATGGAAAATCAGTATGTATTTTTCAAATAAAAGCTTTCTATTTAAAGAAGCTTCATTTCAATTGCACTTTTAGTTTCGATCCTGTAAGTATAATATATAATTATAAACAAGGTTTTGAAGAAATGATATGAATATCCATTGAAATTTTCAAGTTTCAGAACTTTTTTTATATATGACCACAAAATTTTACTGAAAATTTCAGAAATGTCCTAAAATGCATATTTTAGACCATGGCTAAATGAAAACTATTTTCAATTCCTTTATGCAAACAAGTTTATATCTTGGGTACTGGAAATACATTACATAAATAAGGTTAAAAGTACTTTTCAACAAGTTTGAACATAACATGTATGTCTGTTTTCATATTGTCGGTAAATTGGCTAAAATAAATTAATTTAACATGTGTATCAAAATCTCGGGGAACAACTTCATAACTTATAAGAAAAAAAAACCTAATTTAGTTATTTTTAACGCCGGCAAAATTTTCCGATCGAAAATACGTAGTTGAGCTTGTCCCCATAGGGTGCCTCCTGGCATGTTTTCAATGGTTATCGTGGAAATATCGGCTGAATCTGTTAAGGCATGTAGTTTTCATCAAAGAAAATCTATTCCTGATACAGAAATTATTTATTCTTCGTCTTTTAGATACAATCGGTTCGCAAATAACTTTTTTCCTCAACCTTTATAGAAACTTACCTCAATATCCATGCTGCAGCATCCGGGCTACTGACATAAAAATAGATAAATAAATAGAGTTGGCCTCGCCCAGGTCAGTGCATAATTAATTAGCTTCCGGTAACGATGATCAGCTTTTTTAGTCGAAAAAACAATGTTTCGGAGCGTATTCATCAATAATTCGGTGTTTAATCTTCATTTTATGAAGGTCAGTACGGAAATCGACAATAATTTTGGGTATGAAAAAATTACGCAGCTGGTAGACAATATCCCTTTAAAGTTTAAACATATTTTATTTGCCAAATAAATAGACAAAATGGATTAAGACACAAGTTATGCAAACTTGTGAAGTCTTCTCCATATTACAATTTGTTACATTAAAGAAGTACATAAAAGGCATGCAATTACTATATTCATGTATATCATATGAATTCCTCTTCATTTTATTTTCCTTCCATTTTGTTTGTAAACATCAATAAAATCATCGATTCGTTATTAGTGCTATATATATATATTAGTACATGCCTTTTTATGTACTGCTTTAATGTAACAAAACGTAATCTGGAAAAGAATTCTCACCTACACACCACACTACCGTTCATATATTATACCGTAGACAGGCACACGAGAGAGAGAGAGAGAGACGTACTCACAGGTGTGAACAGTATGTTTTCCTGGTAAAACTATGATTGACAGAATAAGCCATATGTTCCAATCACTCTTTGATTAGAAAAACACGTTGAATCTTGAAAAAAAAAATGTTTTTTTTTCTAAAAAAATATTCTGATTACCAATGTTGCTGAAAAAAATATTCTGATTTTGGTGGAGGAAAAAAAAAATAATCTGATTCAGAGTTTTTGTCATATAACCTAATGTTGAATTCTGGAAGAAAAAAAAAATTCGAACTCTCGTGTTGTCCGAAAAAAAAATTCTGAACAAAACAAAAAACCATGACCCCCCCCTTCAAGTTAAATGGTAGGTCCCTAACAATATAGCTCAAAATAGCACATAGTAAAACAGTCTATGACAAAATGTGATATATCACTTGTTTTGTTTTTTAATAAAGTGGACCAGTATTTCCCTACAGTTATAAGTCATTATGAATGAACAATTTAAACAATAATGGTCATCAATTCCACCAATATCAACATAACGAACAATCACATCTCATCTTAACTGATAACAAAACAAATGACAACGACGTTGGAAACCAAGTTCCTGGCTTAGACATGTATAACACTGTGGTGATGTTCTTTTACTCACAAGAAGATATTACATGACGACTAAAGGCAAGCCTGTATCTCCACAATAATCTCTCTGATGACCGTTCATACGTTTTGAACGGTTGCTTTGATTCGAAGCATACAACATACCATTTACTAGACTGTGAAACAGTTGTTTTGATTCGGCAACAAACACGATACCAGTTGGTATACTGTATAATAAGACACGGTATTGGGAGCTTCAAGTTAAGTTGTAAAATAATTTGTACATCTTAGCAGTACCTTTACTTTTGAAGCTTGTGTATGTTTTATATGGCAACATGATACACAACGCTTGTAGCAAAATTCCTTTGAGGAGAGCTGCTAGTTGCCACTAGCTGTGGGCAATCCTAGTTAAATAGAGAATTATATTAACCATTGCAAATATCATCTGTTGAGAAATAGGACTTTGACGTTATCTCGAATCTCATAGTATCTAACTTTTGAATCTTTTGACAGCCAGTACAGGAGGCTATGGAAATATGCTTATCAATTTACATAAGGGTAATAACAAAATTACCGAACTCCGAGCAATCTTACAAAGGGAAAGTCAAAACTCATAATTATATAAACAGACAAAATCAGTCAACAACCGGAAAACTGTGAAAACCGTAATTACCCTGACTTGGTACAGGCATTTCTAAAGAAATGGTGGGTTGAATCAGATTTACGGCTCAAAGTTTCCGGCTGTCACTATAACAGTATTTATAACAATACTTGAACAAAACAGGTAAAACAGTTGTCATAATAGTACCAAACTCAGTGAAGTGAATGTCAAAAACTTTTTTACGTCACACATTGATAAAAAAATATCTTTGACATTTTTGTTTTTGACCACTTATCTTTATACATTTTCACTATGTGAAAATCCATCGTTTATAATCTTTTCTGCAGAGACGGAATATATTTCGACAAGATCTTGGTATCGGAATATAAACTTTTTAGGAGATCGAATAAGGCGAATCTTTTTATAGGCCTGGTCCAGTAGCCTGTTTCTCAGATGGAGATGACTTTTCAGGAGATCAGAATAATTGCTACTGGCCCTTGCATAACGAATCATTTGATAGCACAATCTATGAAAAGTAGATGTTACTTTGTCAAATGAGCATAGATTGTTGTCTATATATATTAACAACATAACCTTTACTAAATTATTTGTGACCATTTCATGGTTACAAATTTAACACGGCGTTACCTTGATACCCATACATATAAAATAAAAAAGACAAGGACACATTTGATAGCATTGTCTAATACCCATTATAATAATTAATTATCGACGACAGAATACATGTATTTCTGTGTTAAAACAGCGATATATAATTAATTTGTAGATACTAATTGTCGGTATAAATTATATTGTGTCAGTAGGTCGAGAAACAGAACAATCCCCAGTTCATTAACATGTTGATATGGAGCAAGTATGATGTCACATAATAGAAAAATATCATTTAGTTATAATATATGTGTATATATATGGGAAATAATATAGGTTGAAGTTGTAAAAAAGTGTCTTGAAAGGTCCATTGACAAATGGTTGATGTCTACCTTGAGTAATACAACAAAATCAGGTGTACTTAATGACAAATTTATTTCCGAATGCGTAAATTTTTCCTGTATTTCGCATGTCAATATATAAAAAAGCCCGCGGTCAGATATTGTATCAATTCATTAAGTATATCAATCAATTAATATTGACAATTACTACAAATATATTACAGTTTTTACTACCGTCCATTAACAATAACAAATAACTTGACGGTGACGAATACAATTGTCTTTCACTGTTGCATGCAAACAGAGCTTGCGGGTGATGGACGTTATTGACCTTAAGTGTTTCGTACAATAACTAGAATCTTAATTTGTTTTAAATTAGTTACAGTAAATCATGCATGTTATAGAGAAGGAGGAAAAAATTCAAAAAGCAAGCAAAAAATAAATAAAATAAATAAATAATTTAATTAAAAAAATAAATAAAAATAAACTAAAATAGCTGCATTAGCAGAAACTAAAAATAAAGTAAAATAAATACTCTAAACAACATTCCACTTTTCATTCTTTGTCCAATTTTGAGTGCGTTTTTATTTTATCGGTTTCATAGAATTATGTTATGTCTTTATTATTTTTATTTCTATTTTTTCTTTCCTTTTTGTGCAGCACTTTTTGGAACAGAATTCACAAGATAGATAAAAGCTTTACATTAAAATAATTATAGTTATAAACACTCTCATTTCTACCTGACTGTGTCAAACATTTAGATAATCCTTAGAAAATAAAACTGCGCATATGATGGTGACAAATACAACACGATGATCTAAGATAATGAGATATGTTCGGTTTTCACATTCCAGGAATAATATTAGACGATTTTCTGGTGATTTATACGTCATTACCTGTTTTGATGAAAATCTAAATGATGACAGGTATTCGGTGACTACCCCATACAGTACGACATGCATATGATCGGTCATTACACAACGTTAGCTTTCTGTATATGTCCACCAATGAGAAGTCGTGAAACAAAATGACACACCTGTGATTGGATCAAATGCGTGGATGGTTCTTCATATTTTCCCCGATGTATATAAAGAAGTAAGTTCATTCTTCATTAGAATTCAATTCAAATTAGAAGAATGAACTTTAAAATTACCTCCCTTCTGTTAGGGATTACATTAGTGTGTTGTGTTGAAGGCAAGTAAATTTTAGCACAATTTAAAACATTTATTTACATTTTTGTATTTATCAAAGTAACATCTCATTTGATATATTTTTACATCTGATATTTTAATGTTACATTTCAGAACATTATGACACTCAAATTTTATTTCATTTTTCTTAAATGCAGTAATTATATAATTGATAAATAAGCGATAAATTTAAAAATCATAAAATATTTTATATAATTTAATGATATTGCGGAAAACAGATTTGAAGTCATTTTATATTTCATTTAAAGTAAAAGAAAAAAAAGAAGACCTGTATTTGCTACAAACAACAATGTTTCTCTATGCAGCATGTTTATCAATATACAAACGTTGACCATTTGTAATTGATGTCTTGTACTATGAATTTACACATACAAGATGGGGGCCCGGGTGGCTAAATGAGTTATGTAGTTGGATTACCAATTGGTTTATTTTGTTATTTTATGGGGGGTTTTATGCAAATACTTTTAAACTACTCGAGAAATTATTCATGACCTACGTATTTTTTTCTCTGTTTTTACTGAATATACACTTAAAATATGTAATAAAACTTCTATTTGTTTTTATTATTAGGTCATAGATACAGTTATCGCAGATATGGTAGATTGTACGGAAAGAAGCATATTCCATCTCAAGTTGAAGTACCAGTCCTACCAATCGGACAATCAATAGTACCGAAAGTTCCAGTCGCTCAACCTGTCAATATTTGTCCTCAAATCGTCTGCCCATACATTCACATTCCAGATAAATGCCGGAAAGAAACATTCACAAATGTCTATGGAGTAGTGTGTAAAGGATGTGATCAAAATATTTGTGAAAACAACGGAAATTTTGAAAATTCTAAAAAAAATCAGGATCAAAAAGCGTCACGTGGGGATATACCGGAAATGCCAAAGTTCGATAACCAATTCAACGGAGGAAGTAATCCTAGATGGCTCGATACAACACGAAGGAAACAAAATTCCGAATGGCTAAACAACTTACCGGTATCTAATAACATTCATTGGCAAAATAATGTTCCTGTTTGGCAAAACAATGATCCCATAAATTCACAATGGCAAAATAATGGACCACTAGACGCTCAGTGGCATGAAAACAATATGCCCTTCAACGCACAATGGCAAAACAACGGTCAAATAAACAATCAATGGCAAAATAGTCTCCAAGGCAACACACAATGGCAAAATAACGATCCATTGAACAATCAATGGCAAAACAGTGTCCAAGGCAACACACAATGGCCAAATAGTTTTCCTGTAAATAATGACTGGCAAAATAATTTGGCAGGTAACAACCAATGGCAAAATAGTTTGCCATTTAATAATCAATGGCAAAATGATATGCCAAATAGCAACCAGTGGCAAGCTACTGTACCCGTTAACGCCGGGTGGCAAAATCCATTGCACTTTCCAGTAAACAATCAATGGCAAGCCGCATCAGGGAATAACCCACAGGGGACTTCTGTGTCATTTCTTGGTGATATAGCACAAAGCATACCGTCTGCTAATGCAAGAACCGTAAATCAATTTGACAGTAGATCGTTCCAGGATCCAACCAATCAGTGGGAAAGTGGGCCATTTCAAGCTCCCAACAATCAATGGCAGAATGTTCCGGGAATAAGTAAAATTCCATCTGAAAATTCTCTACCGATCTTCAAGGGAGATAATGATATCGGAAGCCCCATCGCTGGTCTACCTATGCAAATCACTGGCAAATCAATGGACGCGATGCCAGTACGAGTAGAAAGAGATCAAAATCTAGGATTCACCAATCCACTGTATAATGATTTAACTTTTGGTAACAATCACAATAGTATCAGTAATCAAGTGTATGATAAAAATTCACCAGGTGGACTTCAAACTATGGTGATTGGACACCTTGGCGGTAAATTAACTTGAACAAGCATGACGATTGGACACATTGGCGGTAATTGAACTTTTAAAAAAGTATGGTGATTGGACGTATTGGTGTTAAATGAACTTACAAGTATGGCTATCGGAAGCATTGATTGTAAATTCATTTAAATGTACAGTGATTGGACACTTTCGTGGTAAATGAACTTTAAAGTATATGGTGATTTTCGGTACCTAGGTGATAAATGATCTTGAAAGTGTCGATGATTGGGTATCTCGGTGGTAAATAATACACGGTTAGACGATAGTGCTTAGATGTGTTAGAAATCCAGGACTGATCAAGACCAAAATAGTCAATTGTAATTTATATTATTTATTAAATATGTTTTATACATTCGTCTTTCTTTGATATAAGCCGTTTAGATTTCCAAATATGTGATAGGTGATTGTTCGTTTTGTTGATATTGGTGGAATTGTTGACCATCATAGTTTAGAGATGATTGTTCATTTTGTTGATATTCGTGGAATTATTGGCCATCACTGTTTAGAGGTGATTGTTCGTTTTGTTGATATTGGTGGAATTGTTGACCATCACTGTTTAGAGGTGATTGTTCATTTTGTTGATATTGGTGGAATTATTGACCATCACTGTTTAGAGGTGATTGTTCGCTTTGTTTATATTGGTGGAATTATTGACCATCGCTGTTCTTTTCATAATTGCTAGCATGTAGTCTTCCACCAAAACATACAAGTAATATACCTACATATTGTTTTCTAAGTACTATTTCTTAATTTATTGATGACCTATTTACTCTAGTCTCCCACAAACACCTTTATTTTTTTTTATAGATTTTTAAGACTATAAATTTAAATATGTATTAGCTATGATATTGTTGTCGTAAGAATAATGGTTTTTAATCAATAATAATAATACAATAATAATACCAGAATTTGTATAGCGTCCTATCTAAATAATTACCCTAAGGCCCTTTACATAGATAAAAAAAAACCCAACAACATAATATACTAGATAAAAGTAGCAAAACATAAAAAGTAACCCCTATGTATATATATGACAATGATAAAATTAAATAATAATAATCTTGAATGCAACAGACTCAATCTGTTTAGCTAGACGAACTTTCATTGACCTTGCTAATGCACTGTCCATGTTTATGTTGTTCTTTTTCGTCATAGTGTGTGGTCTTTTTGAGTGGTAGTGAATTTGCGATTGTTTATTGATTGTGTATATAAGTGTTACCGTTGGAGATCCAATTATCGGTTGGTTGATTGATTTTTGGTGTTTTAACGCCACTTTCAACATTATTTCAGCTATATTGTGGCGACCAGTTTTAGTGGTGGAAGAAGCCGGAGTACCCGGAGAGAACCACCGACCATGGGCAAGCAACTGGTAAACTTTATCACTTGAGACTGCGAGTCGAATGCATCTCGTAATTTGTAATTTACAAAGCCGGGCGCGAACCTACATCGTATTGGTGATAGGTTTGTATGAGTTGTTAGGTAATCCAACTACTTAACTCATTGAGCCACCTTGGCCCTAGCAACGGTTGGAATATCTTTAACCTCGTCATATTTTGTACCTGTTCCCAAACCAGGGCCTGGAATTCAAATGCCAAATGTCCTGGTCTCTTGTATTTAAAGATTTGATGTGAGAGGACATTGTCCATTTTGTTGATATGGAGACGGGATGATGTGTCATAGTGGTGCCTGTGGACTGTTGTTTAAGGGATCTGGCACTATAGAAAATCCAACCATGCGTTATGGTCTAGGACAAAGCAGACATCATCATCATCTCTTCAAAAATAATTTGTTCTCGCCATGATATAGCAGATAAATTGTTCATTTAGCGCTACACAACAATCACTGACTCTGAGACTAGCTCACTTGCCCGTTGTTGACCCATTTCTGTCGGCATGTCGTCCCTTCGGTTTGTCCAATTAAGGCAACTGTTTTTTAACCTCCCCTATAAAGCTACTAATGCTGGCTTACATTCAAGAGCCAAAAGTATTACCACACTTAGATATTTCACTATTTATCCCAGATACTGAAAAAACACCAAACACATAATTGGCGGTATTTGGCAACGCCATTTAATGATTTGATTTGATTTATTGTGCTTAGCGCCACTTTCATCAATATTTCAGATATATCATGGCGACCAGTTTTAGTGGTGCAAGAAGTCGGAGTACCCGGAGAGAACCACCGACCATGGGCAAGCAACTGGTAAACTTTATCACTTGTGGCTGCGAGTCGAGTGCACCCTCGCAACGGCATTTAATATTATGCTCTTTGTACACTGAATGAAGATAAAGCAGATAAACAAATATATGTGAGAATCGCAGATCGCGAATAATTACAAAATTTAAGTTTACTGTCACTGATATAGATCAGGGGCGGATCCAGGGGGGGGGGGGGGGGCGCGTCCGGCGCGCGCCCCCCACTAAAATTTGAAAAAATATGATTTTTTGGCGTAAAATCGTGATTTTTCACACGAAATACCCCAAAATTGTTCGCGCCTCCCTCCGCTCGGCGCCATTTTTTAAAGTTCGCTCCCTCTAACTTGAATTCCTGGATCCGCCTCTGTAGATCAATAAAGTTTGATAACTAACTGTAATTAACGTGATTACTGGCAGATCGCTGATTATTGCAATCATATTTATATAGATGATAACCACAAATTGTGGTACAGATGTAACTGATATTTAACAATTTAGCATCATCGTGTGAACACAAATGATGGACCGAAAACTGTTGCATTGTTCATGTCTACGGAATGAAATATGACGAAAGATGCAACGAATTCTGTCATCAACATAGGAGTACAAAAGATGGCTCAAATATCGCGACAAATATAGTATTATTAATGCTTGAAATTGATGTTTATTGCAATTGTTTAAGTTTGTGTCACAAACTCTTCAGACCACTGAGACTTGATGACTTGATCCTAGGTCAGGAGTCATATTATGTGTCATCCATTCGCACAACTTCATTTGTCTATATGGCCTACCTACCACGTTCGAATATGCACACAAACAGTTTAGAAACATCAACTGAAAAATACAGACAAACAATGGTAATATCTGATTCAATTTTATGGGAGTAGGGTGGGTGGGTTTTAAACTTAAAGGAAGAACCATAAACTGATGTAGCCATCAACGACAGTCGCACGTGAAAAGGTTTTGGCTTTAGCCAATGAAAATCAAGAAAAATAACAACATAGATATAACTATTACCCAAAAGTTGATGAAAAACAACAACACACCAGCACTGTGATAACCGAATTTTAGAAATTCATGACTTAAATTCCAATATTTCAGAAAATATCTTAAAATAGATTCTCCCAAGGTCATTTGCATTCCGATTTTCTTAAATTTTTCACTTTTATAAGCAGAATTATTAAGAATTTATATTGGTATTTTTGAAAGATTTATTTTCGGACTTAATACTTACAATCATTTATAATCTAAACACAATATGTATATTTTCGACGTCATAATTTTCTATGATTATATTTTAATATTTGGCTAAAAGAATTAACTTTTAGATATTTCAAATCACAGTTTAAGGAAAAATAGAAATAAAACTTTATTTATATGAAATTTACCAGAAGAAGAAACTAAATCTATTTTTGTTCTTAATGCCGAAAACTTGATGAAAATCGAATAAGAAATGACTATAATTTTTTTTCTGAATCATTGTATTACATGACATATACAGGGGAATATATTAATGCTTTAAAACATTTGACCCATTACTGTATGTTAGACATGTATATATTACATGTCAGACTTCTACGTGGTAAATGTTACTGACATATTAATCATTTTATGAATGAAAAACACGCGGCCAATAAAATGCACCGAAAACATGCATTAAATGGATGAACATTTGTATAACAACCATTTTGATTGGCTAATTAATTTATACATACTGCAATTTGAAGGTTATCCCAGAAACGCGTCGTGCGCACTACATTAAAAATATTCCTTGTTATGATTCTAGTTATTTATTTCTCACAAACCAAAATAACAATGGTAAGTACTATGTAGATGACAATGCCCGAAACAAAATGAGAAAAGGATTAAGTTATACCAGGGAATTATAAAACAGTTATATAATTCTCTGGTTGTACTTCGAAGAGAGCACTGATTGATTAGTTGTTGGCGTTAATTATATTAATGCCAGTATTATTTAATTGAAGCGAACAATAAATAGTTCCAGCAACAGTTTGTTGTATTTAAAGTTGTGAAGTACTGGGAGAAATCTGGCAATCTATCAAATTAGATTATCTCCCCTGAAATTGCTAATTTTTATATTTGTTAAATGAATTACATTTGATTCACTGTTTTTCTTATAACAAAATTGCCAGTATATGTAAAAATATATTCTAATTGTAAATATTGTATAAATTAATTTGTTATAGGTAAAATACTTTGTGTATTCTAATAATTAAAACAGTATATCACCTTTTTTAATCAATTAACTCAAAATGAATAACTTAAAGATAGAGCTCATAAAGCTTACCAAATTAGGTGAGTCGGACGTAAAACCCTCATAATACTACTACTAAAGCTTACCACTTTCTCACTAAGAAGTCGCTATAATCTTCTCAGTCCCAATTTGGGATACATCAGTGGGAGGAGCGTGATCAGTCGTCTGTTGTCAACTAAGTCATTTTGGTGGTTATATTACCCGGCGTCGACCATTTTTGTTTTCTGTTTTTCCTTGTACCAAATTTACATTTAAGTGTGCATGCCTTTTCTATATTAGATCATGCAATCTTTATTTAATTCACTAATGACCTGGTCTATCCCATTTTTGGGGATTCCAAGAAAGGTTTCATTTCACAGTATATAATTTCCTTCTTAAAGTAATTTGATGATGAAATGTAAACGTTTTCCCATTTGAAAGATTTTAAATCAAATCTAACATTGACATGGTTATAAAAAAATAATGTTAAAAAACATTTGTATTAACATAAGATGGTATATTAAATTAGAAGTAAATAAACAAAATAACAGCTGAAATCATCAACTGAAACAAGCATTTAATGGATTGGTGCATGGCATCATGAAAGGAGCAGAAAGATAAGGACTTTTTTTTTATCTTCAATCGAGTGTTTCGGTTTTTTTATTTCCTTTTGTAAGAAGATAAAATCTGTTAACGCTTCAAACGGGACACAATTTTAAGTCATATTTTTTTCTGTACATTTTAATACTGGTGCTCTTTTTTTTTTGGAGGAAAGCAGCCCCTCTAAACATTTCCGAGAAGGCAACCATTAAGCGATTAGTTTTCATTTAAATATATAGCGGAGTATCTGTCTTACAACTTGGTATAGGACCCTTTCTTATTAATAAACTCTTTAAATAAATTGTAGCTATGTTAGTAAATATAAGTGGCCATGTAAGAATTGAACCTTCATGGCAACAATTTTGAAGATATTATTAATACGAAAGGGACTTTTAGCCAGTCAATAGTTAAAGGCATATTGTCTACCACAATCGTAATTTTTTCATACCCAAAATTATTGTCGTTTTCCGTACTGACCTTCATAAAATGAAGATTTTTTTAAACACCGAATTATTGGCGAATACGCTACGAAACGTTGTTTTTTCGATTTAAAAAAGCTGACCATCGTTACTGGAAGCTAATTAATTATGCACTGACATGAGCGAGGCCAGATCTATTTTATCTATTTTTATGCCAGTAGCCCGGATGCTGCAGCATGGATGTTAAAATTCGTGTTTGTTTACCTCGCAAATACGGCCGTTTTATGCTATTCATTGACAATAATTTGCTGTTGCCAGGTGCAATATTACATATATTGAATAATATCTACCGAAAATGATCATAGGCATCATCATAAATTCATAAAATATGAAAAACGATTGAGAAAAGAAGGAAAAAACATGCTCGGCTTACCTATCAAGCAAAATATTTGCCAATTCAGCGCGAGTTTGGACGCGTAGCACTTCCTTGAGTTCGTTCCAACGGTCCAACTGATCCCCTACATATATCCTGCATTTGTTCCATTTGGAAGATACTTCACTTCTATTCATTTTTCTCTCTGAATCCGTCAAAGTCCGGTTTCTTCCACGCGTTGACACTTTCTCTTTTGCCCAAGAACCACATGTTGTTTATTGTTTCTAAACAGTGCGCATGCCCAAGACGGGTTCACATAGAAGGCCATATGAATAGATATCCTGGACAATAATTCCGATAACGATAGTTTTGGGTCTTTTTTGTCAAAAAATCGTATCTTTTAAAGCATAACTCGGTGTTAATCTTCATTTTATGAAGGTCAGTACGAAAACGACAATAATTTTGGGTATGAAAAAATTACGATTTTAGTAGACAATATCCCTTTAAGCCTGGAAATATTAAAAACTTTTTCCCACGTGAAACTACAATCCAATGTTTCAAATTAACTACCTCTAGAGAATCGAAAGCGATTTGGACTACCAGGCTCTTCATGGTTACTAACCCGATTTATTCTGAAGTTAATTTAAAATTGGATTCCGCCAATCTCCATTGTTAAACGATGGTTTCTCTAGATATATTCTGTATTAGGTAGTCAATATACTATCAATCTTACAGAGAAATTCTGACAGTGAATGTTAATTATGATTTGTTTGTCCGTACGAATTAACGTTTGCAATACTTTTTGCCAAAGCTTGTGTCTGGCTAATGTAAAAAAGCAATATGACATGTATTATTTTACGCATTCCCATCATAAAAGGATTTTTTATTGCTCTTGTACGGTTTCTAAATGCCCTTTTAACGGGTACGATAACCTATCCGTTAATTTTTTCCGTAAACTAGACGCTTAACGGGAACGTTATATATACGGATGCGTTAATAAGGGTAATAAAGAAATGGTGTGTTGAATCAGATTTTAAAGCGCCAAACCTCCCCCTTTCAATACGGCTCAAAGTTTCCGGCTGTCACTATAACAGTATTTACAACAATACTTGAACAAAACAGGTAAAACAGTTGTCAAATCAGCGCCAAACTCAGTGAAGTATATGTCAAAAACACTTTTACGTCACACATTGATAAAAAAAAAAATTTTGACATTTTTGTTGAAACCTTATCTTTATAAATTTTCACTATATGAAAATCTATCGTTTATAATCTTTTCTGCAGAGACGGAATATATTTCGACAAGATCTTGGTATCGGAATATAAACTTTTTAAGAGATCGAATAAGGCGAATCTTTTTATAGCCCTGGTCCAGTAGCCTGTTTCTCAGATGAAGATGACGTTTCAGGAAATCAGAATAATTACTACTGGCCCTTACATAACGAATCAATTGCGAGATGTAAGTTACGGAGGTTTCGTGATTACCAATTTTTTAGCGGAAATTTTTAACGGAGACGTTAACGGATCCGGTAGTTAACGGACGCTTTGTGAATAAGGTCCCACGAGATTCAAAGAAACGATATCGCACATACTAACAAAAAATGTAATCCTTGTACTGCATATCTTAGTTTGTACTAAGTGGATAGTATATTTGGACTTATGGATGAAACATTGGATATCTGCAAAGGTCACCAAGGGACGGTGCTTATGGATATGTTCCATTGAACATTCCACCTCGTGCCCCCCAGCAGAACTCCAAGGTTAAATAATATACAAATATATATAGAGATATATTATTGCTACTCAACCACAGACACCAAGGGACAGTGCTTCTGGAGATGTCCAGCATATATAGCTGTGACATTCCACCTCGTGCCTCCAGCAGAACTCCAAGGTTAAATAATATACAAATATATATAGAGATATATTATTGCTACTCAACCACAGACACCAAGGGACAGTACTTCTGGAGATGTTCAGCATATATAGCTGTAACATTCCACCTCGTGACCTCCAGCAGAACTCCAAGGTTAAATAATATACAAATATATATAGAGATATATTATTGCTACTCAACTACAGACACCAAGGGACAGTACTTCTGGAGATGTTCAGCATATATAGCTGTGACATTCCACCTCGTGTCTGAGGCAGAGAAGCAAGAAATCAAGGGGGAAAACACAGACAAAGATAAATAAAGAAAATATATATCTATCTGCAGTGTTTTCTCAAGAACACACCCAAATGTGTTAGTATATTGTGATTTTCACAATTACAGATCCATTCTAATTTCTTTACATCATTTAAGCTATTAAAATTTGGACATGAAGTCAATATTATATCGATCAATTCTTTCCTGTCTGGTTCATGTTTAGAACATTTGAAAAGAAGATGTATTTCATCTTCAACTTCTCCTGAACTGCACTGTTGACAGAGCCTTTGGTGTCGAGGGATACCCTGGTACCTGCCCAACTCTATCTGTAAATGATGAGAGGAAACTCTAAATCTACATATACTCCTCCTGAGCTCAAAGTTCTTTATCAATTTCGAATATTTTTCACAACCGAAGTTAGTTTTCACTTTTGTATATATTTGAAGTTTCCCATCAGAGCAGTTATTCATCCTTTCTTTCCACAGAGCCAAAAAATGTTTCCGGAGACTTTTGACCACACATTCTTTTGATAATTTTTTTTAGACTTTATGTTCAAAAACCCAGGAATTATTTGGAATACTTTCTGAAGTGAGCTAAACCAAGATGATTTATTGTTCATATATAGTTTCTTTGAATGCTTATAGGCCGACTATAAAATTGGGAAACAGTCCAGATATTCTAGTCTTTGCCAGTAGTTCAACATGGACTTGATTATATCAAAGTAAATAGGAAATCTTCCAATTTCAGATAATACAGCTTGATTTGTGGTTTTTCTATGTACTCCAAGAAAAAATTTAACAAATTTGATGTGTAGCTTTTCACACATTAAATTATTAAAAATGTGATCTAGTGTTATCTGCCTGTCATTTTTAAATTTGGATGTCTGTGTATTAAATGAGCCCCAAATTTCACTTCCATATAGTAAAATAGGCTTAATAGTGTGATCAAATACATGAATACTTGTGCCTATATTTGGGTTGTGCGATAAAAAGTCTTTTTGTAATTTAAAGTATGCCTTCAAACTCTTTTTATATAATTCACTTTGAGCAAAGGAGAAGTTGCCTGATGCACTGACGTAGATTCCTAGGTATTTACAATGTTGAACACACTCAATATAATGTTCACTAAATGTGAATTTGTGATTTTTAATGAGCCTTTTTGCTGAAAACCAAAACCTTTGTCTTACTAGGATTTAACTGAAGACACCATTCATCACAATACTTAGCTAAACTATTCAGTTTTGTTTGTAGTACTTGAGGTGTACTTGACAGTAAAACAATATCATCTGCATACATCAAGCAATGAATGAGTTTTTCATCTAGGTATACAGGGTCCAATGATTTATCCAAACAACTAGGTAGGTCATTTATAAAGATCTTAAATAAATTAGTTTTCAGGTTGTCGCCTTGCTTGACTCCTAAATGTACTGAGAAAAAGTCAGTAACGCCACTTTGTAGACGAACACATGATCTGCTTGTTTTATGCATATTATTGATGACTTGATAGAACAATGAACCTACTCCAAGCTTCAGCAATTTAATCTTTAGGCCTGTGTGTATAACCGTATCAAAAGCTTTTTGGAAGTCAATAAAACAGGCATACACTCTACCATTTCAAGCATGGATAAAGACCCTAAACCTGTATTTCTATGAATACTTGGGAAAGGTACTTCAATAAAAAGTGGCGGGGTTACGCTAGTTTTAAGGATCCAAGTCTCCCCTCTTAATGAAAGAGAACTATTGATCAACTAGAGGCATGTATACCCTAGAGGACAAACCGTCAGTGCCGGATTTACTATTGTGCTTAGGTGTGCTTAAGCACAGGGCCCTGTTGGTCAGGGGGGGGGGGGCATCTTCCTGTCAACATTTGTTTTACGACGGTGCAATTTTAAATTTGAAAGCGTTCTGTTTCGGAGCGATTCCAGGCATTATGATAGAGTTGATATTCTATGGGAGAGTGCCACAAAGCAGGCAGTCATGACAGTGGCTCAGTGGCATAAAACCAAATTATTAGGGGCCTCTGGTTATTGGGAAAAAAATGATTAAGATGGATTCATGCTTACGTGGTGCAATTTTAAATTTGACGGCGTTCTGTTCAATTTGGACACTTATAGAAGAATGTAGTTGCATAGATAATGGAGCAGTGAAAAACAACACTGCTGCTTAAAATGGCTATTGATAGAAATTAACTTTAAGAACTTTATTCTTCAAGTCCTTGCATATGTAGAGAAGCTTCAATCTTAGCGCGACAAAAAAAATAAATATTCTAACTCTTGTGTTGTCCGAAAAAAAAATTCTGATCGAAACAAAAAACCACAACCCCCCCCATTCAAGTTAAATGGACGTGGACGATTCCTTAGTATCTTGGATGTATTCAGTAGAACGGTAGTGATAGTTTGAGTTCTTTACACATGATTCCAAATGTTCCTCTAAATTGTATCATTATTATTGTAGAATATTATTTAGTTTATGTTATCTGATGTATTTGTTTCCAATTTAATATTTCATGACGGATCACAAATATTACGATCCAATTAAAAAAAATGACTTTGACTCAAAGTCATTAAAATTTCTGTGTTATCTAATACTCTAAAGTCTTTCAGTATTAGATAACAGTTAACACAGAAATTTTAACTTCATGAGTGACCTAAGAATGGCATTCGTTACAGGTATTCTGACCAGTACACTACTACAGAGAGTGCGACGTACGTGCTGCTGCTAGGGACAGGTTGGTTCATCTTTCTGTATGATGAACGTAAAAGATGCAACTACTACTATACTACTGCGCCGCCGTTTGGCTTCTCGAACTGTCAGCAAGATGGCACTGTAGCGCTGGAGAGAATTAGTGCCGTGTGATTTCAATAGAAATATTGTGCAGAGAATCAGAAGGATAACGATATCTATGTTATGCATACATACATACATGAAAAATGATAGTATCTTATTGAGAATATGTCAACATACATGTAGGCTTGTAGCAGCAGTGCTTTGTTCTGGTCACTCCGTTCATGTGAAATATCTTCTTCACGCACATTGTGCGGGCGTTAGTTGTGAGTTGTGCTCTTGTGACTTGTCAGTATGGAAAAATTAAGAGTAAAAGTGATTCATGGGGAAAACAAAGGTTGAGAACCACTGCGTTAAATGATGTTTAGATTTAATAACGTGATGTTGACTGTAATGACTGCCCTGTCTGTTCTCTTTTTATCAAGTTTGACTATTTCATCATGTGACCTGTGTAAGACGGTGTTGGGCGAGTTCGGGCTTTGGGTAATATATAATAGCTTCGAGTTTGTTGCAGACGCAGTGTACATGTCTGACCTAATATAACGTAATATTTTAACTATTCCTAAATTTCCTGAGCATGTATGCCTAACTGCCTGTGTAGGCCTACCGGGTATACCTCCTTCCGGGCCCAAATAAGGGGCCTCATAACTTAACTAGCACAGGGACTCATTTGTCCTAAAACCGGCACTGCAAACAGTTGATTTAGAGAACAGAAATGTCGAACTGATGGTGACATGATAAATACGATATCGTCTGGGAATAATTAAACAAATATCGACCCAGTATTTGATATGGTGAACATGATTTAATAAAGACTTGATATACATGTAATATAATGATATTATATGATATGTAACAAATATCAATATGACCTCTAAAAACTTCATGATTCATATATGTAAAACAATAATGTCAAAGCAACGTGTCACAAGTTTCTAAAAAACAAATGAAAAACATAATGTAATATCTTTAGTATTCATACATTGTGTATTATTTGTAAGTAGTACGTACATAGGAATAATTAGAAAACAGATATTATATACCGTTCTATAAGTCAAATTTGTAGATCTGTCCATTGTCCCTACATTAAATATGTCTTCTTTAAATAAGTGATAATGAAATGTCCTCTATATTGACACCTAACAGACATGTACCTGTATATAGGGTTAGACTTGTTGTGTTTAACGCCACTTTCAACAATATTTCAGTTATATCGTGGTGGTCAGTTTTATTGGTGTAGGAAACCGGAATACCCGGAAAAAACCACCGACTTGTCACTGACAAACTTTATCACATAATTTTGTATCGAGTACACCTCGCCATGAGCGGGAGTCTGTATATATAGACAATATCAATTAGTGAAATTTCTTAAAATATAAAGTTTATGTGTACGAGGCTTAAAAACTGGGATAAAAGCGAAGTTCCCCCGAGCTTTTCCCCAGTTTTGCGTCGAATACACATAAACTTTATATCTTAAGACATTGTATTAAAATTGTATTTATCATGCAGAGAAATCACATTAATCACATTAATCACATTAATCCATCAACGTTCTTATTTTGAATTAAATAATGATATTATTTAATTTTTTCTCGATAGCCCGTTTTGATATTTTCTGTCAACAGGAAGTAAACTGAAGATACAGTTAGTGTCCCAAAGCTCAACAGGTAACATGTGAAAGGGGTACCAGAAAATATATATTTCGGTCAGTGATCGTATATTACAAAAAAGTTATAGACAACTTGACTGCTCAAATAAAACGAATGAACGATAAATTGACTGCTCAAATAGAACGAGTTACGGATACATTTATCTATCCTGCACTTATTCTGTTCGAGCAGTAAAATGCATCAACTTGCAGGGGCGGATCCAGGATTCCAAGTTAGGGGGGGCGCACTTAATTTTTTTTTTTTGATATTTCGTATGAAAAATCATTATTTTACGCCAAAAAATCATATTTTTTCCAATTTTAGGGGGGGGGGGGGGGGGGGGGGCGTGCGCGCTCTCCTGGATTCGCCCCTGACTTGATAATTTTTTGTTATCTACGGTAACTGACAAAGATATAGTTTCTCTAGATCAAACATATTTTATTGCTAAATATTATAACAATTGGATTGGACACAAATTATAACAATTTACAAGGGTCCTCTCCACATAATACATAATTACAATAGTACATGCGTCAGCAATAGTAAAATACAATATACAACATTATAAATAAAATCTTTCTCTGGTACCCGATTAATGTTGAGCGACAGTAAGAAACGGTAACAGTGTAAGTACGGACTTCACAGATCTGGTCTCGAGTCCACGGAGTACTCAGGTAACACTTAAACAATATTTGTTATCGACTCCACTGAGTAATGGAACTCGGTCTCCTCTTAAACAAAACATATTATCGAGTCCCATGAATACTGGAACACATTTCAAAACTATGTATGATTGAATCCCATGAGTACTTGAGCACCTTTTAAACAAGACATGCTATAGAGTCCAAGTAGGACTGAATCACCTTGGTCTGAAACAAAGCGCATTATGTATTGAACATCCCTTATGGAATACCTGTTATAGAGGCCGAGTGAGTAATGGGGCATCTCGTGAAACAAATCTGTTATCGATGTCGATAGAGATAAGGGACACATCTTGAAATACACGTGATCGAGTTCATTGAGTATTAAATACTTTAACTCTTTGTTTGTTTTTTTAATTATGTTGTATATTGTGTGTCTGCACTTAGACAAAGCCACCATGTATCAGCTGTAATTAAGTGTCTTCAGAGAGGATCATCACATAACGTTAAATAAAAAACACTTGATGATATCACAGAGATCAAGTAGTTTGTGAACATGTAAAGATTTGTGATAACACATGTTGTTGCATCAACAACAGACCCGCCTTAGTTAAAGATAATTTTATAAATAAAATATAAAATCATTATCGACAAAAATCGATTTCTAGATCTTTATTGATAAGTTTTCGTGAATGACAGATATAAGATGTAAAAGAATATAAGAGAAAATCAAACCTTACACAATAGGACAACTTAAAAACAAATTGAAAAATAATAGATCTATAATTAATTATACTTCAAAGGTAGCGCGTACGAGACTGCCACCGGTCTTCTTACAGTTAAATATATACACAATTTATCCTTCCGTATATACATGTATGTCGTTTTTCATAATTCAAAGATGCCCACTGTCGTCTGTATACCACCTGTATAAATTAAATAAAAACGTAGATCCCCAATTAAGTGCGCACGACGCATTTCTGGGATAACGATTAGAAAGGCAAATCATTAAAAAAATACTTTTAGGGCAAGGAAAGCAAAGAGTCTAAACAGGGCTCAAAATCAGCTAATGTCAGCTATGTACTATGGAGGAGATTCTTTGTTTAATCATATTGTTTAGCAACTGGAAGATGAGCGAGTGTTTAATTTTTTAAGCTATCTCATGATTGGGACATCATGTGGATAAGATAACAATTTACTTTTTGAAAAGACGATAATGATGCCTTCTTTGTACTAAGAGTAAAGTGGGGACATCAACCTTGAAATAAAGACATGTTTTTCTCTTGACAAAAAACAAGACAATCCAAGCATTTATATGTTGTTCTTTTTTCAAATCCAAATATGAATAAAGTGAAAAAAAATACCACTCTGTCGGAACAACTCCAAAATCAAATATCAAAATTGTAGAAAGAGGTAAAATCGACATACATATCTCACAAATATACGACCGCTCACTTTCCTGGCTATCGACATACATATCTCACAAATATACGACCGCTCACTTTCCTGGCTATCGACATACATATCTCACAAATATACGACCGCTCACTTTCCTGGTTATCGACATACATATCTCACAAATATACGACCGCTCACTTTCCTGGCTATCGACATACATATCTTACAAATATACGACCGCTCACTTTCCTGGCTATCGACATACATATCTCACAAATATACGACCGCTCACTTTCCTGGTTATCGACATGCATATCTCACAAATATACGACCGCTCACTTTCCTGGCTATTGACATACATATCTCACAAATATACGACCGCTCACTTTCCTGGCTATCGACATACATATCTCACAAATATACGACCGCTCACTTTCCTGGCTATCGACATACATATCTCACAAATATACGACCGCTCACTTTCCTGGCTATCGACATACATATCTCACAAATATACGACCGCTCACTTTCCTGGCTATCGACATACATATCTCACAAATATACGACCGCTCACTTTCCTGGCTATCGACATACATATCTCACAAATATACAACCGCTCACTTTCCTGGCTATCGACATACATATCTCACAAATATACGACCGCTCACTTTCCTGGCTATCGACATACATATCTCACAAATATACGACCGCTCACTTTCCTGGCTATCGACATACATATCTCACAAATATACGACCGCTCACTTTCCTGGCTATCGACATACATATCTCACAAATATACGACCGTTCACTTTCCTGGTTATCGACATACATATCTCACAAATATACGACCGCTCACTTTCCTGGCTATCGACATACATATCTCACAAATATACGACCGCTCACTTTCCTGGCTATCGACATACATATCTCACAAATATACGACCGCTCACTTACCTGGCTATCGACATACATATCTCACAAATATACGACCGCTCACTTTCCTGGCTATTGACATACATATCTCACAAATATACGACCGCTCACTTACCTGGCTATCGACATACATATCTCACAAATATACAACCGCTCACTTTCCTGGCTATCGACATACATATCTCACAAATATACGACCGCTCACTTTCCTGGCTATCGACATACATATCTCACAAATATACGACCGCTCACTTTCCTGGCTATCGACATACATATCTCACAAATATACGACCGTTCACTTTCCTGGCTATCGACATACATATCTCACAAATATACGACCGCTCACTTTCCTGGCTATCGACATACATATCTCACAAATATACGACCGCTCACTTTCCTGGCTATCGACATACATATCTCACAAATATACGACCGCTCACTTTCCTGGTTATCGACATACATATCTCACAAATATACGACCGCTCACTTTCCTGGCTATCGACATACATATCTCACAAATATACGACCGCTCACTTTCCTGGCTATCGACATACATATCTCACAAATATACGACCGCTCACTTTCCTGGTTATCGACATACATATCTCACAAATATACAACCGCTCACTTTCTTGGTTATCGACATACATATCTCACAAATACACGACCGCTCACTTTCCTGATTATCGACATACATATCTCACTAATACACGACCGCTCACTTTCCTGGTTATCGAAATACATATCTCACTAATACACGACCGCTTACTTTCCTGATTATCGACATACATATCTCACTAATACACGACCGCTCACTTTCCTGGTTATCGAAATACATATCTCACTAATACACGACCGCTCACTTTCCTGATTATCGACATACATATCTCACAGATACACGACTGCTCACTTTCCTGGTTATCGACATACATACCTCACTAATACACGACCGCTCACTTTCCTGATTATCGACATACATATCTCACTAATACACGACCGCTCACTTTCCCGGTTTTGGCACAGTGTGTGGGGGTAAGCAAATTTTATGGGCTCAACATAATTAAAAAGATACATTTGATAGAATGACTTGAAGTAATCAAAGATGATATTTCTACTTTACTATAAACAGACGTTTTATAATATATTTCGCTATATACAAGGAATAAAACAAATTGTTTTACATATTGTGCTGTATACAAAGGTCAAAAACAAATTCTATAACAAATGTTGCTCTATGCAGGGGATTAAACAAATTCTGATAATATATTCCATAATTCATTAAATGCATTAATGATAAACCATTAGATTTGAATAAAAAACGTATATATCAAATTTAGTGCACACAACACGTTTCTGAAATTACTGTCATCATAAACAATCAAAGCCAAAAGGTTTGAAAGCCAAATAATTCTTTAAAAAAATCTTTGGGAGCAAGAAAACCAAGGTCCTAATTTTAAATTCATGTGGAAAAATCAGTTTTGTTTCCATGGCATTGATATTAATTTTATCATTAGATTTTGTTTCTACAGTGTGTGGTTTTTTTTTCTTCATTTTATTAAACAATGAAAATCTTATCCTAAGTCTATAATTATTTAGTTTTAAATGTGGTTCAATTTCTTGAAATAATGAACTCAGATTAAATTTTGTTGACAAATTCCTATATTACGGCAAATGGTTCCTGTGTCAATATTTACTTTTCATCATTATGCAAATTTTATGTGGAGACATATGTTTCACTTCTGTGACAAACAAAAATCAATTTTATATACTAAGAAAATATATATATACTTTCCTATGTATTGCATTTACATACTTGATACATAAGTAGGCATGAATGAATGATATCCGGTTTATGGACACGCACATTTTGGTAATAAATTAGCACCATGCTTAATGTCGAGACATTCCGAAGTGGAAAGCACCAAATTATTCAATCGGAAGTAATTATTTATGCAGTAATTAGGTGCTGATTATATACAATTGATTAAAATGATTATTTTCTCTAGAAGTATTTAAATGGATTGGTCATAACTTCTAACTTCAACAAATTTCTCTTGACAAAAAAACAACAACAAATAAGTGAAAAAGGAATATAGATATGGCATCGTTTTCCACGATTCTCCTAATGCTGTTAGCCTACCAGACATCAGGTGAGATATATAACTTAGAAAGTTTAAGGAACTAAAACCCAACATATTAGTTTTCTCCGGGTCCTCCGGTTTCCTCCACCGACAAAACTGACCGCCACGATATAACTGAACTATTGCTGAAAATGTTGTTAAACACCATCAAACAAACATCAAACTTAACAACAGATGTTATTGTGTCTCAATGATTTGTAGTGAGAGGACTGATGATTGTTGGTTTTGTTGGTAGAATTGTTGACCATCACTTTATAAACTTCTCTTTGTATAATGTTGTAGTATATGCCACCTCCCCCACCAGTGCCAGATTTACCATTGTGGTTAGGTGTGCTTAAGCACAGAGTCCCGTTGGCCCCGAGGGTGAGGGGGGGGGGATCTTCCTTTTTTTATGATGGATTTTTGCTTATGTGGTGCAATTTTAAATTTGAAGGCGTTTTGTTTTGGAGCGGTTCCAGACATTATGATAGAGTTGATAGTCTAGGGGAGTGTGCCACATTTAGGGCCCAAGTAAGGGCCCTCATAACTTAACTGGCACAGGGCCTTATTTGTCCTAACTCCGGCACTGTCCCCCATGTTGTCTCTCTGTGTTCTGATGGGTTCGTGTTTTTGTTTTACAGTTTCGCTTGTTTTGTTGTAGATTTTTTATCTGGAGAATCCCTTTACTCGTGAAATTGTTTTTCTTTGTGTCTACCCTCCCCCTTCCCCCATTCCTACTGTTTTACTCTTAAATATATCGTTCCAAATAATGTGATCAAAAGTACATGGTCATCTAAAATAGTTTATGTATTGTCGAAATTGCTAGTTATTTAATATAAACAATTTAGTTGGGATAATCTATCAAATTAACCAAAAGGAGAAATCTGAAAAAAAACAATAAACCAAAAACCATGGAAACAAGATTAGATCATTGATATTCATCATTACTGTCAATGATCTTCAACTATGTGGTAATTACCAAGCTTATATGGGGGAGGAGGAGGGGGAGGGGCTCTTTGATCAGATATATCCGACGACTCTCTAGTGAAATCTATGTCTAAAATAAGTGTCTGAATACTTTAACATTCCAAGATAATATCAGGTCTTTGAACTTACAGTTGTAACTTCGTAAGGGCTTTGGACTTACAGTTGTTATTTCGTCAGGACTTTGGGCTTACAGTTGTAACTTCGTAAGGGCTTTGGACTTACAGTTGTTATTTCGTCAGGACTTTGGGCTTACAGTTGTTATTTTGTGAGGGCTTTGGGCTTACAGTTGTAACTTCATAAGGGCTTTGGACTTACAGTTGTTATTTCGTCAGGACTTTGGGCTTACAGTTGTTATTTTTTGAGGGCTTTGGACTTACAGTTGTTATTTCGTCAGGACTTTGGGCTTACAATTGTTATTTTGTGAGGGCTTTGGGCTTACAGTTGTTATTTCGTAAGGGCTTTAGGCTTACAGTTGTTATTTTGTGAGGGCTTTAGGCTTACAGTTGTTATTTTGTGAGGGCTTTGGGCTTACAGTTGTTATTTCGTAAGGGCTTTGGGCTTACAGTTGTTATTTCGTGAGGGCTTTGGGCTTACAGTTGTTATTTCGTGAGGGCTTTGGGCTTACAGTTGTTATTTCGTAAGGGCTTTGGGCTTACAGTTGTTATTTCGTAAGGGCTTTGGGCTTACAGTTGTTATTTCGTAAGGGCTTTGGGCTTACCGTTTTGAATGGAATCTGGGTTCATTGCTTTTCTTCCTAACTGGAACTAGGACAAGGTTCTCTGTTGTTGATTGCAATTGGCTTTAGGTTACTGTTGCCTTTCTTATGAATTTTGGGTTCACTATTGCTGTTTGATGTGGATTCACTCTTAATATTTCATTTGGGTTTTGGGTTCACTTTTATTGTTTGATGTAGATTTTGGGTTCACTTTTAATGTGTCGTGTGGGCTTTGGTTTCACTTTTAATGTTTCGTGTGGGTTTTGGGTTCACTTTTATTGTTTCATATAGGCTTAGATTCATTGTTGTGATATCTTTTGATCTTTGATTTCACTGTCGGGGAAAAAAAGATTGTCTGTTTGGTGTTTTTTGCTGGCTTTAGGTGCTGTTTTAATTGGTTTTTGATTACATGTTAATGTTTCTTACAAGGTTTGGGGTTACTGTTGATTCATCACATTCATTCGCTTGATTATTGTTGGTTATTAAAAGAGAGTTTAAACAGTGATGGTCTGCAATTCCATCAATATCAACAAAATAAACAATTACCTCTAAACAGTGATGGTCAACAATTCACCAATATCAACAACATAAACAATATGTTCTCAGTGCAACTCATGTTTGGATTCACTGTAGGTAGCTCGCTTACGTTTTGATATTATAGTGGGTCAACATTGATATTATAATGGGTCAACATTTCATGTTCAGTTTTGTCATAGTAGACTGGAAATCATGTTATCATTTGACATTTCTACAAAGACTGTCATCAATTGGTTTGCTTGAATTCATTTAAGGGTTTGCTATTTTTGCTTATTTTAATTTATATGTTTTCTTTAATTAACAATATAATCACACCCGTGGTGTAATGGTTACAGTGCTCGCCTCGAGTGCAGTACATCGTGGGTTCGAGTCCCGATCGGGGCAAACCAAAGACTAGGCAATTGGTATTTGTTGCTTCTCCGCTAAGCACACAGCATTAAGGAGAAAGAGCAAATATTTGTTAGCTTGGAATCAGGACAATGTGTCCGGGTGGTGCCACATGTTTGCGGACTGTTGGTTCAGCTAACAACACTAAAATCAAACTAAGCGTATTGGTATCGTACAAAGTAGACCTCATCATTATCTCATTGAAAACTAACTTGTTCTCGCCATAATATAGCTGAACAATTGCTGCGTTGGTGTTAAACAGCACTCACTCACTCACTCACTCACTCACTCACTCACTCACTCAATTAACATTATTAGTAATCTAATCTACCACAAATAATTTAGTTTTCACCATTTCTGACTAAGTATTAATATGACTAATATCCGTGTTGTATATGTACTGTGATAGATATTAAAACAAAATTATTACGCGTGCAGATTTATATTGTTCACACTTATCAACAGATGCCGCCGAGAGAGGATTAAGTTCTCCTGTGCAGAAGTAATTATTTACATGTAATACAAAAGTTTATAATACATTTTATTAGAAGACACAATAAGAATCATTATCTTACATACACATGTATTACAATCTGACATTGTATGATTTAACACTGCTATAAAATATGACCACCAAAATGTGGCATGGTACAATATGACGCTGCTAGCAACAGCCACAACATGTAGCATGGTACAATATGACGCTGCTAGCAACAGCCACAACATGTAGCATGGTACAATATGACGCTGCTAGCCACAGCCACAACATGTAGCATGGTACAATATGACGCTGCTAGCTGCAGCCACAAAATGTAGCAAGGTACATTTTGACGCTGTAAGCAACATCCATTAAAATGTGGCATGGTAAAATTTGACGCTGCTAGCAACAGCCACACAATGTGGCATTGTACAATATGACGCTGCTAACAACATTCACACAAATGTGGCATGGTACAATATGACGCTGCTAACAACAGTCACACAATGTGGCATTGTACAATATGACGCTGCTAACAACATTCACACAAATGTGGCATGGTACAATATGACGCTGCTAACAACAGTCACACAAATGTGGCATGGTACAATATGACGCTGCTAACAACAGTCACACAAATGTGGCATGGTAAAATATGACGCTGCTAACAACAGTCACACAAATGTGGCATGGTACAATATGACGCTGCTAACAACAGTCACACAAATGTGGCATGGTACAATATGACGCTGCTAACAACAGTCACACAAATGTGGCATGGTACAATATGACGCTGCTATCAACAGTCACACAAATGTGGCATGGTACAATATGACGCTGCTAACAACAGTCACACAAATGTGGCATGGTACAATATGACGCTGCTAACAACAGCCACACAAATGTGGCATGGTACAATATGACGCTGCTAACAACAGTCACACAAATGTGGCATGGTACAATATGACGCTGCTAACAACAGTCACACAAATGTGGCATGGTACAATATGACGCTGCTAACAACAGCCACACAAATGTGGCATGGTACAATATGACGCTGCTAACAACAGTCACACAAATGTGGCATGGTACAATATGACGCTGTTGTTCAATCTGTAGTTTTCTGTGTAATGTTTTATAGATCATTGTTTGTCTTTTTGTCCTTTTCCATTTAGCCATTGCATTGTTTGTCTGTCTTCGATTTACGGCTTCTGACTACCACTTTGGTAACTTTTCTGCACACAAAAGGGCATGGTATTATTTACGTTGTAAATAATAGTCTTAGTATTGTACTTATTTAACTATATAAGTCATGTAGGTATTTATTTAACTATATAAGTCATGTAGGTACTTATTTAACTATATAAGTCATGTAGGTATTTATTTAACTATATAAGTCATGTAGGTATTTATTTAACTATATAAGTCATGTAGGTACTTATTTAACTATATAAGTCATGTAGGTATTTATTTAACTATATAAGTCATGTAGGTACTTATTTAACTATATAAGTCATGTAGGTATTTATTTAACTCTATAAGTCATGTAGGTATTTATTTAACTATATAAGTCATGTAGGTATTTATTTAACTATATAAGTCGTGTAGGTATTTATTTAACTATATAAGTCATGTAGGTACTTATTTAACTTTATAAGTCATGTAGGTATTTATTTAACTATATAAGTCATGTAGGTACTTATTTAACTATATAAGTCATGTAGGTACTTATTTAACTATATAAGTCATGTAGGTACTTATTTAACTATATAAGTCATGTAGGTATTTATTTAACTATATAAGTCATGTAGGTACTTATTTAACTATATAAGTCATGTAGGTACTTATTTAACTATATAAGTCATGTAGGTACTTATTTAACTTTATAAGTCATGTAGGTATTTATTTAACTATATAAGTCATGTAGGTACTTATTTAACTATATAAGTCATGTAGGTATTTATTTAACTATATAAGTCATGTAGGTACTTATTTAACTATATAAGTCATGTAGGTACTTATTTAACTATATAAGTCATGTAGGTACTTATTTAACTTTATAAGTCATGTAGGTATTTATTTAACTATATAAGTCATGTAGGTACTTATTTAACTATATAAGTCATGTAGGTACTTATTTAACTATATAAGTCATGTAGGTACTTATTTAACTTTATAAGTCATGTAGGTATTTATTTAACTATATAAGTCATGTAGGTACTTATTTAACTATATAAGTCATGTAGGTATTTATTTAACTATATAAGTCATGTAGGTACTTATTTAACTCTATAAGTCATGTAGGTATTTATTTAACTATATAAGTCATGTAGGTATTTATTTAACTATATAAGTCATGTAGGTACTTATTTAACTCTATAAGTCATGTAGGTATTTATTTAACTATATAAGTCATGTAGGTATTTATTTAACTCTATAAGTCATGTAGGTACTTATTTAACTCTATAAGTCATGTAGGTATTTATTTAACTATATAAGTCATGTAGGTACTTATTTAACTATATAAGTCATGTAGGTATTTATTTAACTATATAAGTCATGTAGGTATTTATTTAACTATATAAGTCATGTAGGTATTTATTTAACTGTATAAGTCATGTAGGTACTTATTTAACTATATAAGTCATGTAGGTATTTATTTAACTATATAAGTCATGTAGGTACTTATTTAAATATATAAGTCATGTAGGTATTTCGTTGTTCTATTGCTTCACATCATCATTTTTATTGATAATGAATAGCACCAAGTAACTATCATATGCTTTTTTAAAGATCATTTCACTGCTGCAGAAGATTCCTTATTACCACTGACAAATACTCCGTGGAACATTGCTTCTTCAAATAACGTCAATACAACGTCAAAAATTGGAACCTCAACAACCATTAACAAGCTTGATACATCAGATGAAATTATAAACAATACTGGGCTAGATACTAGACACTTAACTTCAGTATCAATTCAAGGGAGTACATTAGAGATATATTCTAGTTCTGTAGACGACGTGCTATGGACAAGCCGCTTAACATTGAACCAAACTTTGTCCGACACTGTGGTTACATTGGAAAACGGAACTCTCATTTTGAAAACGGGCCAAGCAGTGATAACGGGTAAGTACACTTATCTTGATTTCCGTTAAAACATTGTCTTTCTCATAAACAAAAACATGCCATAATCCAGGATAAATCATGCCATTTTCTAGAACAAAACATTGTCAATATCGTGGACAAACCATTGCAATTTTCTGGAACAAAACATTACTTTTCGTTCCATTGTCCAGGAAAATGTTTTGCCTTTCATAGTTTGTAGACTCCGTAACAGAATTGAGCCCAATTTCTGTCAAACCATAAAGTAAATTAAACATGAACGATCCCTGGTGCTGGGTTGGGGACAAGCACAACAAATATGGCGGAGTAGAAATCTCCGAATTATTGAAGCGAGGTACATGTATATATATTTTTTTAATATTAATTTATTTGAGTATTTATCTGCAATGAAAAAGCACACTCTCCTGTTGCAGGCTTCCTTGTTTGTAACAGGTGATTTTTAGGTGTCTGAATATCTTAGCATTTGAGGTGGTTATTGGAGTTCAAACTCGCGTCAGTTGATGTCAAAATCAATTATCGTAGCCACTCGTTCACTCAGACTCTCATTAGCGACATTGATAAATATGAATATCCTGCAATCATTACCATTTTTGTATTTTAATGTCCTGTAACTGGTATCAGAATACCCGTGGTAGGACGTTGATTAATATTTATCCATAGACCGAATCCGTGGTTGATCGAAGCATGCCTTACGGATACTGTCACGACGGAGCTCAGGAAGATCCGTCCTACTAGTGACCAGGCTACCACGAAGTAATTTTAGCATTACTCCTGGACCATACGTGGATCCAGAAGCGTTTCGCAGTCTGATCATCGTGGATGTCTTATTTCTGTAGAGAAATACGTGCAAATCTGATCTTTATACTTACTCTATATATAAACTCTACTGGTACCTGATTCATATAAAGTTATCTAAGAGCATATGGTAATAAACAGTAACGTTGCATCGTGACGCGGAAGAGAATACAACGGAAAATGATTAGAACGGCTCTTTTCAGTAAAATTGGGTAGTTGTTTTAGACTTTTTGACATTTCAGGATAAGTAGGAGGGCTCATGATGTCTTATTTACCTCTAGTTGTTTGTAGGAGGGCTCATGTCTTATTTATGTTATTTGTGTTTGTTTGTGTATAGTGATGTGTTTTTTGTTTTGTTTGTTTTCGTCCTGTGTCTTGTGTACCCAATGTTGCCAGTTTCTCTGAATTGTTCATTTTTATTGCCCCCTTCGGTGTTTTCTAACGTGTATAGTACATTGTCGGCAAAAATAAAATTTATTTGCATTTGCGGTTCAGAAAAGTTCATCATGGCGTGCTGCAGTACATAAATAATCTGAGGACAATGACAATTGACTGAAATGCTGGCTCATTTTAGAGAACAACATGTTGTCTCGATTGAAATATTGATTTCAAATGAATGCCTTTTTTTTTGGCTTAAGGAAGTAAGTGATTGATGAATCAACCCTGAACATTTAGTAGTATAGATAAGTAAACAATATTTAATTCGAATTCTTTAGTGTTGATGATAGCACAGAATTTGTTACAGAAACGTATTTATTTATAATGGACAGCAGGGCATAAAAAGTAGTTTTCTCCCTGAGGCTTATGTACATCCTTTCTTAAAGAGTCGTCTGCTTGTTTCGCGGAACGACTACTCAACTCGCAATAAGGATTGTATGTAAACCAGTACATTGATTGTATTGGGAGAATGCCACGTTTTTTGCACGTCAAAGGCATCTTGCAGCAACCCCTAATAATAAGTGGTTAGCAGTTATCAATGGTAACACGTTTCAAGGCAAAATGTTCAACTCTACCCATGATCCCTCTCTTTCCTTGTACCAATCAAATCAATCATTGCAAAGGTTCATCCAAGCACCAACTTGCATTATTTGTAAACGAGTTTAACGAACAATTTCTTCAAATACATTAATGTTTAGTTGTTGTTGTTGATTGTAGATAGTTTGTTCTTGTCATTGCTGAAATATCTCTCATCTTACGTTAACAGCAATAACAGATTTCTTCCTTTACTCTAATTTATGTTGGATAGTCTCTGCTGTTCATTTGTAAACACCCATTTCTTACTAATTACCAATAAATTAATAATCAAACAATCGAAAGATAAAAGTTATCCCACTCTATAAAAGACACCCTTCTTGAGGAAGCAATTTACTGTCAAATTAAATTGAGAACAACTCTTCCCGATAATGCTTTAATCCGTGACGTCATGACATGTCTGCATCCCTTTAAATACATATTATATACAGATGTCGTCTGCTATCCTATGTAATTATTGACTGTCTTATAAATAGAGTCATGTCTCGACAAGACACGTTTTAATATATTTATATTGTCTACTACAGAAATGTAAATTATTTTATCTACATCACATGATCTGAAAAAAATGATTTACATACAGAGTCTGGTGAACTATCTGGTGAACTATGGATTACAAGGTGATAGGAGAATAATAGAATGAAGCAAATAAAATGAAACAAAAACAATGGAAACGTAACAAACTGGTGATTAATCGTATCAAATATGTAGGCATCATTAAATGATTAATCGTATCAAATATGTAGGCATCATTAAATGATTAATCGTATCAAATATGTAGGCATCATTAAATGATTAATCGTATCAAATATCTAGGCATCATTAAATGATTAATAAATAACAAATTGTTTAATAATTATGCAATTCACATTAAATTAATTAGATAATAAATCATTAACATCTATTGTATCAGCGATCAAAACCGGGCTTCAGAGTTTATGTGACACTAGCTACTCAAGGGGTGGTGTGAATAAATATCATTACGGTCCCCTCCTCGTGCAATGGCATTAAAACATTTGACTTTTCTACCCTCTACAGAACTATTCCCCACTCAAAGCTAAAATACAGTTTAAAAAATTTAGTCAACATGTTTTTCATAAAAGAAAAAAAGGGTCAACGTAGATACAAATACCTTAGGAAGGGACAAATCTTATTTTGTAAAAAAACACCCTGATTCTACAAACAGGTTCTCATTAACATGATATCATCCAAATGCTTTTTACAGCAGCTTTGTTATGTTTGATGGACTTATTTTTTCAACAGACAGTAAGCATGCTATGAGTACCGTCTGTGATTCTCTTCTCGTCAACTTGTTCCTTTATTCGTACGTGTCAGACTTCATACAAGGGAATAGATGATGGCATTTCACTAAGCAATTCTAGGTTTGGTGATTTCGTTGATCACATCTAACCCATTGAGTTTAAAATAAAGGATACCACAGATACAACTAGGTCTGCTTCATATGTTGACCCACACCTCGAAATTGACATTGAGGGCCGGATAAAAAACGAAACTTTACGACAAAAGAGATGATTTCAATTTTCCCAATTGTGAACTTTCCATTTATATGTAATCCGCCATACAAGACACGTAGAAATAATTAAATGACCACTAAATGACAAATTACAGATTAATTGTTCAACCCACCTGACAAGACACATAGAAATAATTAAATAACCAATATATAACAAACGGGTAAATAATCATTGCATCCACATCATAAGATTATAATTGCTGTCTACTCTATAGATAGCCATGACTTCATCTTGGTTGTGTAACTCTATACATAACTACGATAGTGTCTTGGGTGTGTCTCTCAATGAATAACAATGACGGTATCTTGGGCGTGTCACCCTAAAAAAATAATAGTTGTTGAAGACATATTATTCGTTCTGAGTACACGGTATTATAACGTAAACATGCTGTTCCTAGCTATGTTTTTATTGATAAATCGAACATTCAGATTTTCCATCAGTTCATTATATTAATATCTATTGTAATGTCATAATTTGTATAACATTACACGGATTTTTAATCCTATAAAATTCGATTTCCATTTTTATTTGTTAACATTTGTCACATTACCAATCAGACACACCCACAATAAACAGCTGTGCAAATGTAATGTGAAATTGTCTACTGGAAAAAAAAAATACTAAAGGAAGTTGAATATTAAAATATCACAATTCACTCAATCTGGCATTTATTGTGTCAAATAATCAATTTGGAAAAAAATCTTTTTATAGATTTCACCATTACATGTTTCCACATCAAAATGAACCACATCGTTGGTGTAATGGTTTGTGTGCTTATATCGAGTGCGGTATATCGTAGGGTCAGCGGTGTATCGTAGGGTCGGCGGTGTATCGTAGGGTTGGCGGTGTATCGTAGGGTCGGCGGTGTATCGTAGGGTCGGCGATGTATCGTAGGGTTGGCGGTGTATCGTAGGGTCGGCGGTGTATCGTAGGGTCGGCGATGTATCGTAGGGTCGGCGATGTATCGTAGGGTTGGCGGTGTATCGTAGGGTTGGCGGTGTATCGTAGGGTCGGCGGTATATCGTAGGGTCGGCGGTATATCGTAGGGTTGGCGGTGTATCGTAGGGTCGGCGGTGTATCGTAGGGTCGAGCCTGGATCGGGTCAAACCAAAGACCATACAATTGGTATGTGTTGCTCCACTACCAAGCACACAGCAAAAAGACGAGTTGGCTTAGAATCAGGATAATGTGTCCGAGTGGGGCGACATGTCTTTCCGCGGACTGTTGTTTCAGTGAGCTAGCACTATAAAAATTCAGCTAAGCGTGTTGCTCTAGTACAAAGCGGCCACATCATCTTGTTGAAAATGTACTTGTTCTCGCCATGATATAGATGAAAATTTGCTGAGTTGGCGTTAATCAACAATCACTCACTCGATCACTCTATTAAACTTAATTTATCGTAGTAGTGACTTTTTGATCTATTAATATATTTCAGATTTGTTTAAACAGTTTCTACATTTGTGTGATATAATCTCGCTAAAACACTTTAAACTTTGAATTTGTGTTGTTTACGGACAACAATAACAAAACCATAGCGCCACAACGTAATGTAAATAAATAACCGACAAGGAATATAATGAGCAACCAGTTTCAAATAATTATTTTATTTTTATTTCTATTTATAGAAAGTAGCATGTCAACACAAACGATCTATTCTGACATGAACGACAAGATGCCATCATCATTTATTACCACAGCACATAATGACTTCCAGTATACGTCTACACTATCTGATTCTGCACAAACAACCAAAGTGGTAAACGATACTATTCAACTGACATCTATTGAGACTGGTTCACTGTCAACTCCATACAACACACCAAGCTTAACAACATCTTTTCGTGACAGCTTACAACAAACAAATTTAGATAAATCCACATTTCAGCCGTCTATAGATGTTGAAGTAATACATTCTTCTTCTATACTACAGGATACGATACAACCTTCGTCACCAGATAAATCTACGTTTGACCTTACTACATTCCACAATTCAACAAATCAAATTATTACTTTAGATAGAACAATAGACCCTACCTCTACTTCCATGTCACATCTTTTGAGCAATATATTTACACCCACTTTAATTGCTAATTATACATCTACTTCCATGACTGATAATAAAACATCTACAGCTATCCTAATTAGCAACAACACGATATTACCATCAATGGAGGGTACATTTACATCTATATCAGTTATCAATGATACATTATTACCTACAGTAACAATGGACGGTACATTTACATCTATATCAGTTATCAATGATACATTATTACCTACAGTAACAATGGAGGGTACATTTACATCTACACCAGTCATCAATGATACATTATTACCTACAGCAACAATGGACGGTACATTTACATCTACATCAGTCATCAATGATACATTATTACAAACAGTAACAATAGACAGTACATTTACATCTACATCAGGAACCAATGATACATTATTACCTACAGTAACAACAGACGCTACATTTACATCTACACCAGTCATCAATGATACATTATTACATACATTAACAATACATGGTACATTTACATCTACATCAGTCATCAATGATACATTATTACCTACAGTAACAACAGACGGTACATTTACATCTACACCAGTTATCAATGATACATTATTACCTACATTAACAATACATGGTACATTTACATCTACACCAGTCATCAATGATACATTATTACCTACAGTAACAATAAACAGTTCATTTGCATCTACACCAGTCATCAATGATACATTATTACCTACAGTAACAATAGGCAATACATTTACATCTACACCAGTCATCAATGATATATTATTACCTACAGTAACAATAAACAGTACATTCACTTCTACAACAGACATCAATGATACATTATTACCTACAATAACAATAGACGGTACATTAACATCTGCACCAGTCATGAATGATACTTTATTGCCTACAGTAACAATAGACAGTTCATTTGCATCTACACCAGTCATCAATGATACATTATTACCTACAGTAACAATAGACAGTTCATTTGCATCTACACCAGTCATCAATGATACATTATTACCTACAGTAACAATAAACAGTTCATTTGCATCTACACCAGTCATCAATGATACATTATTACCTACAGTAACAATAGGCAATACATTTACATCTACACCAGTCATCAATGATATATTATTACCTACAGTAACAATAAACAGTACATTCACTTCTACAACAGACATCAATGATACATTATTACCTACAATAACAATAGACGGTACATTAACATCTGCACCAGTCATGAATGATACTTTATTGCCTACAGTAACAATAGACAGTTCATTTGCATCTACACCAGTCATCAATGATACATTATTACCTACAGTAACAATAGACAGTTCATTTGCATCTACACCAGTCATCAATGATACATTATTACCTACAGTAACAACAGACAGTTCAATTGCATCTACACCAGGCATCAATCATACATTATTACCTACAGTAACAACAGACAGTACATTTATATCTACACCAGTCATCAATGATACATTATTACCTACAGTAACAATAGACAGTTCATTTGCATCTACACCAGTCATCAATGATACATTATTACCTACAGTAACAATAGACAGTACATTTACATCTACACCAGTCATCAATGATACATTATTACCTACAGTAACAATAGGCAATACATTTACATCTACACCAGTCATCAATGATACATTATTACCTACAGTAACAATAGACAATACATTTACATCTACACCAGTCATCAATGATACATTATTACCTACAGTAACAATAGACAGTACCTTTCCAACTACACCAGTCATCAATGATACATTATTACCTACAGTAACAATAGAAAGTATATTTACATCTACATCAGTCATCAATGATACATTATTACCTACAGTAACAATACACAGTACATTAACATCTAAACCAGGCATCAATGATACATTATTACCTACGGTAACAATAGACAGTACATTTACCTCTACACCAGGCATCAATGATACATTATTACCTACAGTAACAATAGACAGTACATTTACCTCTACACCTGGCATCAATGATACATTATTACCTACAGTAGCAATGAACAGTAAATTTACATCTACACCAGACATCAATGATACATTATTGCCTACAGTAACAATAGACAGTACATTTACATCTACATCAGGCACCAATGATACATTATTGCCTACAGTAGCAATGGACAGTACATTTACATCTACACCAGACATCAATGATACATTATTACCTACAGTAACAATAGAGACTTCATTTCCATCTACACCAGACATCAATGATACATTATTACCTACATTAGCAACAGAGAGTACATTTACCTCTACCCCAGTCATCAATGATACATTATTACCTACAGTAACAATAGACGGTTCATTTGCATCTACACCAGTCATCAATGATACATTATTACCTACAGTAACAATAGACAGTTCATTTGCATCTACACCAGTCATCAATGATACATTATTACCTACATTAGCAACAGACAGTACATTTACCTCTACCCCAGTCATCAATGATACATTATTACCTACAGTAACAATAAACAGTTCATTTGCATTTACACCAGGCATCAATGATACGTTATTACCTACATTAGCAACAGACAGTACATTTTCATCAACACCAGTCATCAACGATATATTATTACCTACAGAAACAATGAACAGTACATTCACTTCTACAACAGACAGTACATTTACCACTACCCCAGTCATCAATGATACATTATTGCCTACAGTAACAATAGGCAGTTCATTTGCATTTACACCAGGCATCAATGATACATTATTACCTACAGTAACAATAGACATTTCATTTGCATCTACACCACTCATCAATGATACATTATTACCTACAATAACAATAGACGGTCCATTAACATCTGCACCAGTCATGAATGATACATTATTACCTACAATAACAATAGACGGTACATTAACATCTGCACCAGTCATCAATGATACATTATTGCCTACATTAACAATAGACGGTACATTTACATCTACACCAGTCATCAATGATATATTATTACCTACAGTAACAATAGACAGTTCATTTGCATCTACACCAGACATCAATGATACATTATTACCTACAGCAGCAATGGACAGTAAATTTACATCTACACCAGTCATCAATGATATATTATTACCTACAGTAACAATTAACAGTACATTCACTTCTACAACAGACATCAATGATACATTATTACCTACAATAACAATAGACGGTACTTTAACATCTGCACCAGTCATGAATTATACACTATTGCCTACAGTAACAATAGACGGTACATTTACATCTACACCAGTCATCAATGATACTTTATTACCTACAGTAACAATAGACAGTTCATTTGCATCTACACCAGTCATCAATGATACATTATTACCTACAGTAACAATAGACAGTTCATTTGCATCTACACCAGTCATCAATGATACATTATTACATACAGTAACAATAGACAATTCATTTGCATCTACAAAAGGCATCAATGATACATTATTACCTACAGTAGCAACAGACAGTACATTTACATCTACACCAGTCATCAATGATACATTATTACATACAGTAACAATAGACAATTCATTTGCATCTACAAAAGGCATCAATGATACATTATTACCTACAGTAGCAACAGACAGTACATTTACATCTACACCAGTCATCAATGATACATTATTCCATACAGTAACAATAGACAATTCATTTGCATCTACAAAAGGCATCAATGATACATTATTACCTACAGTAGCAACAGACAGTACATTTACATCTACATCAGTCATCAATGATACATTATTACCTACAGTAGCAACAGACAGTACATTTACATCTACACCAGTCATCAATGATACATTATTACATACAGTAACAATAGACAATTCATTTGCATCTACAAAAGGCATCAATGATACATTATTACCTACAGTAACAATAGACAGTACATTTACCTCTACACCAGGCATCAATGATACATTATTACTTACAGTAACAATAGACAATTCATTTGCATCTACAAAAGGCATCAATGATACATTATTACCTACAGTAACAATAGACAGTACATTTACATCTACATCAGGCATCAATGATACATTATTACATACAGTGACAATAGACAATTCATTTGCATCTACAAAAGGCATCAATGATACATTATTACCTACAGTAACAATACATGGTACATTTACATCTACACCAGTCATTAATGATACATTATTACCTACAGTAACAATAGACAGTTCATTTGCATCTACACCAGTCATCAATGATACATTATTACCTACAGTAACAATAGCTGGTACATCTACATCTACACCGGTCATCAATGATACATTATTACCTACAGTAACAATAGACAGTACATTTACATCTACACCAGGCATCAATGATACATTATTACCTACAGTAACAATAGACAGTACATTTACCTCAACACCAGGCATCAATGATACATTATTATCTACAGTAGCAATGGACAGTAAATTTACATCTACAAAAGGCATCAATGATACATTATTACCTACAGTAGCAACAGACAGTACATTTACATCTACACCAGGCATCAATGATACATTATTACCTACAGTAACAATAGACAGTACATTTACCTCTACACCAGTCATCAATGATACATTATTATCTACAGTAACAATAGAGAGTACAATTACATCTACACCAGTCATTAATGATACATTATTACCTACAGTAACAATAGACAGAACATTTACCTCTACATCAGGAATCAATGATACATTATTACCTACTGTAACAATAGACAGAACATTTACATCTACACCAGTCATCAATGATACATTATTACCTACAGTAACAATAGACAGAACATTTACCTCTACATCAGGAATCAATGATACATTATTACCTACAGTAACAATAGACAGTACATTTACCTCTACACCAGGCATCAATGATACATTATTACCTACAGTAACAATAGACAGTACATTTACCTCTACACCAGGCATCAATGATACATTATTACCTACAGTAACAATAGACAGTACATTTACATCTACACCAGGCATCAATGATACATTATTACCTACAGTATCAATAGACAGAACATTTACCTCTACATCAGGCATCAATGATACATTATTACCTACAGTAACAATAGACAGTACATTTACCTCTACACCAGGCATCAATGATACATTATTACCTACAGTAACAATAGAGAGAACATTTACCTCTACATCAGGAATCAATGATACATTATTACCTACAGTAACAATAGAGAGAACATTTACCTCTACATCAGGAATCAATGATACATTATTACCTACAGTAACAATAGACAGAACATTTACATCTACACCAGGCATCAATGATACATTATTACCTACAGTAACAATAGAGAGAACATTTACCTCTACATCAGGCATCAATGATACATTATTACCTACAGTAACAATAGAGAGTACAATTACATCTACACCAGTCATTAATGATACATTATTACCTACAGTAACAATAGACAGAACATTTACATCTACACCAGGCATCAATGATACATTATTACCTACAGTAACAATAGAGAGAACATTTACCTCTACATCAGGCATCAATGATACATTATTACCTACAGTAACAATAGAGAGAACATTTACATCTACACCAGGCATCAATGATACATTATTACCTACAGTAACAATAGAGAGAACATTTACATCTACACCAGGAATCAATGATACATTATTACCTACAGTAACAATAGAGAGAACATTTACCTCTACATCAGGCATCAATGATACATTATTACCTACAGTAACAATAGAGAGAACATTTACATCTACACCAGGCATCAATGATACATTATTACCTACAGTAACAATAGAGAGAACATTTACATCTACACCAGGCATCAATGATACATTATTACCTACAGTAACAATAGACAGAACATTTACCTCTACATCAGGCATCAATGATACATTATTACCTACAGTAACAATAGACAGTACATTTATATCTACACCAGGCATCAATGATACATTATTACCTACAGTAACAATAGAGAGAACATTTACCTCTACATCAGGCATCAATGATACATTATTACCTACAGTAACAATAGAGAGAACATTTACATCTACACCAGGCATCAATGATACATTATTACCTACAGTAACAATTGACAGTACATTTACCTCTACACCAGTCATCAATGATACATTATTACCTACAGTAACAATAGACAGAACATTTACATCTACACCAGGCATCAATGATACATTATTACCTACAGTAACAATAGAGAGAACATTTACCTCTACATCAGGCATCAATGATACATTATTACCTACAGTAACAATAGAGAGAACATTTACATCTACACCAGGCATCAATGATACATTATTACCTACAGTAACAATAGAGAGAACATTTACCTCTACATCAGGCATCAATGATACATTATTACCTACAGTAACAATAGACAGTACATTTACCTCTACATCAGGAATCAATGATACATTATTACCTACAGTAACATTAGACAGAACATTTACATCTACACCAGGCATCAATGATACATTATTACCTACAGTAACAATAGAGAGAACATTTACCTCTACATCAGGCATCAATGATACATTATTACCTACAGTAACAATAGAGAGAACATTTACCTCTACATCAGGCATCAATGATACATTATTACCTACAGTAACAATAGAGAGAACATTTACATCTACACCAGGCATCAATGATACATTATTACCTACAGTAACAATAGACAGAACATTTACCTCTACATCAGGCATCAATGATACATTATTACCTACAGTAACAATAGAGAGAACATTTACCTCTACACCAGGCATCAATGATACATTATTACCTACAGTAACAATAGAGAGAACATTTACATCTACACCAGGCATCAATGATACATTATTACCTACAGTAACAATAGAGAGAACATTTACCTCTACATCAGGCATCAATGATACATTATTACCTACAGTAACAATAGACAGTACATTTACCTCTACATCAGGAATCAATGATACATTATTACCTACAGTAACATTAGACAGAACATTTACATCTACACCAGGCATCAATGATACATTATTACCTACAGTAACAATAGAGAGAACATTTACCTCTACATCAGGCATCAATGATACATTATTACCTACAGTAACAATAGAGAGTACAATTACATCTACACCAGTCATTAATGATACATTATTACCTACAGTAACAATAGACAGAACATTTACATCTACACCAGGCATCAATGATACATTATTACCTACAGTAACAATAGAGAGAACATTTACCTCTACATCAGGCATCAATGATACATTATTACCTACAGTAACAATAGAGAGAACATTTACCTCTACATCAGGCATCAATGATACATTATTACCTACAGTAACAATAGACAGTACATTTACCTCTACACCAGGCATCAATGATACATTATTACCTACAGTAACAATTGACAGTACATTTTCCTCTACACCAGGCATCAATGATACATTATTACCTACAGAAACAATAGACAGTACATTTACCTCTACACCAGGCATCAATGATACATTTGTACCTACAGTAACAATTGACAGTACATTTACCTCTACACCAGGCATCAATGATACATTATTACCTACAGTAACAATAGACAGTACATTTACCTCTACACCAGGCATCAATGATACATTATTACCTACAGTAACAATAGAGAGAACATTTACCTCTACATCAGGCATCAATGATACATTATTACCTACAGTAACAATAGACAGTACATTTACCTCTACACCAGGCATCAATGATACATTATTACCTACAGTAACAATAGACAGTACATTTACCTCTACACCAGGCATCAATGATACATTATTACCTACAGTAACAATAGACAGTACATTTACCTCTACACCAGGTATCAATGATACATTATTACCTACAGTAACAATAGACAGTACATTTACCTCTACACCAGGCATCAATGATACATTTGTACCTACAGTAACAATTGACAGTACATTTACCTCTACACCAGGCATCAATGATACATTATTACATACAGTAACAATACACAGTACATTTACCTCTACACCAGGCATCAATGATACATTATTACCTACAGTAACAATTGACAGTACATTTACCTCTACACCAGGCATCAATGATACATTATTACCTACAGTACCAATTGACAGTACATTTACCTCTACACCAGGCATCAATGATACATTATTACATACAGTAACAATAGACAGTACATTTACCTCTACACCAGGCATCAATGATACATTATTACCTACAGTAACAATTGACAGTACATTTACCTCTACATCAGGCATCAATGATACATTATTACCTACAGTAACAATTGACAGTACATTTACCTCTACACCAGGCATCAATGATACATTATTACCTACAGTAACAATTGACAGTACATTTACCTCTACACCAGGCATCAATGATACATTATTACCTACAGTAACAATAGACAGTACATTTACCTCTACACCAGTCATCAATGATACATTATTACCTACAGTAACAATAGACAGTACATTTACATCTACATCAGTCATCAATGAAACATTATTACCTACTGTAAAAATAGACAGTACATTTACATCTACACCAGGCATCAATGATACATTATTACCTACAGTAGCAATGGCCAGTACATTTACATCTACACCAAACATCAATGATACATTATTACCTACAGTAACAATAAACAGTTCATTTGCATCTACACCAGTCATCAATGATACATTATTACCTACAGTAACAATAAACAGTACCTTTACCACTACACCAGTCATCAATGATACATTATTACCTACAGTAACAATAGCTGGTACATCTACATCTACACCGGTCATCAATGATACATTATTACCTACAGTAACAATAGACAGTACATTAATATCTACACCAGGCATCAATGATACATTATTACCTACAGTAGCAATAAACAGTACATTTACCTCTACACCAGGCGTCAATGATACATTATTACCTACAGTAACAATAGAGAGTACAATTACCTCTACACCAGGCATCAATGATACATTATTACCTACAGTAACGATAGACAGTACATTAATATCTACACCAGGCATCAATGATACATTATTACCTACAGTAGCAATAAACAGTACATTTACCTCTACACCAGGCGTCAATGATACATTATTACCTACAGTAACAATAGAGAGTACATTTACCTCTACACCAGGCATCAATGATACATTATTACCTACAGTACCAATAGACAGAACATTTACCTCTACACCAGGCATCAATGATACATTATTACCTACAGTAACAATAGACAGTACATTTACCTCTACACCAGGCATCAATGATACATTATTACCTACAGTAACAAAAGACAGTACATTTACCTCTACACCAGGCATCAATGATACATTATTACCTACAGTAACAATAGACAGTACTTTTACATCCATATCAGTCATCAATGATACATTATTACCTACAATAACAATAGACAGTACATTTACCTCTACACTAGGCATCAATGATACATTATTACCTACATTAACAATAGACAGTACATTTACATCTACACCAGGCATCAATGATACATTATTACATACAGTAACAATAGACAGTACATTTACCTCTACACCAGTCATCAATGATACATTATTACCTACAGTTACAATAGACAGTACATTTACCTCTACACCAGGCATCAATGATACATTATTACCTATAGTAACAATAGACAGTACATTTACCTCTACACCAGGCATCAATGATACATTATTACCTACAGTAGAAATGGACAGTAAATTTACATCTACACCAGACATCAATGATACATTATTGCCTACAGTAACAATAGACAGTACATCTACATCTACATCAGGCACCAATGATACATTATTACCTACAGTAGCAATGGCCAGTACATTTACATCTACACCAGACATCAATGATACATTATTACCTACAGTAACAATAAACAGTTCATTTGCATCTACACCAGTCATCAATGATACATTATTACCTACAGTAATAATAGACAGTTCATTTGCATCTACACCAGTCATCAATGATACATTATTACCTACAGTAACAATAAAAAGTAGCTTTACAACTACACCAGACATCAATGATACATTATTATCTACAGTAACAATAGACAGTACCTTTACAACTACACCAGTCATCAATGATACATTACTACCTACAGTAACAATAGCTGGTACATCTACATCTACACCGGTCATCAATGATACATTATTACCTACAGTAACAATAGACAGTACATTTACATCTACATCAGGCATCAATGATACATTATTACCTACAGTAGCAATAGACAGTACATTTACCTCTACAACAGGCATCAATGATACATTATTACCTACAGTAACAATAGACAGTGCATTTACATCTACACCAGACATCAATGATACATTATTGCCTACAGTAACAATAGACCGTACATTTACATCTACATCAGGTACCAATGATACATTATTACCTACAGTAGCAATGGCCAGTACATTTACATCTACACCAGACATCAATGATACATTATTACCTACAGTAACAATAAACAGTTCATTTGCATCTACACCAGTCATCAATGATACATTATTGCCTACAGTAACAATAGACAGTACATTTACATCTACACCAGACATCAATGATAGATTATTGCTTACAGTAACAATAGACAGTTCATTTACATCTACACCAGTCATCAATGATACATTATTGACTACAGTAACAATAGACAGTACATTTGCATCTACACCAGTCATCAATGATACATTATTACCTACAGTAACAATAGACAGTTCATTTGCATCTACACCAGGCATCAATGATACATTATTACCTACAGTAGCAACAGACAGTACATTTTCATTTACACCAGTCATCAATGATACATTACTACCTACAGTAACAATAAACAGTACATTCACTTCTACAACAGACATCAATGATACATTATTACCTACAGTAACAATAGACAGTACATTTACCTCTACACCAGGAATCAATGATACATTATTACCTACAGTAACAATAGACAGTACATTTACCTCTACACCAGGCATCAATGATACATTATTACCTACAGTATCAATAGACAGTACATTTACCTCTACACCAGGCATCAATGATACATTATTATCTACAGTAACAATAGACAGTTCATTTACCTCTACACTAGGCATCAATGATACATTATTACCTACAGTAACACTAGACAGTACATTTACCTCTACACCAGGCATCAATGATACATTATTACCTACAGTAACACTAGACAGTACATTTACCTCTACACCAGGCATCAATGATACATTATTACCTACAGTAACAATAGATAGTACATTTACCTCTACACCAGTCATCAATGATACATTTGTACCTACAGTAACAATAGACAGTACATTTACCTCTACACAAGGCATAAATGATACATTATTACCTACAGTAACAATAGACAGTACATTTACCTCTACACCAGACATCAATGATACATTATTACCTACAGTAACAATAGACAGTACATTTGCATCTACATCAGTCATCAATGATACATTATTACCTACAGTAACAATAGACAGTACATTTACATCTACACCAGGCATCAATGATACATTATTACCTACAATAACAATAGATGGTCCATTAACATCTGCACCAGTCATGAATGATACATTATTACCTACAGTAACAATAGGCAATATATTTACTTCTACACCAGTCATCAATGATACATTTGTACCTACAGTAACAATAGCTGGTACATCTACATCTACACCGGTCATCAATGATACATTATTACCTACAGTAACAATAGACAGTACATTTACATCTACACCAGGCATCAATGATACATTATTATCTACAGTAACAATAGACAGTACATTTACCTCTACACCAGGCATCAATGATACATTATTACCTACAGTAACAATAGACAGTACATTTACCTCTACACCAGACATCAATGATACATTATTACCTACAGTAGCAATAGACAGTAAATTTACATCTACACCAGACATCAATGATACATTATTGCCTACAGTAACAATAGACAGTACATTTACATCTACATCAGGCACCAATGATACATTATTACCTACAGTAGCAATGTCCAGTACATTTACATCTACACCAGTCATCAATGATACATTATTACCTACAGTAACAATAGACCGTTCATTTGCATCTACACCAGTCATCAATGATACATTATTACCTACAGTAACAATAGACAGTACCTTTACAACTACACCAGTCATCAATGATACATTACTACCTACAGTAACAATAGGCAATACATTTACTTCTACACCAGTCATCAATGATACATTTGTACCTACAGTAACAATAGACAGTACATTTACATCTACACCAGGCATCAATGATACATTATTACCTACAGTAGCAATAGACAGTACATCTACCTCTACACCAGGCATCAATGATACATTATTACCTACGGTAACAATAGAGAGTACATTTACCTCTACACCAGGCATCAATGATACATTATTACCTACAGTAACAATAGACAGTACATTTACATCTACATCAGTCATCAATGATACATTATTACCTACAGTAACAATAGACAGTACATTTACCTCTACTCTAGGCATCAATGATACATTATTACCTACAGTACCAATAGACAGTACATTTACATCTACACCAGGCAACAATGATACATTATTACCTACAGTAGCAATAGACAGTACATTTACCTCTACACCAGGCATCAATGATACATTATTACCTACAATAGCAATAGACAGTACATCTACCTCTACACCAGGCATCAATGATACATTATTACCTACGGTAACAATAGAGAGTACATTTACCTCTACACCAGGCATCAATGATACATTATTACCTACAGTAACAATAGACAGTACATTTACATCTACACCAGTCATCAATGATACATTATTACCTACGGTAACAATAGACAGTACATTTACATCTACACCAGGCATCAATGATACATTATTACCTACAGTAGCAATAGACAGTACATCTACCTCTACACCAGGCATCAATGATACATTATTACCTACGGTAACAATAGAGAGTACATTTACCTCTACACCAGGCATCAATGATACATTATTACCTACAGTAACAATAGACAGTACATTTACATCTACACCAGTCATCAATGATACATTATTACCTACGGTAACAATAGACAGTACATTTACCTCTACACCAGGCATCAATGTTACATTATTACCTACAGTACCAATAGACAGTACATTTACCTCTACACCAGGCATCAATGATACATTATTATCTACAGTACCAATAGACAGTACATTTACCTCTACACCAGGCATCAATGTTACATTATTACCTACAGTAACAATAGACAGTACATTTACCTCTACACTAGGCATCAATGATACATTATTACCTACAGTAACAATAGACAGTACCTTTACAACTACACCAGTCATCAATGATACATTACTACCTACAGTAACAATAGACAGTACCTTTACAACTACACCAGTCATCAATGATACATTACTACCTACAGTAACAATAGACAGTACATTTACATCTACATCAGTCATCAATGATACATTATTACCTACAGTATCAATAGACAGTACATTTACCTCTACTCTAGGCATCAATGATACATTATTACCTATAGTACCAATAGACAGTACATTTACCTCTACACCAGGCATCAATGTTACATTATTACCTACAGTAACAATAGACAGTACATTTACCTCTACACTAGGCATCAATGATACATTATTACCTACAGTAACAATAGACAGTAAATTTACCTCTACACCAGGCATCAATGATACATTATTACCTACAGTAACAATAGACAGTACATTTACATCTACACCAGGCAACAATGATACATTATTACCTACAGTAGCAATAGACAGTACATTTACCTCTACACCAGGCATCAATGATACATTATTACCTACGGTAACAATAGAGAGTACATTTACCTCTACACCAGGCATCAATGATACATTATTACCTACAGTAACAATAGACAGTACATTTACATCTACATCAGTCATCAATGATACATTATTACCTACAGTAACAATAGACAGTACATTTACTTCTACTCTAGGCATCAATGATACATTACTACCTACAGTACCAATAGACAGTACATTTACCTCTACACCAGGCATCAATGTTACATTATTACCTACAGTAACAATAGACAGTACATTTACCTCTACACTAGGCATCAATGATACATTATTACCTACAGTAACACTAGACAGTAAATTTACCTCTACACCAGGCATCAATGATACATTATTACCTACAGTAACAATAGACAGTACATTTACATCTACACCAGGCATCAATGATACATTATTACCTACAGTAACAATAGACAGTTCATTTGCATCTACACCAGTCATCAATGATACATTATTACCTACAGTAACAATAGGCAATACATTTACTTCTACACCAGTCATCAATACTACATTATTACCTACAGTAACAATAGCTGGTACATCTACATCTACACCGGTCATCAATGATACATTATTACCTACAGTAGCAATAGACAGTACATTTACCTCTACACCAAGAATCAATGATACAATATTACCTACAGTAGCAGCAGACAGTACATTTACATCTACACCAGTCATCAATGATACATTATTACCTACAGTAACAATAGACAGTTCATTTGCATCTACACCAGTCACCAATGATACATTATTACCGAAGGTAACAATAGACAGTACCTTTACAACTACACCAGTCATCAATGATACATTATTACCTACAGTAACAATAGGCAATACATTTACTTCTACACCAGGCATCAATGATACATTATTACCTACAGTAACAATAGCTGGTACATCTACATCTACACCGGTCATCAATGATACATTATTACCTACAGTAGCAATAGACAGTACATTTACATCTACACCAGGCATCAATGATACATTATTACCTACAGTAGCAATAGACAGTACATTTACCCCTACACCAAGAATCAATGATACAATATTACCTACAGTAGCAGCAGACAGTACATTTACATCTACACCAGTCATCAAAGATACATTATTACCTACAGTAACAATAGACAGTACATTTACATTTACACCAGTCATCAATGATACATTATTACCTACAGTAGCAATAGGCAATACATTTACATCTACACCAGTCATCAATTATACATTATTACCTACAGTAACAATAGACAATACATTTACATCTACACCAGTCATCAATGATACATTATTACCTACAGTAACAATAGACAGTACCTTTACAACTACACCAGTCATCAATGATACATTATTACCTACAGTAACAATAGGCTATACATTTACTTCTACACCAGTCATCAATGATACATTATTGCCTACAGTAACAATAGCTGGTACATCTACATCTCCACCGGTCATCAATGATACATTATTACCTAGAGTAACAATAGACAGTACATTTACATCTACACCAGGCATCAATGATACATTATTACCTACAGTAACAATAGACAGTACATTTACCTCTATACCAGGAATCAATGATACATTATTACCTACAGTAACAATAGACAGTACATTTATCTCTACAGCAGGCATCAATGATACATTATTACCTACAATACCAATAGACAGTACATTTACTTCTACACCAGGCATCAATGATACATTATTATCTACAGTAACAATAGACAGTACATTTACCTCTACACTAGGCATCAATGATACATTATTACCTACAGTAACACTAGACAGTATATTTACCTCTACACCAGGCATCAATGATACATTATTACCTACAGTAACAATAGACAGTACATTTACCTCTACACCAGTCATCAATGATACATTTGTACCTACAGTAACAATAGACAGTACATTTACCTCTACACAAGGCATCAATGATACATTATTACCTACAGTAGCAATAGACAGTACATTTACCTCTACACCAGGCATCAATGATACATTATTACCTACGGTAACAATAAAGAGTACATTTACCTCTACACCAGGCATCAATGATACATTACTATCTACAGTACCAATAGACAGTACATTTACCTCTACACCAGGTATCAATGTTACATTATTACCTACAGTAACAATAGACAGTACATTTACCTCTACACCAGGCACCAATGATACATTATTACCTACAGTAACAATAGACAGTACATTTACCTCTACACCAGTCATCAATGATACATTTGTACCTACATTAACAATAGACAGTACATTTACCTCTACACAAGGCATCAATGATACATTATTACCTACAGTAACAATAGACAGTACATTTACCTCTACACCAGACATCAATGATACATTATTTCCTACAGTAACAATAGACAGTACATTTACATCTACACCAGGCATCAATGATACATTATTACCTACAATAACAATAGACGGTCCATTAACATCTGCACCAGTCATGAATTATACATTATTACCTACAGTAACAATAGACAGTACATTTAACTCTACACCAGACATCAATGATACATTATTGCCTACAGTAACAATAGACAGTTCATTTGCATCTACACCAGTCATCAATGATACATTATTACCTACAGTAACAATAGACAGTTCATTTCCATCTACACCAGTCATCAATGATACATTATTACCTACAGTAACAATAGACAGTACCTTTACAACTACACCAGTCATCAATGATACATTACTACCTACAGTAACAATAGGCAATACATTTACTTCTACATCAGTCATCAATGATACATTTGTACCTACAGTAACAATAGCTTGTACATCTACATCTACACCGGTCATCAATGATACATTATTACCTACAGTAGCAGTAGACAGTACATTTACCTCTACACCAGGCATCAATGATACATTATTACCTACGGTAACAATAGAGAGTACATTTACCTCTACACCAGGCATCAATGATACATTATTACCTACAGTAACAATAGACAGTACATTTACCTCTACACCAGGCATCAATGATACATTATTACCTACAGTATCAATAGAAAGTACATTTACCTCTACACCAGGCATCAATGATACATTATTATCTACAGTAACAATAGACAGTACATTTACCTCTACACCAGGCATCAATGATACATTATTACCTACAGTAACAATAGACAGTACATTTACATCTACACCAGTCATCAATGATACATTATTACCTACAGTAACAATAGACAGTTCATTTGCATCTACACCAGTCATCAATGATACATTATTACCTACAGTAACAATAGACAGTTCATTTGCATCTACACCAGTCATCAATGATACATTATTACCTACAGTAACAATAGACAGTACTTTTACAACTACACCAGTCATCAATGATACATTATTACCTACAGTAACAATAGGCAATACATTTACTTCTACACCCGTCATCAATGATACATTTGTACCTACAGTAACAATAGCTGGTACATCTACATCTACAACGGTCATCAATGATACATTATTACCTACAGTAACAATAGACAGTATATTTACATCTACACCAGGCATCAATGATACATTATTACCTACAGTAGCAATAGACAGTACATTTACCTCTACACCAGGCATCAATGATACATTATTACCTACGGTAACAATAGAGAGTACATTTACCTCTACACCAGGCATCAATGATATATTATTATCTACAGTACCAATAGACAGTACATTTACCTCTACACCAGGTATCAATGTTACATTATTACCTACAGTAACAATAGACAGTACATTTACCTCTACTCTAGGCATCAATGATACATTACTACCTACAGTACCAATAGACATTACATTTACCTCTACACCAGGCATCAATGATACATTACTACCTACAGTAACAATAGACAGTACATTTACATCTACACCAGGCATCAATGATACATTATTACCTACAGTAACAATAGACAGTTCATTTGCATCTACACCAGTCATCAATGATACATTATTACCTACAGTAACAATAGCTAATACATTTACTTCTACACCAGTCATCAATACTACATTATTACCTACAGTAACAATAGCTGGTACATCTACATCTACACCGGTCATCAATGATGCATTATTACCTACAGTAACAATAGACAGTACATTTACATCTACACCAGGCATCAATGATACATTATTACCTACAGTAGCAATAGACAGTACATTTACATCTACACCAGGCATCAATCATACATTATTACCTACAGTAGCAGCAGACAGTACATTTACATCTACCCCAGTCATCAATGATACATTATTACCTACAGTAACAATGGACAGTTCATTTGCATCTACACCAGTCACCAATGATACATTATTACCTACAGTAACAATAGACAGTACCTTTACAACTACACCAGTCATCAATGATACATTATTACCTACAGTAACAATAGGCAATACATTTACTTCTAAACCAGTCATCAATGCTACATTATTACCTACAGTAACAATAGTTGGTACATCTACATCTACATCGGTCATCAATGATACATTATTACCTACAGTAACAATAGACAGTACATTTACATCTACACCAGGCATCAATGATACATTATTACCTACAGTAGCAATAGACAGTACATTTACCTCTACACCAAGAATCAATGATACAATATTACCTACAGTAGCAGCAGACAGTACATTTACATCTACACCCGTCATCAATGATACCTTATTACCTACAGTAACAATAGACAGTACATTTACATTTACACCAGTCATGAATGATACAGTATTACCTACAGTAGCAATAGGCAATACATTTACATCTACACCAGTCATCAATTATACATTATTACCTACAGTAACAATAGACAGTACCTTTACAACTACACCAGTCATCAATGTTACATTATTACCTACAGTAACAATAGGCTATACATTTACTTCTACACCAGTCATCAATGATACATTATTACCTACAGTAACAATAGCTGGTACATCTACATCTACACCAGTCATCAATAATACATTATTACCTAGAGTAACAATAGACAGTACATTTACATCTACACCAGGCATCAATGATACATTATTACCTACAGTAACAATAGACAGTACATTTACCTCTATACCAGGAATCAATGATACATTATTACCTACAGTAACAATAGACAGTACATTTACCTCTACACCAGGCATCAATGATACATTATTACCTACAATACCAATAGACAGTACATTTACTTCTACACCAGGCATCAATGATACATTATTATCTACAGTAATAATAGACAGTACATTTACCTCTACACTAGGCATCAATGATACATTATTACCTACAGTAACAATAGACAGTACATTTAACTCTACACCAGGCATCAATGATACATTATTACCTACAATAACAATAGACAGTACATTTACCTCTACACCAGTCATCAATGATACATTTGTACCTACAGTAACAATAGACAGTACATTTACCTCTACATCAGGCATTAATGATACATTATTACCTACAATAACAATAGACGGTCCATTAACATCTGCACCAGTCATGAATGATACATTATTACCTACAGTAACAATAGACAGTACATTTACCTCTACACAAGACATCGATGATACATTATTGCCTACAGTAACAATAGACAGTTCATTTGCATCTACACCAGTCATCAATGATACATTTTTACCTAGAGTAACAATAGACAGTTCATTTGCATCTACACCAGTCATCAATGATACATTATTACCTACAGTAACAATAGACAGTACCTTTACAACTACACCAGTCATCAATGATACATTACTACCTACAGTAACAATAGGCAATAATACATTTACTTCTACACCAGTCATCAATGATACATTTGTACCTAGAGTAACAATAGCTGTTACATCTACATCTACACTGGTCATCAATGATACATTATTACCTACAGTAACAATAGACAGTACATTTACATCTACACCAGGCATCAATGATACATTATTACCTACAGTAGCAATAGACAGTACATTTACCTCTACACCAGGCATCAATGATACATTATTACCTACAGTAACAGTAGAGAGTACATTTACCTCTACACTAGGCATCAATGATACATTATTACCTACAGTAACAATAGACAGTACATTTAACTCTACACCAGGCATCAATGATACATTATTACCTACAGTAACAGTAGAGAGTACATTTACCTCTACACCAGGCATCAATGATACATTATTACCTACAGTAACAATAGACAGTACATTTAACTCTACACCAGGCATCAATGATACATTATTACCTACAGTAACAATAGACAGTACATTTAACTCTACACCAGGCATCAATGATACATTATTACCTACAGTAACAATAGACAGTACATTTACATCTACACCATTCATCAATGATATATTATTACCTACAGTAACAATAAACAGTACATTCACTTCTACACAAGGCATCAATGATACATTATTACCTACAGTAACAATAGACGGTCCATTAACATCTGCACCAGTCATGAATGATACATTATTACCTACAGTAACAATAGACGGTACATTTACCTCTACACCAGACATCAATGATACATTATTGCCTACAGTAACAATAGACAGTTCATTTGCATCTACACCAGTCATGAATGATACATTATTACCTACAGTAACAATAGACAGTACATTTACCTCTACACCAGACATCAATGATACATTATTGCCTACAGTAACAATAGACAGTACATTTACCTCTACACCAGTCATGAATGATACATTATTACCTACAGTAACAATAGACAGTACATTTACCTCTACACCAGACATCAATGATATATTATTGCCTACAGTAACAATAGACAGTTCATTTGCATCTACACCAGTCATCAATGATACATTATTACCTACAGTAACAATAGACAGTTCATTTGCATCTACACCAGTCATCAATGATACATTATTACCTACAGTAACAATAGACAGTACCTTTACAACTACACCAGTCATCAATGATACATTACTACCTACAGTAACAATAGGCAATAATACATTTACTTCTACACCAGTCATCAATGATACATTTGTACCTACAGTAACAATAGCTGTTACATCTACATCTACACCGGTCATCAATGATACATTATTACCTACAGTAACAATAGACAGTACCTTTACCTCTACACCAGGCATCAATGATACATTATTACCTACGGTAACAATAGACAGTACATTTACATCTACACCAGGCATCAATGATACATTATTACCTACAGTAACAATAGACAGTACATTTACCTCTACACCAGGCATCAATGATACATTTTTACCTACAGTAACAATAGACAGTACATTTACCTCTACACTAGGTATCAATGATACATTATTACCTACAGTAACAATAGACAGTACTTTTACATCTACATCAGTCAACAAAGATACATTATTACCTACATTAACAATAAACAGTACATTTACATCTACACCAGGCATCAATGATACATTATCACATACAGTAGCAACAGACAGTACATTTACATCTACACCAGTCATCAATGATACATTATTACCTACAGTAACAATAGACGGTTCATTTGCAACTACACCAGTCATCAATGATACATTATTACCTACAGTAACAATAGACAGTTCATTTGCATCTACACCAGTCATCAATGATACATTATTGCCTACAGTAACAATAGACAGTACATTTACATCTACATCAGACATCAATGATACATTATTGCCTACAGTAACAATAGACAGTACATTTACATCTACATCAGGCACCAATGATACATTATTACCTACAGTAGCAATAGACAGTTCATTTGCATCTACACCAGTAATCAATGATACATTATTACCTACAGTAACAATAGACAGTTCATTTGCATCTACACCAGTCATCAATGATACATTATTACCTACAGTAACAATAGACAGTTCATTTGCATCTACACCAGTCATCAATGATACATTATTACCTACAGTAACAATAGACAGTTCAATTGCATTTACACCAGGCATCAATGATACATTATTACCTACAGTAGCAACAGACAGTACATTTACATCTACACCATTCATCAATGATATATTATTACCTACAGTAACAATAAACAGTACATTCACTTCTACACAAGGCATCAATGATACATTATTACCTACAGTAACAATAGACGGTCCATTAACATCTGCACCAGTCATGAATGATACATTATTACCTACAGTAACAATAGACAGTTCATTTGCATCTACACCAGTCATCAATGATACATTATTACCTACAGTAACAATAGACAGTACCTTTACAACTACACCAGTCATCAATGATACATTACTACCTACAGTAACAATAGGCAGTAATACATTTACTTCTACACCAGTCATCAATGATACATTTGTACCTACAGTAACAATAGCTGTTGCATCTACATCTACACCGGTCATCAATGATACATTATTACCTACAGTAACAATAGACAGTACATTTACATCTACACCAGGCATCAATGATACATTATTACCTACAGTAGCAATAGACAGTACCTTTACCTCTACACCAGGCATGAATGATACATTATTACCTACAGTAACAATAGAGAGTACATTTACCTCTACACCAGGCATCAATGATACATTATTACCTACAGTACCAATAGACAGTACATTTACCTCTACACCAGGCATCAATGTTACATTATTACCTACAGTAACAATAGACAGTACATTTATCTCTACACCAGGCATCAATGATACATTATTACCTATGGTAACAATAGACAGTACATTTACATCTACACCAGGCATCAATGATACATTATTACCTACAGTAACAATAGACAGTACATTTACCTCTACACCAGGCATCAATGATACATTTTTACCTACAGTAACAATAGACAGTACATTTACCTCTACACCAGGCATCAATGATACATTATTACCTACAGTAACAATAGACAGTACTTTTACATCTACATCAGTCAACAATGATACATTATTACCTACATTAACAATAAACAGTACATTTACAATTACACCAGGCATCAATGATACATTATCACATACAGTAGCAACAGACAGTACATTTACATCTACACCAGTCATCAATGATACATTATTACCTACAGTAACAATAGACAGTTCATTTGCATCTACACCAGTCATCAATGATACATTATTGCCTACAGTAACAATAGAGAGTACATTTACATCTACATCAGACATCAATGATACATTATTGTCTACAGTAACAATAGACAGTACATTTACATCTACATCAGGCACCAATGATACATTATTATCTACAGTAGCAATGGCCAGTACATTTACATCTACACCAGACATCAATGATACATTATTACCTACAGTAACAATAGACAGTTCATTTGCATCTACACCAGTAATCAATGATACATTATTACCTACAGTAACAATAGACAGTTCATTTGCATCTACACCAGTCATCAATGATACATTATTACCTACAGTAACAATAGACAGTTCAATTGCATTTACACCAGGCATCAATGATACATTATTACCTACAGTAGCAACAGACAGTACATTTACATCTACACCATTCATCAATGATATATTATTACCTACAGTAACAATAAACAGTACATTCACTTCTACTACAGAAATCAATGATACATTATTACCTACAATAACAATAGACGGTACATTAACATCTGCACCAGTCATGAATGATACATTATTGCCTACAGTAACAATAAACGGTACATTTACATCTACACCAGTCATCAATGATACATTATTACCTACAGTAACAATAGACGGTACATTAACATCTACACCAGTCATCAATGATACATTATTACCTACAGTAGCACCAGACAGTACATTTACATCTACACCAGTCATCAATGATACATTATTACCTACAGTAACAATAGACGGTACATTTACATCTACACCAGTCATCAATGATACATTATTACCTACAGTAACAATAGACGGTACATTTACATCTACAACGGTCATCAATGATATATCGTTACCTACAGCAGCAATAGACAGTACATTTACATCTACACCAGTCATCAATGATACATTATTACCAACATTAACAATAGACAGTAGATTTATTTCTACCCCAGTCATCAATGATACATTATTACCTACAGTAACAATAGACAGTAGATTTATTTCTATCCCAGTCATCAATGATACATTATTACCAACAGCAACAATAGACAGTACATTTACATCTACACCAGTCATCAATGATACATTATTACCTACAGAAGTCATGTCGTCACGGTCAAGAGTTATAGATACCGTGCCTCCTACAGAAATCATATCGTCACTGTCACCAGTTATGGATACCGTGTCTCCTACAGAAGTCATGTCGTCACTGTCATCAGTTATAGATACCGTGTCACCAACAGAAGTAATGACGTCAATGTCAACAGTTATATATGCCTTGTCTCCTACAGAAGTCATGTCGATACTATTAACAGATATAGATACCGTGTCTCCAACAGAAATCATGTCGTCAGTGTCACCAGTTATAGATACCGTGTCTCCTACAGTAGTCATGTCGTCACTGTCAACAGTTATGGATACCGTGTCTCCAACAGTAGTCATGTCGTCAATGTCACCAGTTATAGATACCATGTCTCCAACAGAAGTCATGTCGTCACTGTCACCAGTTGTAGATACCGTGTCTCCAACAGAAGTAATGATGTCACTGTCAACAATTATAGATACCGTGTCTCCTACAGAATTCATGTCGTCACTGTCAACAGTTATAGATACCGTGTCACCAACAGAAGTCATGTCGTCAATGTCACCAGTTATAGATAGCGTGTCTCCTACAGAAGTCATGTCGTCAATGTCACCAGTTATAGATACCGTGTCTCCTACAGTAGTCATGTCGTCACTGTCAACAGTTATAGATACCATGTCACCAACAGAAGTAATGACGTCAATATCAACTGTTATAGATACCGTGTCTCCTACAGAAGTCATGTCATCACTGTCAACAGCTATAGATACCGTGTCTCCAAAAGAATTCATGTCGTCACTCTCATCAGTTATAGATGCTGTGTCTCCTACAGAAGTTATGTCGGCACTGTCAACAGTTATAGATACTGTGTCTCCTACAGAAGTCATGTCATCATTGTCAACAGATATAGATACCGTATCTCCTACAGAAGTCATGTCGTCACTGTCAACAGTTATAGATACTGTGTCTCCAACAGAAGTCATGTTGTCACTGTCAACAGTTATAGATACCGTGTCTCCTACAGAAGTCATGTCGTCACTGTCATCAGTTATAGATACCGTGTCACCAACAGAAGTAATGACGTCAATGTCAACAGTTATATATGCCTTGTCTCCTACAGAAGTCATGTCGATACTATTAACAGGTATAGATACCGTGTCTCCAACAGAAGTAATTACGTCACTGTCATCAGTTATAGATACCGTGTCTCCAACAGAAATCATGTCGTCACTGTCAACATTTATGGATACCGTGTCTCCAACAGAAGTGATGTCGTCAATGTCACCAGTTATAGATACCGTGTCTCCTACAGTAGTCATGTCGTCACTGTCAACAGTTATGGATACCGTGTCTCCAACAGAAGTCATGTCGTCAATGTCACCAGTTATAGATACCATGTCTCCAACAGAAGTCATGTCGTCACTGTCACCAGTTGTAGATACCGTGTCTCCAACAGAAGTAATGATGTCACTTTCAACAATTATAGATACCGTGTCTCCTACAGAAATCATGTCGTCACTGTCAACAGTTATAGATACCGTGTCACCAACAGAAGTCATGTCGTCAATGTCACCAGTTATAGATAGCGTGTCTCCTACAGTAGTCATGTCGTCACTGTCAACAGTTATGCATACCGTGTCTCCAACAGTATTCATGTCGTCAATGTCACCAGTTATAGATACCGTGTATCCTACAGTAGTCATGTCGTCACTGTCAACAGTTATAGATACCATGTCACCAACAGATGTAATGACGTCAATGTCAATTGTTATAGATACCGTGTCTCCAAAAGAAATCATGTCGTCACTCTCATCAGTTATAGATACTGTGTCTCCTACAGAAGTTATGTCGGCACTGTCAACAGTTATTGATACTGTGTCTCCTACAGAAGTCATGTCATCATTGTCAACAGATATAGATACCGTATCTCCTACAGAAGTCATGTCGTCACTGTCAACAGTTATAGATACTGTGTCTCCAACAGAAGTCATGTTGTCACTGTCAACAGTTATAGATACCGTGTCTCCTACAGAAGTCATGTCATCACTGTCAACAGTTATAGATACCGTGTCTCCTACAGAAGTCATGTCGTCACTGTCAACAGTTATAGATACTGTTTCTCCTACAGAAGTCATGTCGTCACTGTCAACAGTTATAGATACTGTTTCTCCTACAGAAGTCATGTTGTCACTGTCAACAGTTATAGTTACAGCGTCTCCAATAGATGAGACGTCTGCTCTGTCGATCGTTCTTATATCACCAACAAGTATAAATTCTATGTCGCTATCAGACATACTATCATTACAGACACCAGTTACTGATACCATAGAAGTCATGTCATCACTGTCAACAGTTATAGATACCGTGTCTCCTACAGAAGTCATGTCATCATTGTCAACAGATATAGATACCGTATCTCCTACAGAAGTCATGTCGTCACTGTCAACAGTTATAGATACTGTGTCTCCAACAGAAGTCATGTTGTCACTGTCAACAGTTATAGATACCGTGTCTCCTACAGAAGTCATGTTGTCACTGTCAACAGTTATAGTTACAGCGTCTCCAATAGATGAGACGTCTGCTCTGTCGATCGTTCTTATATCACCAACAAGTATAAATTCTATGTCGCTATCAGACATACTATCATTACAGACACCAGTTACTGATACCATAGAAGTCATGTCATCACTGTCAACAGTTATAGATACCGTGTCTCCTACAGAAGTCATGTCGTCACTGTCAACAGTTATAGATACTGTGTCTCCAACAGAGATCATGTCGTCACTGTCAACAGTTATAGATACTGTGTTTCCTACAGAAGTCATGTCATCACTGTCAACAGTTATAGATACCGTGTCTCCAACAGAGATCATGTCGTCACTGTCAACAGTTATAGATACTGTGTCTCCTACAGAAGTCATGTCGTCACTGTCAGCAGATATAGATACTGTGTCTCCTACAGAAGTCATGTCATCACTGTCAACAGTTATAGATACTGTGTCTCCTACAGAAGTCATGTCGTCACTGTCAACAGCTATAGATACCGTGTCTCCAACAGAGATCATGTCGTCACTGTCAACAGTTATAGATACTGTGTCTCCTACAGAAGTCATGTTGTCACTGTCAACAGCTATAGATACCGTGTCTCCAACAGAGATCATGTCGTCACTGTCAACAGTTATAGATACTGTGTCTCCTACAGAAGTCATGTCGTCACTGTCAACAGCTATAGATACCGTGTCTCCAACAGAGATCATGTCGTCACTATCAACAGTTATAGATACTGTGTCTCCTACAAAAGTCATGTTGTCACTGTCATCAGTTATAGATACCGTATCTCCTGCAGACGTCATGTCGTCAATGTCACCAGTTATAGATACCGTGTCTCCTACAGAAGTCATGTCGTCACTATCAATAGTTATAGATACCGTGTCTCCAACAGAGATCATGTCGTCACTGTCAATAGTTATAGATACTGTGTCTCCTATAGAAGTCATGTTGTCACTTTCAACAATTATAGATAATGTGTCTCCTACAGAAGTCATGTCATCATTGTCAACAGCTATAGATACCGTGTCTCCTAAAGAAATCATGTCGTCACTGTCAACAGTTATAGATACTGTGTCTCCTATAGAAGTCATGTTGTCACTGTCAACAGTTATAGATACCGTGTCTCCAACAGAAGTCATGTCGTCACTTTCAACAATTATAGATAATGTGTCTCCTACAGAAGTCATGTCATCATTGTCATCAGTTATAGATACCGTGTCTCCTACAGAAGTCATGTCGTCACTGTCAACAGCTATAGATACTGTGTCTCCAACAGAAGTCATGTTGTCACTGTCAACAGTGATAGTTACAGCGTCTCCAATAGATGAGACGTCTGCTCTGTCGACCGTTCTTATATCACCAACAAGGATAAATTCTATGTCGCTATCAGACATACTATCATTACAGACACCAGTTACTGATACCATAGAAATAATGGAATCCAGTAGTTTATCGTACACAGTCACAATGGTATCATCATTGTTTACAAATCTTCCAGTAATGGCTAGCTCAACTGCCGATATAAGTACAAATTATCTAAGTCAAAATACAGATTTCTTGTATTCTCTGTCAACTGGTGTACCATTTTCTTCTCAGAATGTATCAACATATCTGAAGGAAACGGGGCAAACAACTGTATCGTCTTTATTGTCGTCCAGTACTGTAGTGCCATCTATTTCCACTTCCGTCCCAGATGATCGCCTCGTGATATCTCTCACTGTGCAGGACAGTACAGATATTACTAGTCAAGAATTCAAAGATCAAGTCAAACAAGGTAAGGAAAAAATCACTATTATTTACTAGTATACGGCTATTCTGGTCTGCATAATATGATCCTTCCAATGCAGGGACATGAAGATGCTATAGTGATTGTGAAATATAGAACAGCATTCCAAGCATTGTTCCTTTAATTACTTTAAGTGTTTTCTAACTCTAATGGTGAATAGTCTTCTCGTGTTCATTTACATCCATATTCGTGGTACTAATTGTAAATGGAAAACTGAGTTTTACCCAATTTCATTGATATTACAAAAAACAATTTCAATTTAGCTGGTTAACGTCTTAGATATTTCCTAACCATGAAGCTCGTTTTTTTAACCCGAAGTTTAAATAATTATGCATTTTTATATCTTTTTACAGTGAATCACTAAAATATTAACATTATTCCAGCATAACTTTAAATTCTTTCATATTAAATTGTTAAATTGATATTGAAGTCTTAGTGCAAATGAATTTTGTGTCCTTTATCTTTCAAACATTTTAAAACATGAACTATTGAGACAAACGTATATACTGTAATCGTTTCATTATTTTTATGTCTATACAAAACATTTTATCTAGGACTTATTGATAGCTACATAATGGGAAAAGGGTCCAGAAGAAAACGGTCGATCAAGAAGAGACAGTCCAATACAGGAATTGATGTAAAGGTATGCACTAAAATGTTGTATATATAGTAAAGAGAGATTTTAATTCCATAACACTGGTTCTCTGTGCTTGTGTTTTGTGTTTTTTTATTAAGATTCGAGTTACCAATGATAGTTCCAGCTGTGTCCATCATTATTGTCTTATCTTTCTGGATTTTTATCCAATATTTTTAAATTTTGCTGTTTAGGTTAATGTACCAGTGTATGTAAATAGGAATTGTTATATGTCTTACTAGTACAGGGGCGGATCCAGGGGTTGCGCCCTCCCCCCCCCCCCTAAAATTGGAAAAAATATGATTTTTTGGCGTAAAATCGTGATTTTTCACACGAAATACCCCAAACATTTTCGCGCCTCCCTCCGCTCGGCGCAATTTTTTAAGTGCACGCCCCTTAACTTGAAATCCTGGATCCGCCCCTGTAGTATATAATATTAGACGATAAAAAAGTAATTCAGATGGGTTGCTAATAAAGAAAATACCTTAAATATCATTTTTAATGACATGGGAGAATAGCAGCACTATGAAGTGAAAGGTTGAATAGTTATGGTCAACATTTCCACCAATATCAACAAAACGAACAATCACCTCTCACCTCACAATCACCTCTCACCTCACAACCACCTCTCACCTCAACTCATTACACATAACAATAATTACCAATAATACTAGCAACTTGCTATCAAAGAATATGTTGTAATGTCTTTTCCTATTGTACCTATATAGATAACAGATATTAAAAGGACTTCTGGTAATTCTGTTGACGTCACATTCGAGGTGTTTAAAGATGGCTCTGTAATACCGGCTACAGAAGCAGAAGATACTTACCAAAATCTATCAGATATACAAATCAGTGCTGCCATTGGTTATCCAGTAAGTACATACTTGTAAATGAAAGGTATATATGCTTAGAAACGTTTGAAGATAGCAAGCATGTCAGAAGCCGTAAAGTGTAGAAGACAGACAATCCAATGCTTACAGCTTACAGTTCCGAAAAAACATAATTTATTAAACCTAATGTCAATCTCTCTCAGGAATTGACAACACCTGTAATTTTCTGTCTGCATCATTTCGTAACTGCGCGTTTATCTATCGTTTGCATAGTTATTTTTATGAATGAAATGTTCACTGAGTAAAGCGTATTAATCTTATTCTCTAGATTTCCATATATGACTCTGTATCTATCGTTATTTTAGGAATGATTTTATCCAATCATAGGTCGTCAAATAAATGCAACATCGTACAAAACATCTTAGACGTATTTGGCTATCCTGCTTATGTCCTTTTGTTGGCTTGATCCCAAAGACAGTTGAATCATTTGACTTTTCAGTCGTTCAACTATGAGTGTACCCGGTGAAGGTTATTCCAGAAGCATGCTGTGCGCAATAAGATTAGATATCTACAGTTTTATTACTATAAATACTTCCGGTTGAAGAGTTGTGTGTAGAGGTTAAGTTGTATATAAAGTGACTTCTATTATAAACTACACCATAGAATACAAGATAGCTGTATTAGAATGCTTGTGGACTTGTACAAATGATAATGACTTTATTATGTCCATAATACATCGTCCTCATTCTATTATTACATCTAGGTGAAACTATTTCATTGCCATCAAATGATAACCCTCTCCATTAGTAAGAAAAAAGGATCTGGGTGTAAATGAACATGGGAAACTATTCAACATTACACTCAGGCACTAATTATGTAAGTGAACATGGGAAACTATTCAACATTACACTCAGGCACTAATTATGTAAATGAACATGGGAAACTATTCAACATTACACTCAGGCACTAATTATGTAAATGAACATGGGAAACTATTCAACATTACACTCAGGCACTAATTATGTAAATGAACATGGGAAACTATTCAACATTACACTCAGGCACTAATTATGTAAGTGAACATGGGAGACTATTCAACATTACACTCAGGCACTAATTAAAGTAAAGGAACAGCAGTGTTATTGCTGTTTTAAGTTTTAATATCCACGGAGGACTATATTATCTTCTATTATATAAATATTACACGGTTATTATTCCAGGTGGCGAAGCCGGTTGTTGCTGTGAGGTCAGTAGTTCCGGGTGATGATGGAGTGGATTGGAGTGACGTAAATGGACCTCTCCTTATAATACTAATTATTGTACCATCAGCACTGGTCATCATTGCTACTGTCATACTTCTGTATATGCACTGTTACGTACGATCACGGTCGTGGCGTGTGGATGGTGTAAGTTGAAAGTGTTGACAGACACTATCACTTAATATTTCAATAAGGAACAACAACAAAAACCTACATGTGAAACTGCTTTACATTTCTCTTCTCTCGTTTACCTGTTATTATATTTGGTCCCTTTGGTATCTTCAAACCTTTCTTATGGCCATTCAATCTATAGTTGCATTATTTTCTCTTTGTAAATGTAATAGTCCATGATACACTCTCTCCAACCTATGGTTGCGGGTTTTTTTTCCCATTTTGTAAATTTTTCATTTCCATGCCAAGCCATGATTATATTTGTTCCTCTTTGTAACTGTGTCATGTCCATAGTGCATCGTCTTCATTCTATTAGTGCATGTAGTTGAAACTATTTCATTGTCATCTGATGATAACCTCTCAAATTAATAAAAAAAAAAAAAAAAATCTGGGTGTAAATGAACATGGGAGACTATACAATATTACACTCAGGCACTAATTATGTAAGTGAACATGGGAGACTATTCAATATTACACTCAGGCACTAATTATGTAAATGAACATGGGAGACTATTCAATATTACACTCAGGCACTAATTATGTAAATGAACATGGGAAACTATTCAACATTACACTCAGGCACTAATTATGTAAGTGAACATGGGAGACTATACAATATTACATTCAGGCACTAATTATGTAAGTGAACATGGGAGACTATTCAATATTACATTCAGGCACTAATTATGTAAGTGAACATGGGAGACTATTCAATATTACATTCAGGCACTAATTATGTAAGTGAACATGGGAGACTATTCAATATTACACTCAGGCACTAATTATGTAAGTGAACATGGGAGACTATTCAATATTACATTCAGGCACTAATTATGTAAGTGAACATGGGAGACTATACAATATTACATTCAGGCACTAATTATGTAAGTGAACATGGGAGACTATTCAATATTACATTCAGGCACTAATTATGTAAGTGAACATGGGAGACTATACAATATTACATTCAGGCACTAATTATGTAAGTGAACATGGGAGACTATTCAATATTACACTCAGGCACTAATTATGTAAGTGAACATGGGAGACTATTCAATATTACATTCAGGCACTAATTATGTAAGTGAACATGGGAGACTATTCAATATTACACTCAGGCACTAATTATGTAAGTGAACATGGGAGACTATTCAATATTACACTCAGGCACTAATTATGTAAATGAACATGGGAGACTATTCAATATTACACTCAGGCACTAATTATGTAAGTGAACATGGGAGACTATTCAATATTACACTCAGGCACTAATTATGTAAGTGAACATGGGAGACTATACAATATTACATTCAGGCACTAATTATGTAAGTGAACATGGGAGACTATTCAATATTACATTCAGGCACTAATTATGTAAGTGAACATGGGAGACTATTCAATATTACATTCAGGCACTAATTATGTAAGTGAACATGGGAGACTATTCAATATTACACTCAGGCAATAATTATGTAAGTGAACATGGGAGACTATTCAATATTACACTCAGGCACTAATTATGTAAATGAACATGGGAGACTATTCAATATTACACTCAGGCACTAATTATGTAAGTGAACATGGGAGACTATTCAATATTACACTCAGGCACTAATTATGTAAGTGAACATGGGAGACTATACAATATTACATTCAGGCACTAATTATGTAAGTGAACATGGGAGACTATTCAATATTACATTCAGGCACTAATTATGTAAGTGAACATGGGAGACTATTCAATATTACATTCAGGCACTAATTATGTAAGTGAACATGGGAGACTATTCAATATTACACTCAGGCACTAATTATGTAAGTGAACATGGGAGACTATTCAATATTACACTCAGGCACTAATTATGTAAGTGAACATGGGAGACTATTCAATATTACACTCAGGCACTAATTATGTAAGTGAACATGGGAGACTATTCAATATTACATTCAGGCACTAATTATGTAAATGAACATGGGAGACTATTCAATATTACACTCAGGCACTAATTATGTAAGTGAACATGGGAGACTATTCAATATTACACTCAGGCACTAATTATGTAAGTGAACATGGGAGACTATTCAATATTACACTCAGGCACTAATTATGTAAGTGAACATGGGAGACTATTCAATATTACATTCAGGCACTAATTATGTAAGTGAACATGGGAGACTATTCAATATTACATTCAGGCACTAATTATGTAAGTGAACATGGGAGACTATTCAATATTACACTCAGGCACTAATTATGTAAGTGAACATGGGAGACTATTCAATATTACACTCAGGCACTAATTATGTAAGTGAACATGGGAGACTATTCAATATTACATTCAGGCACTAATTATGTAAGTGAACATGGGAGACTATTCAATATTACATTCAGGCACTAATTATGTAAGTGAACATGGGAGACTATTCAATATTACATTCAGGCACTAATTATGTAAGTGAACATGGGAGACTATACAATATTACATTCAGGCACTAATTATGTAAGTGAACATGGGAGACTATTCAATATTACATTCAGGCACTAATTATGTAAGTGAACATGGGAGACTATTCAATATTAAATTCAGGCACTAATTATGTAAGTGAACATGGGAGACTATTCAATATTACATTCAGGCACTAATTATGTAAGTGAACTTGGGAGACTATTCAATATTACATTCAGGCACTAATTATGTAAGTGAACATGGGAGACTATTCAATATTACATTCAGGCACTAATTATGTAAGTGAACTTGGGAGACTATTCAATATTACATTCAGGCACTAATTATGTAAGTGAACATGGGAGACTATTCAATATTACATTCAGGCACTAATTATGTAAGTGAACTTGGGAGACTATTCAATATTACATTCAGGCACTAATTATGTAAGTGAACTTGGGAGACTATTCAATATTACATTCAGGCACTAATTATGTAAGTGAACATGGGAGACTATTCAATATTACACTCAGGCACTAATTATGTAAGTGAACATGGGAGACTATTCAATATTACATTCAGGCACTAATTATGTAAGTGAACTTGGGAGACTATTCAATATTACACTCAGGCACTAATTATGTAAGTGAACATGGGAGACTATTCAATATTACATTCAGGCACTAATTATGTAAGTGAACTTGGGAGACTATTCAATATTACACTCAGGCACTAATTATGTAAGTGAACATGGGAGACTATTCAATATTACATTCAGGCACTAATTATGTAAGTGAACATGGGAGACTATTCAATATTACACTCAGGCACTAATTATGTAAGTGAACATGGGAGACTATTCAATATTACACTCAGGCACTAATTATGTAAGTGAACATGGGAGACTATTCAATATTACACTCAGGCACTAATTATGTAAGTGAACATGGGAAGACTATTCAATATTACACTCTGGCACTAATTATGTAAGTGAACATGGGAGACTATTCAATATTACACTCAGGCACTAATTATGTAAGTGAACATGGGAAATTATTCAATATTACACTCAGGCACTAATTATGTAAATGAACATGGGAGACTATTCAATATTACACTCTGGCACTAATTATGTAAGTGAACATGGGAGACTATTCAATATTACACGCTGGCACTAATTATGTAAGTGAACATGGGAGACTATTCAATATTACACTCTGGCACTAATTATGTAAATGAACATGGGAGACTATTCAATATTACACTCATGCACTAATTATGTAAGTGAACATGGGAGACTATTCAATATTACACTCAGGCACTAATTATGTAAGTGAACATGGGAGACTATTCAATATTACACGCTGGCACTAAATATGTAAGTGAACATGGGAGACTATTCAATATTACATTCAGGCACTAATTATGTAAGTGAATATGGGAGACTATTCAATATTACACTCAGGCACTAATTATGTAAATGAACATGGGAGACTATTCAATATTACACTCAGGCACTAATTATGTAAGTGAACATGGGAGACTATTCAATATTACACTCAGGCACTAATTATGTAAGTGAACATGGGAGACTATTCAATATTACATTCAGGCACTAATTATGTAAGTGAACATGGGAGACTATTCAATATTACATTCAGGCACTAATTATGTAAGTGAACATGGGAGACTATTCAATATTACACTCAGGCACTAATTATGTAAGTGAACATGGGAGACTATTCAATATTACACTCAGGCACTAATTATGTAAGTGAACATGGGAGACTATTCAATATTACATTCAGGCACTAATTATGTAAGTGAACATGGGAGACTATTCAATATTACATTCAGGCACTAATTATGTAAGTGAACATGGGAGACTATTCAATATTACATTCAGGCACTAATTATGTAAGTGAACATGGGAGACTATACAATATTACATTCAGGCACTAATTATGTAAGTGAACATGGGAGACTATTCAATATTACATTCAGGCACTAATTATGTAAGTGAACATGGGAGACTATTCAATATTAAATTCAGGCACTAATTATGTAAGTGAACATGGGAGACTATTCAATATTACATTCAGGCACTAATTATGTAAGTGAACTTGGGAGACTATTCAATATTACATTCAGGCACTAATTATGTAAGTGAACATGGGAGACTATTCAATATTACATTCAGGCACTAATTATGTAAGTGAACTTGGGAGACTATTCAATATTACATTCAGGCACTAATTATGTAAGTGAACATGGGAGACTATTCAATATTACATTCAGGCACTAATTATGTAAGTGAACTTGGGAGACTATTCAATATTACATTCAGGCACTAATTATGTAAGTGAACTTGGGAGACTATTCAATATTACATTCAGGCACTAATTATGTAAGTGAACATGGGAGACTATTCAATATTACACTCAGGCACTAATTATGTAAGTGAACATGGGAGACTATTCAATATTACATTCAGGCACTAATTATGTAAGTGAACTTGGGAGACTATTCAATATTACACTCAGGCACTAATTATGTAAGTGAACATGGGAGACTATTCAATATTACATTCAGGCACTAATTATGTAAGTGAACTTGGGAGACTATTCAATATTACACTCAGGCACTAATTATGTAAGTGAACATGGGAGACTATTCAATATTACATTCAGGCACTAATTATGTAAGTGAACATGGGAGACTATTCAATATTACACTCAGGCACTAATTATGTAAGTGAACATGGGAGACTATTCAATATTACACTCAGGCACTAATTATGTAAGTGAACATGGGAGACTATTCAATATTACACTCAGGCACTAATTATGTAAGTGAACATGGGAAGACTATTCAATATTACACTCTGGCACTAATTATGTAAGTGAACATGGGAGACTATTCAATATTACACTCAGGCACTAATTATGTAAGTGAACATGGGAAATTATTCAATATTACACTCAGGCACTAATTATGTAAATGAACATGGGAGACTATTCAATATTACACTCTGGCACTAATTATGTAAGTGAACATGGGAGACTATTCAATATTACACGCTGGCACTAATTATGTAAGTGAACATGGGAGACTATTCAATATTACACTCTGGCACTAATTATGTAAATGAACATGGGAGACTATTCAATATTACACTCATGCACTAATTATGTAAGTGAACATGGGAGACTATTCAATATTACACTCAGGCACTAATTATGTAAGTGAACATGGGAGACTATTCAATATTACACGCTGGCACTAAATATGTAAGTGAACATGGGAGACTATTCAATATTACATTCAGGCACTAATTATGTAAGTGAATATGGGAGACTATTCAATATTACACTCAGGCACTAATTATGTAAATGAACATGGGAGACTATTCAATATTACACTCAGGCACTAATTATCTAAATGAACATGAGAGACTATTCAATATTACACTCAGGCACTAATTATGTAAATGAACATGGGAGACTATTCAACATTACACTCAAGCACTAATTAAAGTAAAGGAACAGCAGTTTTATTACTGTGCTAAGTTTTAATATCCACGGAGGGCAAAGAATGTCACGTTTTGTTTTTAACAAAAATTTCAGTCATAATTACTTTGTAGTAAATTATCAAATCCATATACAGAAGGTATCTGAAATTTCAGTCAAACCTGAAAGAAAACAATTTGTTTTTTGCAGGATCATGATAATCTATATGACAACAATTTAAGATTGGATGTAGAAAGGGGTGATTGGAGTGGAAGCACGTCTGTTTCTTCAACGTTCAAGCGTCATTCGGCAACATTTGATCTGGAGGATAATAAAACTTCAGAAGCAGACAATAACTCACATATCAATGAAAGCACCAATGTTTACCAATCCCCTCCTGAATCTAGAGAGTATCGCTATGATGCATTTACAGAACATGAACGCCGATTTTCTGACGGTGAAGTTAGCGGTCAGTGGGAGAAACGGTCAAGTTTTGATATACACGGAGGTGCGAAAACTCACGTTTTTAGTTTGCCCAAAAATACTTTCGAAACAGAATCAACACCTTTTAACATTCCAAATGTCAACGACAATTTCGAGGAGGGGGTTCTAAATAAAGGGCGTAAATACAAAACAAACACAAAAGGAAAAAAGAAACGAAAACAATTCAAACGTAGAAATTCAGGATATCCTATGCCAGACGTTCAGACAAACATTGAAAATGAGTGTGATATAGATCCATTATACATGCAAAGACATTTAAGTGACAGTCAATTCTATGATTTTGTGAAAGATGGGGGTGTTCGCTTTGATGGTTATATTCCGTACCACATTCCACGGCCAAACGTTACACAAGAACATAATAATCTAAACAGGTCTGAATATCAAACAAGGCCAACAGCACCACAGTACGAGCCGGTTCATGGAGATATGAACTTAAAGGAGTATATCGGTGACAAACATCACCCTGGAAAACTTGTGTTCAGTTCAGATTACATTTTCCCAAATGAAATTGGAAATCCGGTGTTTAATACTCAAGAAACATATATTCCAACTGATGGCACCCAACAAACCTCGCATTACCCTACGTACCACTCCAATCTTAACGAAATCTACAATGCTGTATATCATACAAACAATTACTCACCGTCGAACAATCAACATCAACGCTCTTCCAGAGTACCTAGTACATCGGATATTGATGAGAATTTCCCAGACAATCATGTTAGGTGAGTAGCTTTTATATGATTGATTGATTGATTGATTGATTGATTGATTGATTGGTGTTTAGCGTCCAGCGAGCAATTTTTCAGCTATATGCAGGACGAGAGTAGCTTTTATAAACGTAGTTACAGTTCAAATGAAATATAGTATTAATTGACTTCCTAGATGTTACTCTCTTTTTCAACGTAGTTTTCTGTGTTTCTTGACTTTTATTTATAGTTTAGAGACTTGCTCTCATGTCTTTCTCCATTGACATCCAACCACAGAAAAAAACACATAAAACCGATGGAAATCTATGTCCTGTCTGTTGAAAGGTACAACATGAGAATGTTGCTGTTGTATATCTTGAATTGTCTTCTCGATGCATACGGTTGTATTAATGCATATATAAATATATTAGAAATTCAGGGGCTTTTTGTGTAAATATATTAAACATGTTGTATTTTTTATTTGATTTTCAGGGCCCGGGTAGCTCATTGAGTTAGGTCTTTGGGTCTAACAGCTCACACAAGCCTATCGCCAATACGGCGTGGATTAACGCCCGGCTTTGTAAATTACAAAAAAGGTGCACTCGACTCGCAGCCGCAAGTGATAAAGTTTACCATTTGCTTGCCCATGGTCGGTGGTTCTCTCCGGGTACTCCGGTTTCTTCTACCACTAAAACTGGTCGCCATGATATAGCTGAAATATTGCTGAAAGTGGCGTAAAACACCAAAAATTCAAATTATTTGATTTTCGATCTAAATTCCAAACAATTAGAGATGAAAATTTAGAATATTGTTTTATCATTCTGTAGATCATCATTTGTATAACATAAATAATAATATAAAATGTGCATTGTACATAAGGAAACATTAACTCTTTAAAAGCTATTTCAGGTTTATAGTATGCGTTCCGAAAATAATCTTTGTCATTATCCTTTTTTGTAATTATTTGTTTAATTATATGTATATTTCGGTTTGCAGCAGTGTTGCTTCCAGATTGGACTCGAATATATGATCATGAATACACATACATCAAGAATATATATATCATTTTATGTTTCTGTAAGTCTTACACGGCCTTGTCTTCTTGTCTTGTGGCTTTTCTTAAGATGGGTTTGGTGGGTTTTTATTGCATGGGCTTGGTTGTAGTATTTTGTTACCTCAGATGATTTGATATTTGTGTTCTTGTTTTGGGTGTATTGTTTTTGAGGAAATTTGGTGCATGGATTTGTTTATGTGTTGCAGATTTGGGAAGCGTGGACTTGACAGCAGTTCAAATATAATTCTATGTTATACTCTGTCTGTGTACATGTATATATTCATATTCTGTGTTAGTTATATTTATTAAATGCATGATGCAAAACTTTATACCGCATTAATTTCTCTTTGTTTTGTTTTTTTACATATATAAACAGTTAATAAACACTACGATATTCAAACCTTCTATGCAAAACATCATGACTGCTTACAATACTATTACACTTGTAGGAATAACATGTTAATCAAATTCTTAACAAAATGAATATAGAATAAGGATATATTTTTGAGTGTCATGTTTAATAATTTTCAATGCTAAAATCGAAGATTAATGTAAAAATCAGTTCTATAGTTATATTCAACTTGTGTGTTTCATATTCAGTAATACATTTATTGTTCACATTTTACATAATTCATGGAATTTGTTCACAAATTATTTTCTTACATTTTGGATAACTGTAATACTTACCCTAACATTTAGCATGCTGCAAAATAGTGTTTTCATTGTTCATCATTTAATGGTGTGTTCTAAATCTCTATCTATGTATAAATCTCTGACATAGACTATTTTATTGGGGGTGATAGATTTTCATAACGGAGCACGGTATAACCAAGGAACCACTTAGTTATGGTATTTAATACAAGGTGCAGTTGGGGTTTGAAAAAACACCCGCTATTCATATGATTATCACGTGTGAAATCTCTGCCATTTCAAATAAATTTAACGCAGTACAATAATGATGTCATCCTTGTAGTTTACAAAAACTCGTTCATATATCAGATTAAAATAATAATAAAGAAAATAATTAACACTACAAACTATGATGATTATTTAATTTGAGGTTAAATGATAAGTTAGAGATGCATTTGATAAAAAATATTGTGTATCATAATTTGTTCATGTTGATTACAGAAGAATGCAGACTCACTGATTAAACAGGCGATGGACATTTTAGCGCCGCGGAAAAAAATTGGTGTGGACATTTTAGCGCCGACATCATAGGACAATTTAGTTTACCTGTACAACTATGTCCGAATGACTTAACCTACATTTTCGTATGTATCAGATTCATTTGTGGAGGATTTTATGTCTGTTGCGCCTCAAGATGAAAAAGGTATAAAATTTGTTGATTATCTGACAAATTTCTGTGTCACTTAGGAATCTCTCTTTCCGCCAGTTTTATTGGGCAGAAGTCACTCGCGAAACGCACTAATAATGGATCAGAATCTTTTCACGCCCACTTCAATGAGCAATCTTATTGCAGCCATCCGTCCATATATGTTTTCATTTACAATGTGTTGAAATTACAAAATGCGAGTTACATCAAAATTAGAAACATTAAACAAAGTGCGCCTCAGTCTCGATTTGAGAAGAAAAATGTACAGTTGTTGATAAAATATCACCAAAGTTATGTTAGCGGAGAAATGTCCAGAGATCACGCTCGTGCAATTGGATTCAAGTATCAGGCTAGAGTTGACCTGAAACCTGTGTATTAACTGGATTTTTAGAATCTTGGTACGATTTTACATGTAAATAGCTTTTACTCCGTTTCTTAGCTTAGAATTTAGGGCTCACAAGAATTTTAGTGCTTTGGATATAACGCTTTCTTGACTATCTTATATCAATAAAACATATCCTCTCAAAATTTGTGTATTAACTGGAATTTTTTAGAATCTTGGTATGATTTTACATGTAAATAGCTTTTATTCCGTTTCTTAACTTAGAATTTAGGGCTCCCAAGAATTTTAGTGCTTTGGATATAACGTTTTCTTGACTATCTTATAACAATAAAACTTATCCTGCTCAAAATCCTACTTCCACCTCCCCGTGGTGAGCAAGGGGCAGGGCTATGCCTTTTTCTATTTGCGCTAAAATGGGTTAAAAATCTGGCGCTAAATTGTCCTATGATCCGCCGCTACATTGTCCACTTTGTCGGCGCTAAATTGTCCTATCATAGCGCTAAATTGTCCATCCACAGTATCTTGACGTTTTATCTAGCGAAATAATAGAGAAAAATCTGTATAAAATCTGTATAATATATATAAAACACACAGATTTTATACAGATTTTTCTCTATTTCGCTAGATAAAACGTCAAGATATTGTGTCCATCGCCGGATTAAACACCAATGGGAAAATAATGCTCAGAAATAGACTATTTCCTGCATAACCTCAGTACCTATTGAAACAAAGAAGTCATTAACACAATAATGGAGAACACTTCTGACCTTCACCCGATCAGAATAGTATTCAAATCTGAACATAAAGTGTACAAGAATGAAAGTAAAAATGTCCAGAAGATAGAGAGAAGAATAAAATGGGAAAAGGTGGATAAAGACATATATGGCAATGGTCCAAACAAATACAGAACAATACAAAATCAGCTCACTAACAGTATATCAACCCAAAGTATTAGATATAAAAAAATGAAAAAATTGTTAAAAAACCCCCACAAAAAACCGAGATGTGTGATATCAATTTATTTCGTTCATACATCATTTCCGCACGTTCAATGTGTTATTTAGCTTAAAATGTCAAAATTCGGCGTCCGATTTGATACAATTGTGCGAAATGTGTTTGTCTATCAACGTTATGAATGCCTACAAAAATATATTTGCATAAATACAAGTGTAGACACAGAAATGTGCTGTCCAAAAGGCAAGTGTGGATGTCAATATTTCATATTATTAACTTAAAAAAAAAATCATGAGCACAGGGGTCCTGGATTTTTTTTAATAAAAAACTAATCCTGGATTATTATTTTTGCTTAAAGTCCGGTCCTGTGTTCTTATTTCAAATTTTCATCATAGCCCCCCTCCCCCTCCCAAGGGATATAAAATTGTATCATTAATGAAAAATTAATAAATGATAAATTCAGATTTTCTATTAGAAATAAATCTCATTTACAAAACCACTGATATTTGTTCAATTTTTAACGCTGATTTAAGCTTCAGTCGCAACAAATTTTTATTTTTCTCTTTAAACTGTCGAAACATAACATTTATTTAACTGTAAAATTCACAAATAAACCCCCCCCCCCCCCTTTTTCCCTTTTTTCTTGTTTAAATCAATATTCCAGAATCAATCAAATGAATAAATATAACATAGATTTCTTTTTCATGCATCTTTTTACCATGCGGAGTCAGTGTGTTTTAAATCGGTCATCCAATCAGGACGCTCATTATTCTTGTCCAAGATAAAAATACATCGCTAACATTACCTGTGGGTGTTTCCCCACTTCAACTCGTAAATTTACATAGTAATCGGAGATATTTCGTCATAAAACTTCACACATGGTTTTGTCTATCATATTTCTTGAAAACAAACATAAAATGTTATTGCATTTATAAATATTTTATGAGTATCAATCGTTTTTTCAACACCGTATCTGTTTCTCGATACAGCCGCCCGATTACAGTGACCCGTGACCCACTTTAGCACGTTCTACCAGTTTTTTCTTAATAATGTTGTTTAATTATTGCATACCTTGACCAGTCCTTCCATCACTGACAAAAACTTTAATTTTTGTAAATCAAATTAACGAGCTAAATCGGTTTCCACATATGGGTCAGTCGTGTTCGTCCAATACCTGTTATTGTTTGACCTTGAACGGGCGAACGATTTTTATAAAGGTGTACTCGATTAACAATAACACGATCTTTGTTTATGAGTATAATTCATTAAATTGTTTTTTATTCATTTAAAATAATAATAACATTATTCTTATATAAATTACCGTATTATATTTTACTATAGCAATTAGCACAATATATCGGGTTTATCGGTACATAGGGATGTATAATACTTGGCAATTAAAAGAAAATGCACAATCGATTGGTGATATATCAATCAATAAACCAATTTTAAAGTTGTACTTGCATTAAATGTCATACCATTTATTTTATCAACAACACTATTATTGTACAAGTTATATACATTATTATTGAAACAAAAGAAGTTGCCCGTATTGGATATAACGGGTTTCTTTTTCCGCATGAGTACTCAGGTGAAGGCCGAGGTGGTTGCCCGTATTGGATATAAGGGGTTTCTTTTTCCGCATGAGTACTCAGGTGAAGGCCCAGGTGGTTGCCCGTATTGGATATAACGGGTTTCTTTTTCCGCATGAGTACTCAGGTGAAGGCCGAGGTGGTTGCCCGTATTGGATATAAGGGGTTTCTTTTTCCGCATGAGTACTCAGGTGAAGGCACATCGGCCTTCACCTGAGTACTCATGCGGATAAAGAAACCGCAAGCACCTCGGCCTTCACCTGAGTACTCATGCGGAAAAAGAAACCCGTTATATCCAGAACGGGAACTTCTTTAGTTTCAATTGCCCGTATTAGATATAACGGGTTTCTTTTTCCGCATGAGTACTCAGGTGAAGCAAGGGGTTTCTTTTCCGCATCAGTACTCAGGTGAAGGCTTCACCTGAGTACTCATGCGAAACAAGAAACCCGCTATATTCAATACGGGCAACTTCTTTTGTTTCAATAGTACTGTATCTTATACTTGTTTTGACCGGATTTTGAAAACAGCTGATTATTTTCTTATTTGACATACAATGTTTCTTTCAAAGTGGATCAGAATGTGGACCTTGGACCAAAATAAGAGGAAATAGTTGTCTTGTTATCCAGAAAATTCATTTGGATTTTTTAGGATTTTTTTATTTTCAATGTAAGTCAATGGTGGAATATATACTGTTGTGCTCTCTTGTCTTGAGCTTGTAGAAATATTGCACGTTGAATGAACAAAGCGCTATCCTTTAAAGTGAATTATTTGAAAGTTGTCATATTACTCCTAGGAAAAAGTAGAAGATTCCAGCGGCAAGTCTTTAGATCCATTTAAAAAAAAGTTATATCAAAATTACGCAACAATAAAATATGAAATAAAAATTGCCAGCCTACGTATTGTAATGACATGGTATTATATTTGAGTTATCTCTCCTTGTTTGATAACATCAGTTATAGTAAGTAAATTTTATTTAAAGTCGGCATGTATATATATAAACATGAGCTAAATGAAGCTCTTAAAACCGACTATAACGAATATACAAGCAAAACATAAAATTTGTTTAAACAGACAAGCACTATACAACAAAATGATAAATATATGCTAAACTAAGCTAAAACAATTATATATGATACGGTATTCACTCTTATCACATATATAATTGACTTTTCATTTAAAAACATGTTGTATTACTCCCAGGTTTGGTATATGTTTGCATTATGTTTGTAAATGTGTGAATTACACATATATCCGTTCTTTTATATGAATATATGTGATCAGTGGTACCCCAGTAAAAATATCATATTTTTTCCAATTTTAGGGGGGGGGGGGGGGGGGGGGGGGGCGATGGTAGGCATGTCGCTCCACTCGAACACATGATCCTGATTCGGAGCCAACCAGTCTTTGCTCTTTCTCCTGACTGAACTGCGTGCTTAGCAGAGAAGCATCAAATACTAATTTTATTATAGTCTTTGGGTGACACGTTAGAACTGGGCTCAAACCCACGATCTACCGCACATAAGGCGAAGATGCTAACCATATTCATATTATATTATATATAATTATATATCTTATTATTAAGAAAAGTTATGCAATTCTTCCATCAGACTCCAGGACTAGAGGTCAGAATATCTCCCGGATTCCATCAACCAGGAAGGATGTCTACCGAAACTCCTTTTTCCCAAGATCCATCCGTGAATGGAACAACCTTCCATCGGCAGCAACAACAGCCAGTTCCGTGGAAGAGTTCAGGAACACACTGGACAACTTACCACCTGCCCAGTTCCTGACCGAGTAGATAAGATTTCCGCCTGTTTTTAACTGTATCAATATCAATATCAATGTCAATATTTTTATTCCAATTAAGGTCCCTCAAGGGGCAATAACAAATATACATTCATAATTATATCAGCAGTTACAACAATACAGAATGGAGACATATATATATGTTCATAAACAAGACGATTCTAACTATTTAAATGATAACATGTTACAGCAAGTGGGCTGTGTTTGGCAGCACGACCCGAGGAGAGGCAAAAAGTAATGTATAGTAGCAGAGTACATCGTATGGTTGAAGAATGGACTACATGTATGCGATTACTTAGCTGGAGGAGACACCAGGGAACGATGCTTAAGAATTGTATTTTGATTCTCCCCGTGTCTGATCCAGCAAAGCAAGCGCTCAAGTAGTAAAACATCATGTGTTTGATGAAAGGACTGTGATTACTTAGCTGGAGGAGACACAAGGGGACGGTGCTTAAGAATCGCATTTCGATTCTCCCCGTGTCTGATCCAGGAAAGCAAGCAGTTCAAGTAATAAACTGAAATGGGAATAAATAGATGTATCGTTTATCTAAATATTGCCCTGCGGGGCTTTTATCTTGACTGTCACGCTGGAGTATAACGCTCAATGATGAGTACACTCTGTACACGGAAGAAGAAGAAGAAGAAGAAGAAGAAGAATTCTATATCTTTTCCTTGTGTACAAAAAAAGAGGAGTTTTTTTTATTTAACGGGCACCTGCAAAAGTTTAAATTTCGCGCGCAAAGGAGGAAATTGTTCCGAAGGAAATGCTATTCGGAAGACGTTTGCTAAGCGAAAATGGCTTCGTGACAACCAAACAACTTCTGGCACGGCGAGAATATTACTTTGTTTTGGCTATTTTCCAAGAAAATTACTCATAATTAAGCTAATTATTTCCCAGATATGATCAGTGTGTATGAGTATATATAATTGGTCTTTTGTTTGATAATGGTAAGTCTCATAAACCGAGGTAATTAAAATCCTAAAATGTAAACATCAAAACGTGTACAGTACATAACTTAAGTGTGTGTAACAGCTACCGGTACCAACAAATGCTATGTTTTGACAGTCAGTTGTACATTAGTTCAACATTTGGAAACTTGACAAACCTGTAATGCTTAATCTGCTCTCTGAATTGACCTAATTCCACGACCACAGAAGCACATCCTGCAAGTGCAAGACTATTCTATGATTCCCTGTTCTATGTTGATGGCAATTAAATGCACCAGTCCTCAGATATTATCACTCAATAGTAATTTCAAAAGATCAATGGGAAGAAAATTGTGTGAATGATAAGAAAAAAGAAGACTTCCAATACAAAATGTAAGAGAAAGGTCCAAAGTATAACCCAGAAAATTCTAGACCCATTTATTAACTTGTATTTGATGTAAACTGTTAGAGAATATTTTAGTTAGTAACATCATGTCACATGCTGATAAATATTATTCAGTTATTTAATGCAATAGACTGGAATATTTGTCCTGCGGTCCTGGGAATGACCAAAGGTTCTATTGCAGCGGTCCTGGGAATGACCAAAGGGCAAATGTTCCAGTCTATTGCACCTGAAACCATTAAATACAGAGCTGTCGAAAATCGTCAGACCTATCGGACCATCGGACAAAAATTGACTAGGTCCGATTTAAACTTTTTCGCGTCAGACCTGATGTTCGGAGCAATTTTTCAGTAACTTGGGACCGACAAAACGCTTGAAGATGACCGGCATCATTACTTAATTTCGCTTCTCAAACTTGTCGTTGTTTGCAATCTCCGATTTTTGTTTATTTTTGTCTATATAATAAAATTTTGACTTCACATTGAAGAGTTAGACTACTAAATGTGTAACCGATTCCGGACGGACGCGCATCGATTTTTCGGAAATTACGATTATTTTTTTATTTTTGGCAATAATTTTTGTTGACTCAGCGGCTTTTTAAAGGGTTGGTTGGTGAAAGGGGAAACAAACTTAATTTGAATTTAGGCCTAGGTTGTCAGTCATCCAATTGATTCTATCCAGACCTAATGCTACTTACATTTGTATAAGAGGTAACACCTTGAAACATGTGCATAGCTAGTATTATGCAAACTTGGTATCTTTGTTTATTTCATACACAAGTCTATTGTATTGTATGTATATTTCCACATGTCACACAAAAATGTGTTGTACTAACTTTGAGTATTCCAAGGTATCACTTGAAGCTGTAAACAAACCATTTTATGGATTTAGCCAGTATATGTGTAATTCAGTTGAAGTTGTAAAAAATATGTAGGTCCGGCAAATGTTTGATAGGTCTGACACATTGTCCACATCTGACAGACAGGAAAGAGATTTCGACAGCTCTGAAATAACAGATTTATTACCTAATACCTTACCAAGAAAGTGTTTTTCTTTATGTCAGCAAAACATTACCAAGTCCCAATTATTTATATTTATACTGCATACAGAGCGTCCAGATCGGCATCATTTATGGACGGAAACCTATCTGCTTCATGTGCAGCCATTGTTGTTTATGCCGCAGACGACCAATTCCGAGTCGATTAAACAACGAATTATTTGATAGGCCAATCAGCAAAACTGAAAGCCAATCAGAAATCGTGTTCAAAGGTCAACTCAGGTCAGTGCTATAGACGCCACATGCAGAATATTGTACAGTGCAATAGTTCATCGGGAGTGCAATAGATCGACAGACCCATTTTAATAGCGAAAAATATATAATACTAAAATTTGACTTCAATAAATAAGAAAAATGCACTTTATTAGGTAATAAAACATTCTATGCCCCTTCCAACATGGCTTTCGCAAATTTAGATCATGCGAAACTCAACTTATAGAGTTAATTGATAACGTGACTCAAAATTTGGATGATAGTAAACAAACTGATGTTCTCATTATGGACTTCTTGAAAGGCATTTGATAAAGTCAGCCATAACCTCCTAATACACTTGTAATAAGCTTAAACATATGGCATAAGAGGCAAGGTAAATAACCGGATAGAAAGTTTCCTGTCAGGTTGAACTGGGGCAGTCATTGTTGAGGGTGAAAAATCTACATACCTCCCTGTCGATTCTGGAGTGCTCCAGAGATCGGTCCTGAGACCAAACCTGTTTCTCTATTACATTAACGACATGGTCTAGACTCCACTATCAGACTATTTGCAGATGATACAATTGCATACCATACCTGTAACCTAGTAATTAAATAGAATAGTGACGCCCTTAATCTGCAAAGAGATCTTGATAAACTAGCGCAGTGGGAATAATTATGGAAGATGGCTTTCCACCCAAATAAATGCAACGTGCTAACCATCTCACGTAATAAAACACCTGTGAAATTTAATTATTGCCTTCATGGTCATGTCCTCAAAGCGGTTGATAAGGCAAAATATCTGGGAGTTACCATCAGTGAGGACCTCAAATGGGAAAGCCACATCAACAACATCTGTGGTAAAGCCAATAAGACTCTTAGCTTCTTGCATCGCAGTCTGAACATCGGTTCTACCTCCGTTAAAGAACAGGCATATGAAATCATTAGTCAGACCATCACTAGAATATGCCTGTTCCGTATGGGGTCCCCATCTTAAATCTGGCATCAACAAAATAGAAACACTCTAGAAACATGCACTCTCAATCATATCAGGTCCCATTATGTAGGGCCCAACAGAGAAAGGCATCATTTTTTCCTCACACCATTGTAGATTGGAACTGCCTACCTCATACTGCAGTGCCGAGTGACTCAGTCGAATCCTTCAGAGCTGCCATTACCTCATCTAATCTTTAAATTCACTCCCGGCTTTGTACATATTTTTAACTTATATTTCTTTTTTTTTGTCTTTTTCGCAACGCAATTTCCTTGACATAACCTTCAAACTGTTGAAGTAGGTCAATAATTGGTAGAAGTAAAAGTAAAATCAGTTTCTTTTTTCTTTTATGCCTTTTTACTTTAATATTGTGATATTTATGGATGCAGGACAACCATATTGGACCACTACACATTGACTCGAACCACATTTGTCATGTAGCTAAGGTTGTCCATAAGTGAAACACCCTTTACTATGCTATCCCGCAACAAATATGGTACATACAATTGGAATAAAGAAAAATGCCACACAGTCACAGTCGATCCCATACATTTTTTGTATGTATATATCTATTATAAAATACAGCAGGAAATTATTTATGAAAAAATAACTATGCAATGAATTTTCTTTTTTACTTTATTTGAATTTTGTATGTACCACAGTGTAGGCTAATTTGATGCATCTGCTAATAAGACTCATCAGCATTATTTCAAAAATTGTCTGAAGTTTTGCTTAGCCTATAGGTGTTTTTAATTTGAAAAATTAAACATGAAAAATGTCTTTTTATGGTTATACGTTGAATTTTTTTTTTTTTATGTGGATTTGCTGTGAGAAAACAAAAATTTAGCTAAGGTGCACCTCACTCAGGATATCATGAATGTTCTCATGACCTACATATACAATTTTGGTTATGATAAGCTATATTTTGGTGTGTTTGTAAAACTAATTGATATCAACATATGTGCCCAATTTTAATCTTCTATGGCATTCAGAAAATGGTTGGTCTATAGAGTGTGTCTAATTAGCCTACATCGTGTTCGCCAATTAAAAGGGGGGTTGGTCACTTTGACCATTAATTTTGGGAATCATTGCCATATTCTTCAGAAAAAAATATATATTATCTGATAGACAAGATGTTATTCTACACCCTTCTAAAAACCCATCAGAAATTTATTTCTTCTATGAATGTAATAGAGCAGTTAAAACCCTTAGGTGCGTCTACTTAGCCAACAGCATTGTACCATTGGTCTGTCTGATTAGACAGGTTCCACTGTATCTGTTTTGTCATTTGAAATCTATACGATCTAGTGATCAATGTTGACTTCACATTTTTGTTGGTCAAAAGCAAAGTGCAGGTCACCTTGCAATTTTGAATGGTCGATCTTAATGTTGACAGAGTATTTTTGTCATTTTCACAAAATGGATGAGAGAATGTTTATTGAAATCTTGTACATTGAATGGTATCTTTCTCCAATAATAAACAAAAAATGGCTCCATCGGAAGTGGAGGCTATCATGCATTTTGAAATAATGGTGCTATGGGAAATGTTGACCAAAGCTACATACAGTGTACTTTTATTCAAACAAATAATGGTGCTAAGAAAAATGTTGACCAAAGCTACATACAGTGTACTTTTATTCAAACAAACTTTTGATTACGCAAAATCCAAGTTCTTATACATGAATGTACTTAATATGTTCATATATTTAAGATCAACATCTCAATATTTTTTAAATACACAGGGGTGCTTCTGATATTTAATAATCCACATCAGAATACGATTTGTATTTCATTTTACTTGCCAATGGGTTAATATTGCTATCAACTTCTGTTTTTGACATTTACTTTCATAGTTAAAATACTTCAGGTGACTCGGGGTTGTTGATGGAGATGGTTCCACCCTCCTCACTGAATTTGGTACTACTTTGACAACTATTTTACCTATTTTGCTCCAGTATTGTTATAAATACTGTTATAGTGACAGCCAGAACCTTTGAGCCATAATGAAAGTGGGGGGTTTGGCGCTTTAAAATCTGATTCAACCCACCATTTCTTTAGAAATGCCTGTACCAAGTCAGGGTCATTACGGTTTTCACAGTTTTCTGGTTGTTGACTGATTTTGTCTGTTTATATACTTATGAGTTTTGACTTTCCCTTTGGAAGATTGTTCGGAGTTCAGTAATTTTTTTATTACCCTTTTTTATATGTTGACAGGTGTAGGACAACATAATGACTTTTATTTATTTTTTAAACATATCAGTAGTAGGTAATACATATACAATATATGTACACTGTCGGAAAATATAGAATTTATTTGCACAAGCTTTTGGTGAGGTTTTCTAGCCTGTTTCGTAGCAAGTGAATCCCACCTGATATCACATAATGCATGGGCACTTCCTGTACGTTAGGATACATATAGAGTTCAGTTGTATTCTTTTAATTTCCTTCAATTCTCAGAAGAGATTTAAATTCTTGATTACAAGTTAAATGTTTACTTATATTATGAAAGTATTAACAAATGAATTTGTACTAATTGATTTTAAGGTGAATTACTACGATCTGGTTGAATGAAATTGTGTTCATTAAATGGTTATAGAAAAAATAATATTAGAAATACTGTTTATATTAGAAATACTGTTTTTCCTTTGGCTAAAAAATATACGATTAAATTAAATAACTTTTAAATCTTATTAAAATGAAAATAAATGTCTGGAGTAAGATCACACCATGCAAGCCTTGTGTGGCCAACTTATTGATCTTTTTTTTTAATTTATTTTTATATTAATTTCTAAATTCAGTCATTAAAAAAATTAATTGTACCAATATACAAAACAAAATGTACATGTATGTTGATTCATCCAACTTTTGAGGTCGTTCTTATACTAAGGATTTTTTGGGTGTCATTTGAAAATGTAGGTACATGTATATGGTATTTAACGCCACTTTCAACAATATTTCAGTTATATCATAGCGGTCAGTTTGAAACTTTCTTCATCGTGTGTCAGTAGCTTTTTAACTATAGCAATATTGTTCAGTTTCCAGAACATTGACCATGTTGACTCTATAACTCTACAGCAGTATACAAACAAGACACAAACAAATCCTATTGCTTTGCACTGGACATCTCGGGGTCCATTACTCTTGGGAGTACAGATATGAACAATCAATGTAATCTTTTGAACTCGTGAAATAAATAACAATATTAAACTGTTGTATAAAAGTAGATTAAATGTTTATAATGCTGTATAAATATGATATGAACCAAATAAAGGTAATACAAGCATTTGTCTGGTAGTGTTAATGTAACAATATTTATATGGCATTGTTAATATGTCTATCAGACTGATGATGATGGTATACAATATCAGACTGATGATGATGGTATACAATATTAAATGTGTCTATCAGACTGATGTTGATGGTCTACAATATTAAATGTGTCTATCAGACTGATGATGATGGTATACAATATTAAACATGTCTATCAGACTGATGATGATGGTATACAATATTAAATGTGTCTATCAGACTGATGATGATGGTATACAATATTAAATGTGTCTATCAGACTGATGTTGATGGTCTACAATATTAAATGTGTCTATCAGACTGATGTTGATGGTCTACAATATTAAATGTGTCTATCAGACTGATGATGATGGTATACAATATTAAATGTGTCTATCAGACTGATGTTGATGGTCTACAATATTAAATGTGTATCAGACTGATGATGATGGTATACAATATTAAATGTGTCTATCAGACTGATGTTGATGGTATACAATATTAAATGTGTCTATCAGACTGATGATGATGGTATACAATATTACAGTGAAACCTGTATAAACTGAACCTCCTTGGGACCTACTGTTGTTTTCAGAATAGACAGATGTTTGGTTGATTTGATTTATTGTGTTTAGCGCCACTTTCAGCAATATTTCAGCTATATCATGGTGACCAGTTTTAGTGGTGGAAGAGGCCGGAGTACCTGGAGAGAACCACCGATCATGGGCAAGCAACTGGTAAGCTTTATCACTTGCGGCTGCGAGTCGAGTGCACCCTTTTTTGTAATTTACAAAGCCGGGCGCGAACCCACGCTATATTGGTGATAGGCTTGTATGAGTTGTTAGGTAATCCAACTACCTAACTCATTGAGCCACCCGAACCCTGACAGATGTTTGGTTTATGCAGGTTAGATTAACAAATATATCCTACATTTAGACTTTATTTAGAGTTCAGTTTATAGAGGGTTCCATTTTATTCAAGTTGAAGCAGCAGATGATTTTACTTATAATTATACTATATATCATAGTCCAGTTATCCTAGAAGTTATAGTCAGTGGACAAAAAAAATATTCACACACCATTCCAATTTTCCCTATATATTTACGCTTTTAACCAGATTAATTATGTTTTGTGTGTAACTTGTATATTCTCAAAATTATTTAGGAATTATAGAGAAAAACTACATTTAATTCTCCGTTTGTTCATAAAAAATGATCAAGATAGGACATGAATTGACTTCAGGATGATATTTTGAAAGAATGTAGTTTTATTTGAAATATATTGGGAAAATTGGAATTGTTTGAATACTTTTGTTCACTTTCTGTACTATGAAGCAGAAAGGACCATAGAGTCAAGTCATCCAAGTAAACAACTTTATTAGACTTCTATATTATAATACATTACTTTTTTATCAGTAATTTGGTCATTTTATCTTTAATCTTGACCAGTGATACTGTCAGTATCAACAAACTTAACAATGATACTGAAAATTATTGGTCATTGTGACATCAAACATATGGCATTACCAATAAAAACAATAATGTCTGATTTGAAGATCTCGACATATATTATCACTAGTATCACAGTGAGGCCTACCACACTGACTGCTATACTAATGGTCTGTCTTGACCTTCAAAACAAGTTTTTCTATATGTATTTTCTGGACCAATTCTCACAATCGGCCATCTTGATCCAATGTACAGTACAGTCAACATTTCTTTTGTATTTAAAGTGTTACTTGCTATCACCCAAAATGCACAAGTAAGTCAGTAAATAGATTACACAGAGTAAAAAATATATCAGTATCACTAAGAAGAGTGATACGTCTATCACAGTGATTTATCATGCTATGTCTCTGACTGTACTGTACCTAACAGATTATTAAAAGAAATATTATGTAAATCAAACTAGTTTATTTATAACAATATTATTTTCTAAAATTGATACTTAAATTTATTAGCTGCTATAAAAGGTTCAGTGGATATTTCTAGTGGTAATGAATGTGGCCCTGTATAGCTGTTAGGATTGTGGTAATTTATTTACCACATTCTCAATAGACTTACATTGTACAACTGATAGATTTGAAGGTAAACTAAATAGTTAACTATAATCTGTGCAGTACTTATTTATTCACAGCCACGATATATCTGAAATATTGTTGACAGTGGCATTAAACACCATAAACAAAAGCTATTTATTCAAGTTTCAAATTGATAAATAATTATTTTTCAGAATTGATGAAGTTATTAACAATGGCAGCAGTACCGAGGACAACCTTTACTTAAATCATCAACATAAGTTTCTTAATCAAGACGTATTGTACCCACCAATAATGATGGAGATCCCTGCATTTGTAAGTTTTATACAAATCTGACCATAAAGCATTTACAAATCTTGTTGTCTAAAACCAACAGGACAAATATACAATATACAGTCAAACCTGCCCATATGGTCACCTCTATTAAGCAGCCACCTGCTTTAATAGGTCACCTTTTTCTTGCTCTGTCATAGAAAGTTTCATATGAATTGATCCTCTTTTAAGAGGTCACCTGTCTTATAAGGCCACATTTCTTTGTCCCAAAGGTCATGACCTCTTAATACAGGTTAGACTGTACTACATTGTCAGCAAACAAATAAGATTTATTTGTACAGCTGTAGAAACAGAAAGAAAAGTGTGGTCTCTGTTTCAAGACATGTACTAATGAATTAAGTGTCGTCTCTGTTTCAAGACATGTACTAATAAATTAAGTGTGGTCTCTGTTTCAAGACATGTACTAATAAATTAAGTGTGGTCTCTGTTTCAAGACATGTACTAATAAATTTTACATTTCCCGGCAGAGTACATATATTATGTTTATACTGCAATGTCCTGTATTCACAAATTGTAAAATTTATGCACAAAATGGCAAAAGGATTTGACATTTTGCTTGAATTTTCATTTACCACCAGAAAGACATGCATGCCAAGACAATGGCACTTAGGTGACTATGAAAGAGCTATGATTTAAAATTAATTTGCTTTGTTTGCTATGAGCAATCTGATTGGCCAAAGAAAGTCATAACCTGAATCTTTCATGACATGGGGTCACTCACGTTTGACCTGTAATGGGGTTTCTTCAAATCTGATACGTAGTGACATATCAGTAAAGGGGAGAGAATGAGAAGTGATTTTATTCAGATTACTTTTGATTTATGTTGATGTAAGAAGAGTTTGAAGATACCAAAGGGGTAATCACAAGCTGAAAATCAAAGAAGGACAGACAACACAATGGCCAAAAGAAAAAGGACAAAATGACAAACAACGATCTATAGAGCATACACATAAAACTAAAGATCAAGTAACACGAACCCCACTAAAAATCAGGAGTTTCTTTTAAACAAATTTTATTGAAAACATTTTATTGCTTCTCAAAACAATATGAGTAGTGTAGTGTGTGTCATCACAACAAAACCACAACATGGCTCTCGTCAAGATATACAAAGTCAAAATAATGCAAAAAAAATCAGATAAAAGAAATATTTTTTGTAGGTCAGTATATTTGAATTTGACTTCCCTGTTATTATTATTTAAAAGAGGTCTTGACGGTGACCTTTTTATACACTATATACCATTGTGGTGACCTTTATATTTTGTATATATGTACGAATGTGGTGACCTTTATCTACTGTATATATATGTGCCAATGTATCTTTTATAGATGACGGCTGGCCATGTTGAACAGTTGGCTAAGATGAGTCGTCTTCCTAAAAATTCTCCTGACCAACTATCTAGAAGTATTCCAGCTGTCAAACTACGTAACGTGACCTACCGACCACCAGAACCAGCTAAAGAAACCATGACTAAACAAAAACATGATATATCTAGTGATTCTAACACTGACATTGATACACCAAGACTTCCAACACAGGTCGATTCTAATAAACAGTTGTTTCAAAAGGTAATTGATAAAAAAAAACAGGCTTCGTCCAATGAGATAACATTAAACTTTAGTTAGACTTGTAGCTATGGTGTTAGTAGTAATAGGGCTATAATTAGATCTCAACATTAATCTTTAGTTAGACTTGTAGCTATGGTGTTAGTAGTAATAGGGCTATAATTAGATCTCCCCTTCAAATGAAGGGAGACATATTGTTTTAATCTGATTTTTTCTTCTTCCGCTGCTTCCGCTTCTTCTTCCACTTCTTCTCAGCGAAGCTTGTCCGGACCATAACGTTTTTGTCTTTCCAGATAGGTCAATGATATTTGGTATGTGGGTGCATGACCATAAGGCGGTGTGTCGCGTACTGTAATGACCTTCGTGGGACCTTGACCTTTGACCTCAAGGTCAAATATTTGTTTTTTAGGGGAGACATAAGTTTTAGGTATCTAAAACAGTTCTTCCTAGTTTATCAATTGTTTGTTTGCCCAAGCGTGACCAACCAGAAAAAAAAGTGGCCTACTAAATTTTTTTTTTTTTTTCAATTATATTTTGATTTCTGGATATTAACAACTTCCATAGTGATAAGGTATCTTATTCCAGTTTTTAGCACATTATAAAATAAAAGAAAAAAAAAGAATTCCCATACCTTAGTCTTACTACCCATAGAGTGATAAATTGATGAGTTCGGAAGACTTTTCTAAAAATTTTTGAGAGTCCCAACTGAAAATGGTGAGTCCAGGACTCATTTAGACAAGTTGCAAGGATCTCTAGCCATAGGTCAGGTTTGGGCAAACTAACATTTTGTTAAAGATGGCCTAAGGCAGGATATTTGAGTTATAGTTTATATATAATATACTATATTCAGTAGGTTTACATCCTTTACAGTTTATCATTGACTTTGTTTAGATATAGTAGGCTTAGAATTATATTAACTTTAGAATGACTATGGTTTTGTTGAAGTTAGTTTAACATTTTATATTTTCTTCTATAGAGGGTTATGGTGGAACTAGATCTGTTTCTATAGTAATAACATCATAAATGAAGATGAACACATATAGAGATTAATATTTTTTTAAGCTCAGACTATCTGCTGATGCAATTTTATTCACTTCTTTAAATTTTTTGGTTTTTAGCAGAAGAGCATATTTTGTCAGTGTTTTAAGCCAATGTCGTACCTTCTGTGCTAAAGTAGATTTCCTCTATAACACAATAAGCAGAGAGTGTTTAGGAACCTACGATTCCTATAACTTTAGATAGAGGAGTGTAGCCATTACAGTTGAAAGACTTTATTTTTTTAACGTGTCATGCTCTACTAAATTGGACATCTATATTTTTATAAATATGCTGAATAATGTGTCTCAGCATTGGTTTTCCTAGTGCAAAGTTTCTTTCTGTGTTAGTTGTTTAAACTTTTATCTTCTCTGAAACCACGGAAACTTTGTTAGAATGATCTATTTATGATTCTCTACTAAACTTAAAGACAACTACAGGGTATATATAGTCATTATAAGATATTATGGAAAATGTTTAAAAAATCTTCTTCTTGGAAAATATGAAACTTCAACTAATCAAACTGAAGACAAATTTTCTGTAAATAGTCAGGATATCATTTATAAGCATTAATTCTCATGTCACCTTCAGTGATTCAGCTAGGCACCAGTCTCAGGACATGTGCCAACCTATTTCTCAAATTGTCATGAAGAACTTTATAAAAATTAGTTTAATTAATAAAGAATGACTGTCCTGAAGAAATTTGGATAAAACTGGAAATTGTGCTGAGAATTTCAAAGTCTAGCTGAAACACTGAATCTTCTGTGTTTAGTTTTTATCATTTTTCTATAAAGTATATTTTTTAAAGAAGAATAATGTAACAAATAATATAAGTTATTTACGTTCCTATCCATAGATATGGAGATTTTAATACCCTTCTGTAGCCTGTACACCTTTCGGCGCCTCAGGGTGTTAAAATCTCCATATCTACGGATAGGAACGTAAATAACGAATTTATCCCCGGTTATGGTCAAAAATAAAACATTTTGGACCCCGGCGGCCCACGTAAAAGTGATGTTTTCTTTGTTTTTGGAAAGAATAAGTAAAAAATATGAAAGTTTCAAGTGTTTTTTTTACCTGGTGTAGGGTACTACCTTTGGTAGAACCCTACAGTTGATCAAAGTAACAGCTTTATATTCAATATATAGCCAAATTTAGCTAAATTTGATTTTGGAGCGCAACGTCACGAGCTTTAACGTCATATTATTCCCGTTTTGAAAATTATAACAACATTTGATTGGTTAAATGGCTAGTTCTCTTCTTTGGTTATACCCGGTAATATGGCCTAGCAACACCCGGGAATATGGGTTTTTTATACCCAGGGTTTTAATCAATCAAAAGTTGTTATTATTTTCAAACCGGGGATAATTTGCTATATCTATACTCTATACTCTATATTTTCTATATTCAATATATAGCCAAATTTAGCTAAATTTGATTTTGGAGCGCAACGTCATGAGCTTTAACGTCATATTATTCCCGTTTTGAAAATTATAACAACATTTGATTGGTTAAATGGCTAGTTCTCTTCTTTGGTTATACCCGGTAATATGGCCTAGCAACACCCGGGAATATGGGTTTTTTATACCCAGGGTTTTAACCAATCAAAAGTTGTTATTATTTTCAAACCGGGGATAATTTACTATATCTATACTCTATACTCTATATTTTCATGACATTCAAGCACCACATGAACATTTCACTTTTTAATGCATACTATACAATATAATGCAAATATAATCAGCTAGTATATTCTATTCCCTTCCTCTTTGCTCTATTTTCAGAATTCTCTTCCAGATCATGATGATGACCTTAGTGTGGACGAGAGGTCACAGCTAGAACGATTACAAAATAAACTACGACAAAGAGAAAAACAAAGACTCCTCAGAGAGGAGGTTATTATCTCCCTTTGTTTACTCTGATTACTTCCTTTTATTAACACAAGTGGCACTCATTATTGAAAAAAATAGCACTTTTAATCTTAATATTTATTTTGGGTAAATTTTAATTAACTGGTCAATAGATTTAAATTCAGTGTAATATAAGGAGACACTTGACATCTATAAATAGATGCTTCAATCTCTACTAGATAAATATTTAGTTTGTTATCATATCATTCTATGTAACAGATTACCATTACTTTTAGTTCAAAAAAATACCTGTATTCTTGCTAACTTTACAAACTCTAATTTTTGTTCCCTACCATAAAAAATATTGTCATTTTTAGACAAGCATTGTTGAAGCCAGATCCTTTTCCTGTGTAGCCTAGGTAAAAATTAACAAAAAAAAAAAAAAAGTTTTGCCTGTCTACATACCTACCTTTTTTCATCAAGAATGTTAGAGGAAACAGCTATTTTCCTTTAGTCTGACCTATAAATAATAATTGTTGACCTTATTGTTGTAATAAGTATATTCTTAGATATAAAGACAGGGTTGAGGGGTATTATTTTTCCATATAAATGGGGATTTTGGTCTGTGAGAATGCAAGTATTTTTTGTTGCTAGTGATAGCCTTCTATTAATAGTGTTAAGTTATTTTACATGTAATTTATCAGTATTTTCAGAGCTTTTATTATCTAAATTGGATAAAGGTATTTCAGAGCCATTTATAAAGCAAAGTGATAAAGTAAAGCTCTCACAAAATAAGAAAGTTGTATGTTCATACTTTTGTTTTTAAAAGAAGTTCATTCATGATATAAACCACATTGGTGGTGTAATGGTTAGCGTGTTCGCCTCAAGTGCAGTAGATCGTGGGTTCTGGTGGTGTAATGGTTAGCGTGTTTGCCTCAAGTGCAGTAGATCGTGGATTCATCAGTGGTGTAATGGTTAGCGTGCTCTCCTCGAGTGCAGTAGATCGTGGGTTCTGGTGGTGTAATGGTTAGCATGCTCGCCTGGAGTGCAGTAGATTGTGGGTTCTGGTGGTGTAATGGTTAGCGTGCTCTCCTCGAGTGCAGTAGATCGTGGGTTCTGGTGGTGTAATGGTTAGCATGCTCGCCTGGAGTGCAGTAGATTGTGGGTTCTGGTGGTGTAATGGTTAGCGTGCTCTCCTCGGATGCAGTAGATCGTGGGTTTTGGTGGTGTAATGGTTAGCGTGCTCTCCTCGGGTGCAGCAGATCGTGGGTTCTGGTGATGTAATGGTTAGCGTGCTCGCCTCGAGTGCAGTAGATCGTGGGTTCATCAGTGGTGTAATGGTTAGCGTGCTCACCTCGAGTGCAGTAGATCGTGGGCTCTGGTGGTGTAATGGTTAGCGTGCTCGCCTCAAGTGCAGTATATCGTGGGTTCTGGTGGTGTAATGGTTAGCGTGCTTGCCTCGAGTGCAGTAGATCATGGGTTCTGGTGGTGTAATGGTTAGCGTGCTCGCCTCGAGTGCAGTAGATCATGGGTTCTGGTGGTGTAATGGTTAGCGTGCTCGCCTCGAGTGCAATATATTGTGGGTTCTGGTGGTGTAATGGTTAGCGTGCTGGCCTCGAGTGCAGTAGATCGTGGGTTCTGGTGGTGTAATGGTTAGCATGCTGGCCTCGAGTGCAGTAGATCATGGGTTCGAGCCCCGATCAGGTCAAACCAAAGACTATTAAATTGATATTTGTTGCTTCTCTGCAAAGCATGCAGCATTAAGGAGAAAGAGCAAAGACTGGATAGCTCTGAATCAGGATAATATGTCAAAGTGGAGAGAAATGTCTATCCGCGTACTGTTGTTTCTGTGAGCAAACACTATAAAAATCCAACTCAGCGTGTTGGTCTTGTACAAAGCGGACCTCATCATCACTTCATTAAATTAGCTTGTTCTTGCCATGATATAGCTGAAAATTTGCTGAGTTGGCATTAAACAACAATCACTCACTCATTCATGATATATGTTCATGACCATCTTTTTTGACATTTGACACTTTATATGTATTTATGATGAAACAAATCATTGTTGTAAAAAAAGTTTAAAGATACCAAAGGGGTAATCAGAAGCCGTAAATTGAAGAAGGACAGACAACACAAACAGAAAAGAGACAACACAATGGCCAAAACAGAAAAGAGACAACACAATGACCAAAACAGAAAAGAGACAACACAATGGCCAAAACAGAAAAGAGACAACACAATGACCAAAACAGAAAAGAGACAACATAATGGCCAAAACAGAAAAAGACAACACAATGGCCAAAACAGAAAAGAGACAACACAATGGCCAAAACAGAAAAGAGACAACACAATGGCCAAAACAGAAAAGAGACAACACAATGGCCAAAACAGAAAAGAGACAACACAATGGCCAAAACAGAAAAGAGACAACACAATGGTCAAAACAGAAAAGAGACAACACAATGGCCAAAACAGAAAAGAGACAACACAATGGCCAAAACAGAAAAGAGACAACACAATGGCCAAAACAGAAAAAGACAACACAATGGCCAAAACAGAAAAGAGACAACACAATGGCCAAAACAGAAAAGAGACAACACAATGGCCAAAACAGAAAAAGACAACACAATGGCCAAAACAGAAAAGAGACAACACAATGGCCAAAACAGAAAAGAGACAACACAATGGCCAAAACAGAAAAGAGACAAAAAGACAATGATCTACAAAACACTACAAAGAAGAGTTTTATTTCTATGTTATAGAAATTTATTTGTTTTGTACATTAACTACATTTTTCCTTCAGAAAACCTTCAATATGACCATGAGGTTTTGTATGGTCACTGTAATGTCATCCCAAAGTCACGAATTTTCAAACCATGTTTATTTCATTAATAGCATCTAGGTCATTTTCATAAATTCCCAATGTGATGAGTAACCAAACACAGTTATCTCCCTTTTGTCATGAAGAGAACTCAGTTAGAGAAAGTTTTCCAAAGTAATAGTTAATAGATAAACAGTATTTAGAAAATCAAATTTAAAATTAATTTATGATCAGCATACAGTCCTCTTTATTGGCAGCACTTTCTAATATTTACTTTAAAACAGAGATTTTTATTTTCCCATGATCAATACAAATGTTTGATTTTAGTATTTTTCACATTTTGACTCAAATCAATATCATTTGTGTGTGTGATTATTTTGAGTTTATGACACTTGTTAAGATATTAAAGTTATTCTTTATATATACCTATCATCAGCTTTGTAAAGGGAGATAATTGTTTTTTGGGAGACGAGTTATACCTAACTTTTAGACCTATCATCAGCTTTGTAAAGGGAGATAATTGTTTTTTGGGAGATGAGTTATACCTAACTTTTAGACCTATCATCAGCTTTGTAAAGGGAGATAATTGTTTTTTTGGGAGACGAGTTATACCTAACTTTTAGACCTATCATCAGCTTTGTAAAGGGAGATAATTGTTTTTTGGGAGATGAGTTATACCTAACTTTTAGACCTATCATCAGCTTTGTAAAGGGAGATAATTGTTTTTTGGGAGACGAGTTATACCTAACTTTTAGACCTATCATCAGCTTTGTAAAGGGAGATAATTGTTTTTTGGGAGATGAGTTATACCTAACTTTTAGACCTATCATCAGCTTTGTAAAGGGAGATAATTGTTTTTTGGGAGACGAGTTATACCTAACTTTTAGACCTATCATCAGCTTTGTAAAGGGAGATAATTGTTTTTTGGGAGATGAGTTATACCTAACTTTTAGACCTATCATCAGCTTTGTAAAGGGAGATAATTGTTTTTTGGGAGATGAGTTATACCTAACTTTTAGACCTATCATCAGCTTTGTAAAGGGAGATAATTGTTTTTTTGGTAGATGAGTTATACCTAACTTTTAGAGATAAAATATGGCATTATTATTGTAGAATGTTTACCCAAGAAAAGAGAACAGAAGAAGGAGAGTTTATACAAAGAGAGAGAGAGACAGAATGAGAAAACATGGCGGCCAGATTTACTGTGATGATAGCCATGATGATGCCATGTCAGATATTGATTTTAGGTAAATGTTTTCTATATAAAGGCAATAAAATTTACATACTTATCCAGGGTTTCCGTTTGGCGTCGGTCATTGGCCGATAATTTGCGTATATGACAGGAAATAATTTGACATTGCTGTCAAAATGACCGTTTGTTTCAAAATAAGTGGCCAAAAAGACCGACACATGCTACATATTCATTGGACACGTGATCGAGAATTCTCCAATTTGTCCATAATTTATTTGGATTAAAACTAAAGTGAAACGCCAGATCAAAACTCTTTTATTTTATCATTTATCGTTCCTCCATGCTTTGATGAAGTTCAAGGACATTGACAAAATTAAAGTCGCAATCTCAGAAATGATTTAATGAACGAAAATATCGATATTTGAAATATAAGAACAAGAATCACTCCAGACCGGACACGTAAAAATTATCGGATATCAATTTGGTGCCAAATTAAAACTTGTCTTTTGTGCAAAATATGATAGAGGACTTGATTTAGGTTTTGGGGTTATATTGAAACCTTTGAAATGGACAAATATTACAAGTTTTTTTTTTATTAAGACAAATGGTTGAAAAGATCCACTGAAATTTCTATTTCTCTGTGGATTTAAATAAAATACTTTGCTACATTTATACAAGGATTTATATAGTAAGATTTATATTTAAAAAAATTTCTACAAAATGTTTACTTCAAAGCAGACTTTTTTGTAACCTATTTAGGGTAGCTTTCTCTTTTCTTTGACTCATTCCTCATTGGGGAATTTGATCTTAATTTCTATTTATTTTCACTTAAGTTTAACTTTTTTTGGAAAGAGATGGTGACCTCTGAAAACCTGCCTGGCTGTCAATTCCAAATATCATAATAAGTACCCAGTATGCAAGTTTGAAACAAATGAATATTAAATTAAGCTCCAGTTGCATCTTAATGAATCAAACCACACCTTAATATATCATTAAATGACCTATAAGTTTTAGGCAAATTAGAACACAATTGACCTATTGAATAAGTGCCTTTCAGGACAAAAGGCCTCAGGAATTTATATGAGTTAGGTCATTTGACCTTAGTATAATAAAATCCAGCTGAAACCCTGCTTATCCATATTAGTACAGTGAAACTTGTCTAGACTAAACCCTGAATAAAATGGAATCCTGAACAAAACTGAACCCTGAATAAAACTGAACCCTGAATAAAACTGAATCCAGAACAAAACTGAACCCTGAATAAAACTGAACCCTGAATAAAACTGAATCCTGAATAAAACTCAACCCTGAATAAAATGGAATCCTGAACAAAATTGAACCCTGAATAAAATGGAATCCTGAACAAAACTGAACCCTGAATAAAATGGAATCCTGAACAAAACTCAACCCTGAATAAAATGGAATCCTGAACAAAATTGAACCCTGAATAAAATGGAATCCTGAACAAAACTGAACCCTGAATAAAATGGAATCCTGAACAAAACTCAACCCTGAATAAAACTCAACCCTGAATAAAATGAAATCCTGAACAAAACTGAACCCTGAATAAAACTGAACACTGAATAAAGCAGAATCCTGAATAAAACTGAACCCTGAATAAAACAGAATCCGGAATAAAAATGAACCCTGAATAAAATGGAACCCTGAATAAAACGGAATCCTGAATGATTCAAACTTTACATGAGGTCCCAGTGTAGGAAATCTGTGAAAATATAATCTGTATAACCCAAACACATGTCTATTATAGACACTTAAGCTGGTCCAAAGGAGGTACCTGGTCCTAAGGAGGTTAAGACAGGTTTCACTGTATTATGAAATTAATTTTTATTTGGTAGAAGACTGTATGACCTTTTTGTTGTCGTGCAGTGTCTATCATCCGTCCATTTATCATTAGCTTTTCTCATAAAAATCTTTTCGTCAGAAACCAAAAACCCATTTTAAGTAAAATATGGGAAGAATAAACTTCGAGTGGTCATCTTTAAAAAATAAATCCAGCAGATTTGCTAACCATCCAAGATGGCCACCGTTACCATATATGGTGTATTACTGATCATATTGATAAAGCAACAAAATATGTATATATTTCTGTCTATATCTTTAATGTATGTTTATTTGTTGTGTTATAGCTATTTATTTTATTTGTATCATGATATAATTATTTATTGTATATAGGTGTGAAACCTATAATTAATTTCTTTAAGGTTTTCTACTAAATTTGTGTTTTTTCGAACCTACCTGGCCATTTTATCTTAAGTTTAACCTTTCGAAGACCATATATTTTCTGAAATGTCCATGATTCCTCTACGTTCTGTCAAAATATCAGGCCATGTTTAAAGTCTTGCAGTGAAATGCCAGGCTATGGAAAATACCTACTCTAAAAATAGCTCTGTCATCCCCCAGAAATTCCCTATTTATAGGTCATGCATCAAATCCTCCATATCCATATTAAAATACAACTAAATCAATCAAATTTGGGCTCAAAATAATCCTTATACATTTAACTTCAATTATCAATTTAATTATTCCATTCCATTCAGTATTTGTCACAATACAACAAAGTGAAAGGAACTTTTTTCTTTAAAATGGACTACTTTTGTATTAGTATTTAATTTTTCATAATTACAGGGGTTAAAAAATCCACTAGCCCGACGCCCGGTGCTAGTAATTTCCACATTTGGGCTAGCTGAAATAATCAGCTGTATGCCCGATGGGCTAATAAAAAAATATATCGGATATTGACAAACTTGTCAATATTCGCGTATCTACTTATATTCATATATGTTATATGTTGTTGTTTAATCAGCAGCAATGTTTTTATTATTCAACCGCTAGCTTTTTGTCGAAATTGAGAGCAAAGAAGGTAGAAAAACTGTGTAACTCGTCATAAAACAGCTTCAACAAATGACGGCTTACCGAAAATTTCGAAAATGACATATCTGATTCCGGAACCGGGAGCGATTATTTCCAGTTTTGCTGATAGTAAAAAAAAAAAATTAATGCTGACCGACCTTAGATTTTTTTGACATGTGACCGTAAACACACATATTTTTTTTTTGGCCTTACCGTGACCTGAACTGTGGAAAATAAGTGAAAATAAAACGTAATACCAGATCTGAAAAGAAAGATAGTTAAACTAATATACATTGTACATGTTGTACAAGGTTTCAATTCTGCAAGTCGGATTCATGAAATCACGGTATTGACCAGGACTAGTGGTTCATAGATTCGGGCTAGTAATATTTGGGAGTATGCTAGCCCTGGGCTAGTGAGGTGGTCCAAGATTTTTTTACCCCTGAATTATAATGTTTTTGGAAGAAAAAAATATTTTCAGGGAATTCACGCTTTCCGGTCCGATCAGTATTCGTTATTAATATATCGGCCCTTAGGCTAATATGGGTGTCTCGGTTTGATATGACATGTGATATGAAAAATGCCATATAATAATCTTTAAACATTGTATGTCTATTACTTATACCAGAGAGTAAAAATTTCCTGTCATAGTTCCATACAATATATACAGTTGCATAACATTTAACTTTTAGATGATAAATATTGTGTTATACTTTGGAAATTTATTTAGATCTGCTGAAATGGTTTGTAGTTTATCAGTATTACCATGGGTACTAAATAATATAAGACTAAGTTAATGTCAGAAAGTATTAACTAATCACATCATAACATGCACATTATGAGGTATTCAATTATATGGTCAAAATATTCTATAATGAAATGTTATCATACAAAAAAAGTTTTATTTGTATATTTTAGACATTTACGAGGTTACCATTCTGGTAGGAGTGGATGCTCGACACCAGGGGGCAGCTTGGTATGTATATTTTTGTTCTGTTTTTTCACCTATAACTTTTTAATCATGAGAATTGCAAAATTTGGTACTCATGTTTGTAGATTTAGATAATTCAGCTTAGACAAGTGTTGAAATGTCAGCTATAATTATACATCATATTTCAAGATATAATCATCTCAAGCAGGTGATAACCATACAATGTAATTATGTATCTTCCCCACATGATCCTGAAGGATACCAGTCTGTATTAAATTTATTTTGTATATAAATGTCTGAATGTTCAACCTAACAGTGTTAGAGTTAAATTGTTTAGCTGACAAATATAATGTTCTCCCTTCAGAGGAATTAGAACCCACACCATTGGTACAGTGCAACACCAATTCGCTCAGCAAAATGTCTTTTATGACGAACCGTTATATATTATATATACATCTCGAGTTAATTATTTATTGAATTTTCTTCATTTTGTCAAGAAAATGAACCTTCACATGACATTGTCGTGGGTGGATACAAGGAAATAAAAGTTTTGTCGTTAAAATGAAATTTAAGTAAAGAAATTGTATTAATTGATGATTTTGCTGGAATTTATCAGATTTCAATAAGTTTTTTTTTTCGTTTCCGTTATTTTCATTTTGAATGCTCATATTGATGTTTCCTTAGAAGGGAAACTTTACAATGATATAAATTTGATATGTCATTCTGTATTAACAATAAAAGCCAATTTTAGCAAATGTCAACTGTTCTGAATATCCATTGGAAAGCTAGGAAAAATAAATAAAGTGATTTGTGGACATAAACAAAAAATGTACATGTTGATCAAATTAGTGTTTGTTCCTACTGATGACAATTGTCTACCTGCATATAAGGGGAACTGAATTGGCTTTAAGGATGCTCAAATTGAAGGGAATTGTGTTCTTTTTACAGAAAAATATATTGTTTTCATCCAACTTTTAAGGTTATTGTGAGGGAAAGACCTGTCCATTTTTTTAAAGTAAATATTTTGAGGTTTAAAGAAGGTTAAATCTTATGAAATTAGATATTTGTTTTGTCTCTTTTTTTGCAATACATAAACTTATTACAATTACATTGTGTGTGGGATCATGTCAGGGTTCATATTTTCAGCTGACCAATCCTTGATGAGCCTACTAAATCTTAGGCCTAAAATAAAATTTTATTTGTTTGGCATTGCCGCCCGACCCACTGAAAAACTTGCCGCCCAAATTATTTTATTTGTGTTTCAGACAATTTTGATCGTGTCCGTGGAGTTTGTTCCTGGCTTTATTTATTTCAAATCTCGATCATAAAAGCGCTTGATGTACACTGTATTGAAAGCAAACGTTTAAACGACATAGAATAGAAAATGGTCTGCTGAAACGAAAATAATACAAATCATCTTTGCTTTTCATTCAGTGTCAGATTGCCAGATTTAATAGATAGGGCTCTGATTTCAAAGTTCAACTGTCTGTCTGACAGACAGAAAATGTTTTTTTATGAAAATAGAATTTGCTTTTTGCTGTTCTTTATGTTGCATTAAATTTGATTCTTTAATGTCATATCTTTCTCTGTGTTCCTGTGAAAAAACAGTCTGAAAATATAAAGCTTTCAAAGGTAAAAAAAAAAAAAAAAAAAAAAAAAAACCAATCCCTACCTTCCTACCCACCTGCTGATAGTGTGGGTTGGCTATGCCAAACAAACAATATTTTAAGGGTGGCCTTAAGGTATGAAAACCGAATACATGCTAAGAGCTGTTGTCCGATATGTCAATGCATTTAACTGTCTTGCATATGATTGGTCAAAAATGAATGAAAGGTTTCCTGACATGACTGTTTATATCATGCAACATCTCCAACCATGCATGGCTGGTCGGGTATGTGATTTTTAGTGCAGTTTCGTAATCCAAGATTACTTCCACATTATCGTGACATGTGACAATTAATCAATTAAAGATAAGCATGGGAAAATGTTACTTGGATTGGTCTTAACCAAGTTTGTGTTTTGTCCCAATCAGAAATATTGGATTGACATAATTTAATATTGCACCCTTTGGGAAAATGTGAAAGTGTCCTTCTTGGAAACTGCAAAGCAGATTACTGATAAAATCAGACTACACATGAATTATCATTGGTTGGTCATGTACAAAACTTGTGTTTCTGCAGCAGGTAAAAAAATCCATGATGGCTGGAAACTCAGGACATATTTAAAAATAAGATGCTAAATTGTGCAAAAATGTTTTGTCATTAAAGCCACTGCAGCAAATAAAACCAAACACAGGAAAGTAATATTTCTTGGTTTTATCTTTACCATCAATAAAAACCAAACACAGGAAAGTAATATTTCTTGGTTTTATCTTTACCATCAATAAAAACCAAACACAGGAAAGTAATATTTCTTGGTTTTATCTTTACCATCAATAAAAACCAAACACAGGAAAGTAATATTTCTTGGTTTTATCTTTACCATCAATAAAAACCAAACACAGGAAAGTAATATTTCTTGGTTTTATCTTTACCATCAATTAAAACCAAACACATGAAAGTAATATTTCTTGGTTTTATCTTTACCATCAATAAAAACCAAACACGGGAAAGTAATATTTTTTGGTTTTATCTTTACCATCAATAAAAACCAAACACGGGAAAGTAATATTTCTTGGTTTTATCTTTACCATCAATAAAAACCAAACACGGGAAAGTAATATTTCTTGGTTTTATCTTTACCATCAATAAAAACCAAACACGGGAAAGTAATATTTCTTGGTTTTATCTTTACCATCAATAAAAACCAAACACGGGAAAGTAATATTTCTTGGTTTTATCTTTACCATCAATAAAAACCAAACACAGGAAAGTAATATTTCTTGGTTTTATCTTTACCATCAATAAAAACCAAACACAGGAAAGTAATATTTCTTGGTTTTATCTTTACCATCAATAAAAACCAAACACAGGAAAGTAATATTTCTTGGTTTTATCTTTACCATCAATAAAAACCAAACACAGGAAAGTAATATTTCTTCTTGGTTTTATTTTTACCATCAATAAAAACCAAACACAGGAAAGTAATATTTCTTCTTGGTTTTATCTTTACCATCAATAAAAACCAAACACAGGAAAGTAATATTTCTTGGTTTTATCTTTACCATCAATAAAAACCACACAGGAAAGTAATATTTCTTGGTTTTATCTTTACCATCAATAAAAACCAAACACAGGAAAGTAATATTTCTTGGTTTTATCTTTACCATCAATAAAAACCAAGCACAGGAAAGTAATATTTCTTGGTTTTATCTTTACCATCAATAAAAACCAAGCACAGGAAAGTAATATTTCTTGGTTTTATCTTTACCATCAATAAAAACCAAACACAGGAAAGTAATATTTCTTGGTTTTATCTTTACCGTCAATAAAAACCAAACACAGGAAAGTAATATTTCTTGGTTTTATCTTTACCGTCAATAAAAACCAAACACAGGAAAGTAATATTTCTTGGTTTTATCTTTACCGTCAATAAAAACCAAACACATGAAAGTAATATTTCTTGGTTTTATCTTTACCATCAATAAAAACCAAACACAGGAAAGTAATATTTCTTGGTTTTATCTTTACCATCAATAAAAACCAAACACAGGAAAGTAATATTTCTTGGTTTTATCTTTACCATCAATAAAAACCAAACACAGGAAAGTAATATTTCTTGGTTTTATCTTTACCATCAATAAAAACCAAACACAGGAAAGTAATATTTCTTGGTTTTATCTTTACCATCAATAAAAACCAAACACAGGAAAGTAATATTTCTTGGTTTTATCTTTACCATCAATAAAAACCAAACACAGGAAAGTAATATTTCTTGGTTTTATTTTTACCATCAATAAAAACCAAACACAGGAAAGTAATATTTCTTGGTTTTATCTTTACCATCAATAAAAACCAAACACAGGAAAGTAATATTTCTTGGTTTTATCTTTACCATTAATAAAAACCAAACACATGAAAGTAATATTTCTTGGTTTTATCTTTACCATCAATAAAAACCAAACACAGGAAAGTAATATTTCTTGGTTTTATCTTTACCATCAATAAAAACCAAACACAGGAAAGTAATATTTCTTCTTGGTTTTATTTTTACCATCAATAAAAACCAAACACAGGAAAGTAATATTTCTTCTTGGTTTTATCTTTACCATCAATAAAAACCAAACACAGGAAAGTAATATTTCTTGGTTTTATCTTTACCATCAATAAAAACCAAACACAGGAAAGTAATATTTCTTGGTTTTATCTTTACCATCAATAAAAACCAAACACAGGAAAGTAATATTTCTTGGTTTTATCTTTACCATCAATAAAAACCAAACACAGGAAAGTAATATTTCTTGGTTTTATCTTTACCATCAATAAAAACCAAGCACAGGAAAGTAATATTTCTTGGTTTTATCTTTACCATCAATAAAAACCAAACACAGGAAAGTAATATTTCTTGGTTTTATCTTTACCGTCAATAAAAACCAAACACAGGAAAGTAATATTTCTTGGTTTTATCTTTACCGTCAATAAAAACCAAACACAGGAAAGTAATATTTCTTGGTTTTATCTTTACCGTCAATAAAAACCAAACACATGAAAGTAATATTTCTTGGTTTTATCTTTACCGTCAATAAAAACCAAACACAGGAAAGTAATATTTCTTGGTTTTATCTTTACCATCAATAAAAACCAAACACAGGAAAGTAATATTTCTTGGTTTTATCTTTACCATCAATAAAAACCAAACACAGGAAAGTAATATTTCTTGGTTTTATCTTTACCATCAATAAAAACCAAACACAGGAAAGTAATATTTCTTGGTTTTATCTTTACCATCAATAAAAACCAAACACAGGAAAGTAATATTTCTTGGTTTTATCTTTACCATCAATAAAAACCAAACACAGAAAAGTAAATATTTCTTGGTTTTATCTTTACCATCAATTAAAACCAAACACAGGAAAGTAATATTTCTTGGTTTTATCTTTACCATCAATTAAAACCAAACACAGGAAAGTAATATTTCTTGGTTTTATCTTTACCATCAATTAAAACCAAACACAGGAAAGTAATATTTCTTGGTTTTATCTTTACCATCAATAAAAACCAAACACAGGAAAGTAATATTTCTTGGTTTTATCTTTACCATCAATTAAAACCAAACACAGGAAAGTAATATTTCTTGGTTTTATCTTTACCATCAATTAAAACCAAACACAGAAAAGTAAATATTTCTTGGTTTTATCTTTACCATCAAATAAAACCAAACACAGGAAAGTAATATTTCTTGGTTTTATCTTTACCATCAATAAAAACCAAACACAGGAAAGTAATATTTCTTGGTTTTATCTTTACCATCAATAATAAATGTCATTTTATGTTGTTCCATTGAATCAGAAATCAAATATAGCTTTCGTCTCAGGATGGTTTTAATTTGGAGGAGCTTGACCTTCTCCTTACAGGAGACCCTCATGGGCAGTTGAACTAGCATTCTATTTTAAGAAAATTGACCCCTTGGGCAGTTGAACTAGCATTCTATTTAAAGGAAATTTACCCCTTGGGCAGTTGAACTAGCATTCTATTTAAAGGAAATTGACCCCTTGGGCAGTTGAACTAGCATTCTAATTAAAGGAAATTGACCCCTTGGGCAGTTGAACTAGCATTCTATTTAAAAAAAATTGACCCCTTGGGCAGTTGAACTAGCATTCTATTTATAAAGAAAATTGAACCCTTTGGGCAGTTGAACTAGCATTCTATTTAAAGGAAATTGACCCCTTGGGCAGTTGAACTAGCATTCTATTTAAAGGAAATTGACGCCTTGGGCAGTTGAACTAGCATTATATTTAAAGAAAATTGACCCCTTGGGCAGTTGAACTAGCATTATATTTAAAGAAAATTGAACCCTTTGGGCAGTTGAACTAGCATTCTATTTAAAGAAAATTGACCCCTTAGGCAGTTGAACTAGCATTCTATTTAAAGAAAATTGACCCCTTAGGCAGTTGATTTAGCATTCTATTTAAAGAAAATTGACCCCTTGGTCAGTTGAACTAGCATTCTATTTAAGGAAAATTGACCCCTTGGGCAGTTGAACTAGCATTCTATTTAAAAAAAATTGACCCCTTGGGCAGTTGAACTAGCATTCTATTTATAAAGAAAATTGAACCCTTTGGGCAGTTGAACTAGCATTCTATTTAAAGGAAATTGACCCCTTGGGCAGTTGAACTAGCATTCTATTTAAAGGAAATTGACGCCTTGGGCAGTTGAACTAGCATTATATTTAAAGAAAATTGACCCCTTGGGCAGTTGAACTAGCATTATATTTAAAGAAAATTTACCTCTGGGCAGTTGAACTAGTATTCTATTTAAAGAAAATTGACCCCTTGGGCAGTTGAAATAGCATTCTATTTAAAGGAAATTGACCCCTTGGGCAGTTGAACTAGCATTCTATTTAAAGGAAATTGACCCCTTGGGCAGTTGAACTAGCATTCTAATTAAAGGAAATTGACCCCTTGGGCAGTTGAACTAGCATTATATTTAAAGAAAATTGACCCCTTGGGCAGTTGACATAGCATTATATTTAAAGAAAATTGAACCCTTTGGGCAGTTGAACTAGCATTCTATTTAAAGAAAATTGACCCCTTGGGCAGTTGAACTAGCATTCTATTTAAAGAAAATTGACCCCTTAGGCAGTTGAACTAGCATTCTATTTAAAGAAAATTGACCCCTTGGTCAGTTGAACTAGCATTCTATTTAAGGAAAATTGACCCCTTGGGCAGTTGAACTAGCATTCTATTTAAAAAAAATTGACCCCTTGGGCAGTTGAACTAGCATTCTATTTATAAAGAAAATTGAACCCTTTGGGCAGTTGAACTAGCATTCTATTTAAAGGAAATTGACCCCTTGGACAGTTGAACTAGCATTCTATTTAAAGGAAATTGACGCCTTGGGCAGTTGAACTAGCATTATATTTAAAGAAAATTGACCCCTTGGGCAGTTGAACTAGCATTATATTTAAAGAAAATTGAACCCTTTGGGCAGTTGAACTAGCATTCTATTTAAAGAAAATTTACCTCTGGGCAGTTGAACTAGTATTCTATTTAAAGAAAATTGACCCCTTGGGCAGTTGAAATAGCATTCTATTTAAAGAAAATTGACCCCTTGGGCAGTTGAAATAGCATTCTATTTAAAGAAAATTGACCCCTTGGGTAGTTGAACTAGCATTCTATTTAAAGAAAATTGACCCCTTAGGCAGTTGAACTAGCATTCTATTTAAAGAAAATTGACCCCTTAGGCAGTTGAACTAGCATTCTATTTAAAGAAAATTGACCCCTTGGTCAGTTGAACTAGCATTCTATTTAAGGAAAATTGACCCCTTGGGCAGTTGAACTAGCATTCTATTTAAGGAAAATTGACCCCTTGGGCAGTTGAATTAGCATTCTATTTAAGGAAAATTGACCCCTTGGGCAGTTGAACTAGCATTCTATTTAAAAAAAATTGACCCCTTGGGCAGTTGAACTAGCATTCTATTTAAAGAAAATTGAACCCTTTGGGCAGTTGAATTAGCATTCTATTTAAAGAAAATTGAACCCTTTGGGCAGTTGAATTAGCACATTGTTTAAGGAAAATTAAAATGCTTTATTAAGCAATACATTTGAATGTTATTTGAGGATTAAGATAATTAAATCCTTGTACATACATATATGTAAATATATAATGTAACAAAAGAAAGTTTTTTTTTTTTTTTTTTTTTTTATCAGTTATTTACATTGTAACATGAATGCATTCTTTTCCTTTGATCTTTTTATGGTTTATATACCAGAATGTAAGCAATAACTAAGAACTATGAAATAATACACATAGATACAAGATATTGCACACTTTAAAGCTGGACTGTAGATTTATTACTCTCAGAAAGCCGTACAATAATAAACAACCTAGATGTGATATTGCATGGCTTCATGTTACAAATCATTTATGACGCACTAACGTAAAACCATTAAACAATCGAAAATGAAGAGTGAGATTGTCTATACGTTTAACTCCGAAACCCGTGGTATAAATATGACTTGTACTTTTAAATTCTCTATAGATTTGGATTTGATGATTTCTAAATTTCTTTTCCAGTAGATATGCATCTTGATGGCTTTTAGTGGCTTCCTTATATCTTTATCTTCATTACTAGAAGAACATTTTCTTGTGATGTTACTAAAAGTAATTATCAAATTTATACTAAATCTTTTTTCATGGTAAAAGCATTTGATAGAATTCATTAGAAGATTTGTCTGATCCAGAATCGACACTATGTTATAATTGAAGTTTCTGGTAAACTGACTCCAAAAAAATTCAATGATGTTGTGCATTCCATCCAAACTGATAATTATATCAGAAAATATGATGTATTTCTGTGGAAAGTAATCTCAAGTGAGTATTTTATGTCACTCTGAAGGAATGGTTGATATAACATTGATGAATAAATAAAAAATAAATAAAAACATGACATAGAAAAGCATTTATCAAACTAAAATTTTAGTCTTGTAGCGAAAGTTATTACCTAAAGCTTATTGAATTATTATACAACTTGTACATGAATGCACAATGCTTCTCTAATTAGCATAAAAAACATATATTTGTTATAATTGATTGTTCGTGATTTTTTTTTTTTTATATCTAAACGATTTCTTTCTATGTTGAATGTACATAAAACTTGAAATTTTAATACTAAATGTGAACAATCCCTGATAGCTGCTGTGAATTCATTTAAACATGGATGATGGCTATTGTAAAATTTATTAAAATGTCCCAGATAGCTGCTGTGAATTCATTAGTATCCCTTTGATACCAACTTTCCTGGTTTTTGTGGATATCCATGGATACCAATTTTTCTTAGTTTCTGGTGGATATCCTTGGATACCAATTTTTCCTGGTTTTTGTGGATATCCTTGGATACAAATTTTTCTTAGTTTCTGGTTGATATCCTTGGATACCAATATTTCTTGGTTTTTTGGTAAATATCCTTGGATACCAATATTTCTTGGTTTTTTTTGGTGGATATCCTTGGATACAAATTTTTCTGTTTTTTGTGGATATCCTTGGATACAAATTTTTCTTAGTTTCTGGTGGATTTCCTTGGATACCAATTGTTCATTGTTTTTGTGGATATCCATGGATACAAATTTTTCTTGATTTTGGTGGATATCCTGTGATACCAATTTTTCTTGGTTTTGGTGGATATCCTGTGATAGTAATTTTCCTGATTGTGGTGGATATCATAATCCTTGGATACCAGCAAAAAAGGCAGTTTTTCTTGGTTTTTGGTGTTAGGATGGTGATCAGTATGAACTAAACCACTCTGCCATTCATACCCCTCTAAATTTTTATAAATAATGGAAATGTTGTCAGATTCACTATCTATATTATGAATGAATGACAAATATACAAATAATAGATGATATACATCACTACCATTGTACAACAAGCTTTTGTAATATGTGAAGAAAAACAAAATGACAATATGTCTTAAAAGTATAGACTTATACAGTATAAATGATACATGTAATAGCAATATGTTTACATGATTTGATGCCAGCGTTAACAGAGACTCTGTAATTAAACCAATAGAAACATCGCCCCAACGTTAACAGAGACTCTGTAATTAAACCGGTAGAAACATGTCTTATTTCAGCAATAAACTCTTTCTTATGTATTTTATTACATCAATAAGGTTAAGGTTGAGGGATTGTCTTGGTATAAGAACTAACATAAAAAAAAATCCTTCAGAAATTACTGATACATGTAATTGTATTATTTTGAGTTCCAGTATACCAGTCTAAGAAACCATATCCCCCATTTCACTGAACAACTTTAGCACATCTGAATTCTAGATAAAAATTATTTGACAAATTTGATGATCAAAATTACATTCTATCTGTTTTAAATTTCATATAAGTTCACTTTTTAAGGTAAAATATTTTATACTTTAGTAAAAAATTCTTTTCAGTATGATATAGCTGTTAATTGCTATAAGACCTGTAGAGTGGTGAGAAATCAGTCATATGTTTTACATATGTCAGAAGAACATGTATAATACATATGAAAAAAGGACATATGTCTAACATAATACAAAGTAACTTGTCTAAACCAAACCCTGAATAATCCAGAATTATGTATAAACCAAACCCTGAATAATCCAGAATTATGTATAAACCAAACCCTGAATAATCCAGAATTATGTATAAACCAAACCCTGAATAATCCAGAATTATGTATAAACCAAACCCTGAATAATCCAGAATTATGTATAAGCCAAACCCTGAATAATCCAGAATTATGTATAAGCCAAACCCTGAAAAATCCAGTCTTATGTATAAGCCAAACCCTGAATAAACCAGAATTCTGTATAAACCAAACCCTGAATAATCCAGAATTCTGTATAAACCAAACCCTGAATAAACCAGAATTCTGTATAAGCCAAACTCTGAATAAACCAGAATTCTGTATAAGCCAAACCCTGAATAAACCAGAATTCTGTATAAACCAAACCCTGAATAAACCAGAATTCTGTATAAGCCAAACCCTAAATAATCCAGAATTCTGTATAAGCCAAACCCTGAATAATCCAAAATTCTGCATAAACCCAACCCTGAATAAACCAGAATTCTGTATAAGCCAAACCCTGAATACTCCAGAATTCTGTATAAACCAAACCCTGAATAATCCAGAATTCTGTATAAGCCAAACCCTGAATAAACCAGAATTCTGTAAAAGCCAAACCCTGAATAAACCAGAATTCTATATAAACCAAACCCTGAATAATCCAGAATTCTGTATAAACCAAACCCTGAATAATCCAGAATTCTGTATAAACCAAACCCTGAATAATCCAGAATTCTGTCTAAACCAAACCCTGAATAATCCAGAATTCTGTATAAGCCAAATCCTGAATAATCCAGAATTCTGTATAAATCAAACCCTGAATAATCCAGAATTCTGTATAAATCAAACCCTGAATAATCCAGAATTCTGTCTAAACCAAACCCTGAATAATCCAGAATTCTATTAGCCCAACCCTGAATAATCCAGAATTCTGTATAAATCAAACCCTGAATAATCCAGAATTCTGTATAAATCAAACCCTGAATAATCCAGAATTCTGTATAAACCAAACCCTGAATAATCCAGAATTCTGTATAAACCAAACCGTGAATAATCCAGAATTCTGTCTAAACCAAACCCTGAATAATCCAGAATCCTGTATAAACCAAACCCTGAATAATCCAGAATCATGTATAAATCAAACCCTGAATAATCCAGAATCCTGTATAAATCAAACCCTGAATAATCCAGAATTCTGTCTAAACCAAACCCTGAATAATCCAGAATTCTGTATAAACCAAACCCTGAATAATCCAGAATTCTGTATAAACCAAACCCTGAATAATCCAGAATTCTGTATAAGCCCAACCCTGAATAATCCAGAATTCTGTATAAATCAAACCCTGAATAATCCAGAATTCTGTCTAAACCAAACCCTGAATAATCCAGAATTCTATATAAGCCCAACCCTGAATAATCCAGAATTCTGTATAAATCAAACCCTGAATAATCCAGAATTCTGTATAAACCAAACCCTGAATAATCCAGAATTATGTCTAAGCCAAACACTGAATAATCCAGAATTCTGTCTAAACCAAACCCTGAATAATCCAGAATTCTGTATAAGCCCAAACCTGAATAATCCAGAATTCTGTATAAATCAAACCCTGAATAATCCAGAATTCTGTCTAAACCAAACCCTGAATAATCCAGAATTCTATATAAGCCCAACCCTGAATAATCCAGAATTCTGTATAAATCAAACCCTGAATAATCCAGAATTCTGTATAAACCAAACTCTGAATAAACCAGAATTCTGTATAAGCCCAACTCTGAATAATCCAGAATTCTGTATAAATCAAACCCTGAATAATCCAGAATTCTGTATCAACCAAACCCTGAATAATCCAGAATTCTGTATAAACCAAACCCTGAATAATCCAGAATTCTGTATAAACCAAACCCTGAATAATCCAGAATCCTGTATAAACCAAACCCTGAATAATCCAGAATCCTGTATAAATCAAACCCTGAATAATCCAGAATTCTGTATAAACCAAACCCTGAATAATCCAGAATTCTGTATAAACCAAACCCTGAATAATCCAGAATTCTGTATAAACCAAACCCTGAATAATCCAGAATTCTGTATAAATCAAACCCTGAATAATCCAGAATTCTGTATAAACCAAACCCTGAATAATCCAGAATTATGTCTAAACCAAACACTGAATAATCCAGAATTCTGTATAAGCCAAACCCTGAATAATCCAGAATTTTGTATAAGCCAAATCCTGAATAATCCAGAATTCTGTATAAACCAAACCCTGAATAATCCAAAATTCTGTATAAGCCAAACCCTGAATAAACCAGAATTCTGTATAAGTCAAACCCTGAATAAACCAGATTCTGTATAAGCCAAACCCTGAATAATCCAGAATTCTGTATCAGCCAAACCCTGAATAATCCAGAATTCTGTATAAATCAAACCCTGAATAATCCAGAATTCTGTCTAAACCAAACCCTGAATAATCCAGAATTCTGTATAAACCAAACCCTGAATAATTCAGAATTCTGTATAAACCAAACCCTGAATAATCCAGAATTCTGTATAAATCAAACCCTGAATAATCCAGAATTCTGTATAAACCAAACCCTGAATAATCCAGAATTATGTCTAAACCAAACACTGAATAATCCAGAATTCTGTCTAAACCAAACCCTGAATAATCCAGAATTCAGTATAAGCCCAACCCTGAATAATCCAGAATTCTGTATAAATCAAACCCTGAATAATCCAGAATTCTGTATAAATCAAACCCTGAATAAACCAGAATTCTGTATAAGCCAAACCCTGAATAATCCAGAATTCTGTATAAACCAAACCCTGAATAATCCAGAATTCTGTATAAGCCAAACCCTGAATAATCCAGAATTCTGTATAAGTCAAACCCTGAATAATCCAGAATTTTGTATAAGCCAAACCCTGAATAATCCAGAATTCTGTATAAACCAAACCCTGAATAATCCAAAATTCTGTATAAGCCAAACCCTGAATAAACCAGAATTCTGTATAAGTCAAACCCTGAATAAACCAGATTCTGTATAAGCCAAACCCTGAATAATCCAGAATTCTGTATCAGCCAAACCCTGAATAATCCAGAATTCTGTCTAAACCAAACCCTGAATAATCCAGAATTCTGTATAAACCAAACTCTGAATAATCCAGAATTCTGTATCAGCCAAACCCTGAATAATTCAGAATTCTGTATCAACCAAACCCTGAATAATCCAGAATTCTGTATAAGCCCAACCCTGAATAATCCAGAATTCTGTATCAGCCAAACCCTGAATAAACCAGAATTCTGTATAATCCAAACCCTGAATAAGCCAAACCCTGAATAAACCAGAATTCTGTATAAGCCAAACCCTGAATAATCCAGAATTCTGTATCAACCAAACCCTGAATAATCCAGAATTCTGTATAAACCAAACCCTGAATAATCCAGAATTTTGTATAAGCCAAACCCTGAATAATCCAGAATTCTGAATAATCCAGAATTCTGTATCAGCCAAACCCTGAATAAACCAGAATTCTGTATAAGCCAAACCCTGAATAATCCAGAATCCTGTATATGCCAAACCCTGAATAAACCAGAATTCTGTATAAGCCAAACCCTGAATAATCCAGAATTCTGTATCAGCCAAACCCTGAATAATCCAGAATTCTGTATAAACCAAACCCTGAATAATCCAGAATTCTGTATAAACCAAACCCTGAATAATCCAGAATTCTGTATCAGCCAAACCCTGAATAATCCAGAATTCTGTATAAACCAAACCCTGAATAATCCAGAATTCTGTATAAACCAAACCCTGAATAATCCAGAATTCTGTATAAGCCCAACCCTGAATAATCCAGAATTCTGTATCAGCCAAACCCTGAATAAACCAGAATTCTGTATAAGCCAAACCCTGAATAATCCAGAATTCTGTATAAGCCAAACCCTGAATAATCCAGAATTCTGTATCAGCCAAACCCTGAATAATCCAGAATTCTGTATAAGCCAAACCCTGAATAAACCAGAATTCTGTATAAACCAAACCCTGAATAAACCAGAATTCTGTATAAGCCAAACCCTGAATAATCCAGAATTCTGTATAAACCAAACCCTGAATAATCCAGAATTCTGTATCAATCAAACCCTAAATAAACCAAACCCTGAATAAACCAGAATCCTGTATAAACCAAACCCTGAATAATCCAGAATCCTGTATGATTGTTTAATTAATTTTTTTCAGCAAGAACATTTATCAAAATGTTTACACAAAAAAAGTTTCTGTTTTGTGTCGTTAGCTATGAAACAATTTAACAGTCAACAGTAAAATCTTTTTAAATGCGTTTTTCTCCTTAAAATGTTTTGTTTTTATTTTTTTTTTATTGTTTCTGGAATCTACATAAAACATTTTGTTTCTAAGTGTTTCTGGGATAGTTCTACTGAGTACTGTGTAAGGACTGTAATTATTTATCTATTGAGTTTTATGCAATTATTTATCTATTGAGTTTTATGTTATTATTTATCTATTGAGTTTTATGTTATTATTTATCTATTGAGTTTTATGTAATTATTTATCTATTGAGTTTTATGTTATTATTTATCTATTGAGTTTTATGTAATTATTTATCTATTGAGTTTTATGTAATTATTTATCTATTGAGTTTTATGTAATTATTTATCTATTGAGTTTTATGTAATTATTTATCTATTGAGTTTTATGTAATTATTTTTCTATTGAGTTTTATGTAATTATTTATCTATTGAGTTTTATGTTATTATTTATCTATTGAGTTTTATGTTATTATTTATCTATTGAGTTTTATGTAATTATTTATCTATTGAGTTTTATGTAATTATTTATCTATTGAGTTTTATGTAATTATTTATCTATTGAGTTTTATGTTATTATTTATATATTGAGTTTTATGTTATTATTTATCTATTGAGTTTTATGTAATTATTTATCTATTGAGTTTTATGTTATTTATTGTTGTGTGTACAAGGTTTGTTTAACTGTTGACTGATGTAGAAGGGAGAGTTATTGTTCTATATGGTTTTTATTGACATTTTAATGTAAATACTTTTAAGTGAAAGCAGCAATGAAAAGCTGTAATGATCTACTAAGGCCAAGAAAAGTGTTTCCGCTAACTGTTCTGTTCTGTTCTGTTCTTTCTTCACCTCCAATTTTGAAGATCAGTGATCTTTGTCACTTAATTTATTCATATATCCATAATCCAGCTTGATAAAACTATTATGTACACAACATACCACCGCTAATTAGAATATCACATACTCTAACATATTAGGGTCGGTAGGTAGGTGACTGAGTATTGGTGTTTAATGCCACTTTCAACAATATTTCAGTTATATCGTGGATGTCAGTTTTATTGGTGGAGGAAACCGGAGTACCCAAAGAATACCACGACCTGTCGCAAGGAACTGATGAACTTTGTCACATAAAGTTGTATCGAGTACACCTCACCATGAACGGGGTTCGACCTCACAACTTTAGTGGTGATAGGAACTGATTGCACAACGACCCCTGTGTACTATCAGTGTACAACCCACTGAAAAATCATATTGAGAGTAAACAACTTATTTTCAGTGGGTTGCTCAATGATGGTAAACAAATTTAGGGACATGTACAGACTGTTAATATTGATGAGATATTTCCCTTTATCCTGCATTTGTTTGATTTTGAATCTAATAAAGGGGGTCAAATAAACTTCAGTGTTAATAGGTCATGAACCTAATAAAGCATTTCTGTTACCTGATTCATGTAGAGCAACAGAAAGAAAAGGTAACAGTATAAATGCTGATGTCACAGATGACACCATTGAAAACAATTAAAACGACGCTAGTTTCAGCTATTTTCAGACAATTTTGCAGGTGTTTTGGACTTTCTTATATTACAGGATAAACACAATATGTACGTACATTGTCATATATAATTTATTTGCACTACCTGCGAAACAGGCTAGAAAAGCTTTTCTACCTGTTTCTAAAACTCTACAAATAAATTATATATTTTCTGACATGTATGTATATAGTATATGTACATGTATGGGGTAAACATAATTTTCTTATTATAACAAATGATTTGGAAGTAAATAGTAGAAGAAAAAAACCTTTTACACAAATCTCATTGTTAATTACCTCATACTGCCCTGAGATAACATTAAATCCTTATTTTGATGAATAAGCATTCATTTAGGGTACTATCTTGTTCAACTCTTTATGGTCTTCAGACATATAATGATCTTGTAAATGGGTTACTGTCATTTCCTCAATTATTTCTTTCTAATGTAAGTAAAGATTTATGGAGAATCTTATGTTATGTAAGCTTACTGTAAATCATGTTTGTTTTTTACGTAACGTTCTCAATTCTTTAATTGATCCTTTTTACACAGAGGATAATTATTGCTTTCTCGTTAATGAAAATAAAATAAATGGGAACAAAAATTAATAGGTTTTTGTAATATTTGTTTTCTTCCTTGTCTGTATAATGTGATATTTTACAAAGCAAATTCTGCATGATTTGTATACAACTTTATCTTGTAATATTGTATTTCCTAAGCCATGAGACATTTTTGCTTATCTTACTTTTTCCCCTAGAAACCACAAATTCTTCCTTTGTCTTATTTATTCCTGAGAAAGTTACAGATTTTCATTTTAACTTAATTATTTATATCTCTGTTGGAGATCCAGTTATAAACAGGAGGTGCTTTTGAACAAATTAATTGGTTTAGCCCTGCCTAGCTTTTGTGCCTGTCCTAAGCCAGGACATGAATTTCCATTAACACGTCATAGTGTTTTTTTGTGTTCAATGATTTGAGGTGAAAGGTTCCTATTATTGATATCACAGTTTAAACTTTACTTTCATATTAAATGGCGCTAGATTCTATATTTAAGGCTAGAATTAGATGAAATTCATACCAGTAGTTTTATATTCATAATTTGCTGAAATAGAATTTCAGCCTATTTTTTGTATGTGTGAAAATATTTCAGATTTATGTTGCTTATGTAAATTAAAGTTTATTTGCACAAAGTTCTCTATTATTCAGACAAAGTTGGATCAAATTTGAATTTAATTTGCATGATAATGATAGAAATTGCATGTTTTAGAAATAAAATTCTTGAAATCTCTGAGGTGTTATGTAACACCAGTTGTACAACGATTTTAAGCTGCATTAGACACTCTGTTATCCATTGATATCAGTTAAATTTCAACAACTAAAGTAATTACAAAATATATATTACACCATTTTAAAACAAATTCCTCTTCCCTTTTATAAAAAAAAAAAAAAAAAAGCTTGTCTCCAAGGTCAGACATTTTGTATTTGAATAGCAGAGATAAAGGTTTTTTTTCACAGGAAACTTATTGGTAAACATGAATAGTACAAAGTCAAACAAAACAGCATTGATTTTTATATGTTACTTAAACTTTTAACTAATTCACAGCTATTGAAGATAATAGCTTTCTTATATAAAAGTTTTTTCCACGGAAAAGTGTAGAAAATGTTATCTAGACAAATCTCAAATGGATCGGTCAAAAGAAGAAGAAATGAATTGATTGCTGTAGGCAAAGTTGCACATAAAAATTTCTCCATTCCTTAATGAAAACAATCTTTAGCAAACAAATTTCTAAAGGAAAGGTCGTAAGGAAATAGTTTTTTTTTCTTTGGCGTAGTTTATAAGGAACTAATCTTTTATACAGAGATTCTCACTGTAAAAGGTTATTTCTTTTCAAATAAATCAGCACATACCAATTACAAGTTATGATTCCACGCCTCTGATGTTGTATGAAAAATCAATGGTATATTTGATCCCACTTTTGACAAATTCTGTGTTGGAATACCAATCAATCAATTTACTTGGCTTCATGTAGACCATTCTAAGAAATGATAAATATTCTAGATTTGTATGATATTATATGAGTATATGATATGTATATACATGTATATATATTGACTGATATCAACAAGGAGATATATTAATTAATTTGACCACGATATTTCTAACTTGGGATAAACTTTTCATACCAATTTACAGTAAGTTTTAAAGTGTTGTGTATGTGTGTCTTGATATTATTTGAAGTGGCTAATTTAGTTAGTTTCTAATTAGATCAATTTATAAATAAAACAAGAATGGTTATTGATGTAACTGAACCTGAAAGTAAAATCTATCTGAAAGTTCAGGGTAAAAATGAAAAGTTAAAGAACGAGAGCTTTTATTGCCGTTCTACATCAAAGTAAAAGTTAAGGAACGGGAGCTTTTATTGCCGTTCTACATCAAAGTAAAAGTTAAGGAACGGGAGCTTTTATTGCCATTCTACATCAGATAGATTAAGACACAGAGGGAAACATTTAGTGCAAATTTACAAATTAATATGTGTGACTTACTTTTAACAGTGTATAATTTAATCAGAAATTCAACTCTATCCATGAAAATGAAAGTTTTAATTAAATGTGATGGTAGTAATTACAAAAGTCATTGGGAGGTTAGGAGATTAAATATCTCAAATCTGAGCTTACTATAATATTATCTTTTTTCTTTTTTTTTCCATTATTTATTAAAAACTTTGCATTTGATAGTTATATACATAAAGTATCGTGGGGTCGCGCCCGGCTTTGCAAATTACAAAAAAAGTGTGCACTCGACTCGCAGCCGCAAGTGATAAATGCCCATGTTCGGTGGCTCTCTCCGGGTACTCTGGCTTCTTCCACCACTAAAACTGGTCGCCATGATATAGCTGAAATATTGCTGAAAGTGGCGTTAAACACAATAAATCAATCAATCAATTACATTAATCGGGTGAACGTCATTGTCTTCCAATTTAGATGTTGATAGATCAATTAATGATAACAATTTCAATCAAAAAGATATAAAGTTACAAGAATCACTCAAAACTTGTACCTGTTTGTGTAATATTTACACACTTACGATTTTCATTTGTTGCTTCCATACTTACCTTTACAAAAATAAAAAGCCGACTCGATATGATTTTCTCCTGATTTTCATCAATGAATAAATTATTTGTTTTCTCACAACTGTCTAAATAACGAATAATCGAAAAATAAGATAATTTAAAAAGTTGGGAAATCTTCAAAAATGAAAATAGTCGAAAAATTAGGCCAACAAAAAATTAGAGTAATTACCGTAGTAATAGGTATAAAATCACAAGTTCAACCAATCAAAGTACATATTGTCTTTTTTTTAAGAAATGAGTTTCTTTTGTGTTGTATTTTTTGAAAAATTTTAGATTAAATGATATAAATAGAATCTGTAATTGAATTTTATTAATATAAGAATTAGTTAGAGCCCAAATTTGACTTGATTTTGCAGTAGAAGGGGAGATAATATTGAAATTGTTGGCTAAGATTAAGAATTATTATAACATATTTTTGGAAAAACAATTGTGTCATTTTGTCGACTGAACATATGGAATATGATGATACAGAATATAGCATTTAATCCTATAAAAAAAAAAAAAAAAATTATACCCCCCGCAACGAAGTTTCACCATGTCCGTCCGTCTGTCCATCCGTCTGTAGACAAATCCTATGTCGTATGGTAACTTGAGTTGTGTTTCTTAGAATCTTTTAAAATTTTATCAGCTGTTTACTGGTGAAGAGAGGAGGGCCCCTTTCATTTTTGACGATTTTCACTTTTGCCGTTCCAGAGTTATTGGACTTGATATGACGGAAAATAGGATTTTTACCCTACGTCGTATGATAACTTGAGTAGTGTTTCTCAGAATGTTTTAAAATTTTATCAGCAGCTTACCGGTGAAGAGAGGAGGATCCCTTTCATTTTTGACGATTTTCATTTTATTTTATTTTTTTTTCTTCTAAGGACAGATTTATACATACATACATGATTCTGTACACACAATTTTTCAGTACACAAAGTTACAATGTAAATCCTATCAATTGTTCTTCTTACATTTTTATAGTTGTAGTTTAAAATACATGTAAAATGTACTTATTTAAAACAGTACAGAAAGTAGTTTCATTTGAGAATTATATACTTAACTGCCTACTAGGTAATTGAAGTGATCTTAGATTTATTATTTTAACTGTTAATTTTTCAAACTGTCAATGTGGATTTTATGATTTAACTGTAAATGTACATGGTGAATCATTCTGTCTACTTAAGCCATTAAAAAAAGTTTGTGAAGAACACATTTATTGAGTTTTTGGGGAAATTACAGTTGTGAGCCATTAGAAATTACAGAGCTTGAAAATCAATAAAGGATAATTCTACAAACCCAAGGCAATAGGAGGACTTTCTGCTGAAGGTTTATATATAAAGTCTTGTTTAATTAAAGTCTGTGTACTACATGATTAATGGGTGTCAGGCATGAATTTACAAAATTTAATTTGTGTGGACTCATTTCAATGAGGCAAAAAAAAATGGAGGGAGGAGGTAGTATACATGTAAACTACAGTAAAACAGAACCTCTTTGGGATTGAAGAATTTGTTCTGTTTAGACTGGTGTTTGGTTTACACAGGTTCAAATTACATAGACATTTAGTAGATGGAACTGTAAAGTCTGTCTGGTTTAGACAGGTTTTCAGTTTACTCAGGGTTCAGTTTAGACAGGTTTTCAGTTTACTCAGGGTTCGGTTTATTCAGGGTTCTGTTTAGGCAGGTTTTCAGTTTACTCAGGGTTCTGTTTAGGCAGGTTTTCAGTTTACTCAGGGTTCTGTTTAGACAGGTTTTCAGTTTACTCAGGGTTCTGTTTAGACAAATTTTCAGTTTACTCAGGGTTCTGTTTAGGCAGGTTTTCAGTTTACTCAGGGTTCTGTTTAGGCAGGTTTTCAGTTTACTCAGGGTTCTGTTTAGACAAGTTTTTAGTTTACTCAGGGTTCTGTTTAGGCAGGTTTTCAGTTTACTCAGGGTTCTGTTTAGGTGGGTTTTCAGTTTACTCAGGGTTCTGTTTAGACAAGTTTTCAGTTTACTCAGGGTTCTGTTTAGACAGGTTTTCAGTTTACTCAGGGTTCTGTTTAGGCAGGTTTTCAGTCTACTCAGGGTTCTGTTTAGGCAGGTTTTCAGTTTACTCAGGGTTCGGTTTAGACAGGTATTCAGTTTACTCAGGGTTCTGTTTAGGCAGGTTTTCAGTTTACTCAGGGTTCTGTTTAGGCAGGTTTTCAGTCTACTCAGGGTTCTGTTTAGGCAGGTTTTCAGTTTACTCAGGGTTCGGTTTAGACAGGTTTTTAGTTTACTCAGGGTTCGGTTTAGACAGGTATTCAGTTTACTCAGGTTTCGGTTTAGACAGGTATTCAGTTTACTCAGGGTTCGGTTTAGACAGGTATTCAGTCTACTCAGGGTTCTGTTTAAGCAGGTTTTCAGTTTACTCAGGGTTCGGTTTAGGCAGGTTTTCAGTTTACTCGGGGTTCGGTTTAGACAGGTTTTTAGTTTACTCAGGGTTCTGTTTAGACAGGTTTTCAGTCTACTCAGGGTTCTGTTTAGACAGGTTTTTAGTTTACTCAGGGTTCTGTTTAGACAGGTTTTCAGTCTACTCAGGGTTCTGTTTAGACAGGTTTTTAGTTTACTCAGGGTTCTGTTTAGACAGGTTTCACTGTATTTGTATTATTTAGATGTTAAATGTACAACTTAGACATATATATATGATAATAAAATGAAAGAAAAAAAATACTACAATGTCAGAACAAGTCCAAAATTAAATATCAAAATATCAAAATCAGAGGAAGAGCCAAAATGAATGATAACACTCAAATACATGACTGCTCACTTTCATGGCTTTTATATTAGAAGTTACTTATTGTGTTGAAAATCAGAGTTATGGGACTTTATCCCATCAATAATAGACTGTTGTAAACATATCACTGGAGTTATGGGACTTTATCCCATCAATAATAGACTGTTGTAAGCATATCACTGGAGTTACGGGACTTTATCCCATCAATAATAGACTGTTGTAAACATATCACTGGAGTTACGGGACTTTATCCCATCAATAATAGACTGTTGTAAACATATCACTGGAGTTATGGGACTTTATCCCATCAATAATAGACTGTTGTAAACATATCACTGGAGTTACGGGACTTTATCCCATCAATAATAGACTGTTGTAAACATATCACTGGAGTTACGGGACTTTATTACATACTTAGTTCAAATAAAGGCATTTTTGTATGACCAATATGACCGGAAGTAAACTGTCCATATTTTCACACCCTGGGAAAATAACCGGTTAATGGATTACTACAAGATCATTTCCATATCGAGGCCCATATTGGCCCGGGCCAATATGGGCCTCGACTTCGTCTAAGGCCAATATGGGTGTCTCTTTTCTAGATGTCGGAAGTATGTATTAAATAGTTTAATACATGGGCATTTCCATATTGGCCTGGTTATCATCCCTCGACCCATATTGGCCCGAGACGGAGTCGAGGGCCAATATGGAGGGTCTCGGGATGATAACCAGGCCAATATGGAAATGCCCATGTATTAATCTGTATTTATCCCATCAATAATAGACTGTTGTAAACATATCACTGGATTGCTCTACTTTGTCTTGAAATATTTTCTTTAAACTTTACAAGATTATTAGAAATGGTACATGGTCTACGATACTCTATGCTTTTTGATGATTTTCAGTTTTAGCATTCCAAAATAATGTGACATTTACCAATGAAAAATAGTTTTGTCATAAATATGTTGAAAATGAATATGTCCTTTAAAAGAAAACTGTACTTTGATAGAAAATGATAGGTCATTTAGAAAAATGTTTTCAGGATATTAGCAATTTGTAATGATGACATAATAGTCTGTTAAAATATTTAAAACAAATACTTTTATCTTTAAAGAAGATAGCCTAGAGTGAGAGAATGAACAATCATTAGGAACCATTAGTTTTTCAAACCTATTTGTTTTCCCTGTTGTGACTCCTAGACTCATTGAAATAAATTCTGTCTATAGAAAGATAGATTATATAAATAAATTCCTCTTATAAATCTGTTGAAAAGAAGAAAATTTCTATAACAGAACATTAATTCATCATTTCTTTGTATTTTAAAGGTCTGGTTTCATTTATGATGTTAAATTTTTTTTAATAACTATAACCTGTCCCTTAGACATTAGGCCTGTTACTTCAAAAGTTAAGGGAAAGGCTGTGTTATTGTTTTCATCCATTGCATCATAATTCATTTGACATCACACTAACTGATAATTTTCAGTGCTAAAGTTACTTAGTTCATAATGACAATATCAGTCGGGGAGATCAGGTTAAAAATGTCCATATTACTGTCAGTCTTTGCCTTCATTTTTTTCACCTACTTGCCCAAAAGCCAAATTTAGAAAAAAATTCTATTTATTCAAGCAAATTCTTTCATAATTTTCACATGTCCGAATCCAGTTTTACTTGTACAAGGCTTAGGGCAAGTGGGTTAGCGCAAAGACTGCTATCAAAATGAAATGTCTCTAAGACAATTCTGACATTTGAATCTTTTTATTTCTTTTTGACATTTTTATTTTCTTAATATTTTGTCTATTTAAACATCAGTGACATCTTCTCCTTTATAAGTATTTATTTGATATCCAATATGGCTGCCATATATTGCAGTATAAGTGTCTCAATTTAAAAAAAAAAAAAGTTTCCTGGAAGTTCTAAGCTTTGCATTGCAGAAATCTTTTATGAATAATTCTGTCAATTTAAATCTAGGTTAATTCAATATTTAGATAAATCTATTTAATTTGAATATGCAATAAAATAAAGAAGAACAAATACCACGCTGGAAATGATTTGATTACAAGATTTGATACTGGCAAATGTTTGGAGCCATGCAGCATCTAGTTTGAATCCAATATGACTCCATTTAGATATTGTATCTATTCTTCTTTAAAGTCAACAATTGATCAACATAAGAATAAACCTAAAACTTAATGTCTATTTTTCATTCATTTTTGTGAACTCTGACAGAGAGTGTATTTAATTAACTGACGGATCCTAGTAACTCCGGGAGCAACTTGTTGTATTTCCGTGTTATGATTTAACAAGACATACGACCAATTTTAACATTACTTAATCCATTTATTTAAGGAAATTGACTGGAAACAAAACAGTGTTGTTATTATTGAACACACAGACAAATATCCTAGACTTTATTATTTGGTGTTGTATTGGAATGTAATAAAGGAAGGCAGTAAACTTGTGAGCCACAAGGTTGAGAAATAATTGTTATTTTACAGCTAAGATAAAAGAAATTGATGTGCAATTAAAGACAGAACAAATGTAGAAAACACTAGAATGTATGGAAAGTTGAATACATTAGTAAGAAAGGATCTGGATGTAAATGAACATGAGACAATATCTAATTTTACACTTAGACACAAACTAAAGTAAAGGAACAGCTTGTAGTAAGAAAGGATCTGGATGTAAATGAACAAGAGACAATATCTAATTTTACACTTAAGACACAAACTTATATAAAGTAACAGTGTTTTTATTACTGAGCTACCTTTGACAGTCACAATACTAGTAGGGTCTTCAATAATGATCATAACTCCTATCCCTAAATGAGTGTGAAGCAGCCCCTATCCTGTAGTTAAGGCTTACTCTATACTCTACTGTTTATAAATGATACATCTAGGCAACTTTGTTGTTTAGATGTTTTTTAGTATATAAAATTTTATATCCCACATTTCGTAATTAATATCTGTTATATGATAGTCGGAACTCGTGTAAGATTTAAATAGTTTTCGACTCTGCACGCCTCGTCCGATACGATTTAAATCTTACCCTCTGGTGTCCCAGATTTAATGATCTTGCACCTGTCCCGGTATTAGATCCTATATATCTTAGGCCTGATAGAGTGTTCCCTATTTTTCTTTAATCACTTTTTTTTCATGTCTATAAAATGCATTATCTTCAAGGTCAAACCCCAGGACATTTTTGTGCCTGTCTCAAGCTGTAACTTGGATCTCTATCACCATCTATTATTGGTTTATTACTGATTTGAATGTCGAGGTTTGCCCAAAAGTGGTTCGTTTCGTGCGTGGTGATATTGTAAACTTTTACCATAAAACTTTTTTTTCAATATAGAATAATTTTTTCTTTGAAAATTCATTTAAATCCTTACACAGTAAAACTTGTCTAAACTGAACCCCTTTGAGACTAAAGAGTTTGTTCAGTTTAGACAGGTGTTTGGTTTACACAGGTTCATATTACATAGACATTTAGTAGATAAGACTGTAAAGTCTGTCTGGTTTAGACAGGTGTTTAGTTTACACAGGTTCATATTACATAGACATTTAGTAGATAAGACTGTAAAGTCTGTCTGGATTAGGCAGATTTTCGATTTACTCAGGGTTCGGTTTAGACAGGTTTCTCTGTATTTGACCATCATGTGACCAGAATAGTTATTCTATATTAAGTAGTTTTGTATTTATTAATTTAGTCATCTACGTTATATAAATATGACATTTGTGATGCCCTCCCTCTAAATAAAGACAATCGTAGAAGATGCTGCCTTTGACATGTAGGATCTGAATATTTATATCTCATTGATTATATGTACTATATACTCTGGTTTGATTGTCATAATTGACAGGATAGAAATTACAACAGGAAGCTTGTACAGAGATAAAAACTTATTAGTAAATGTCTTGTGGCCGTTAGAGTATACTGACCTCTTATTTAACTGTAGTAATCCATGACAATAATCATGATATTTATATATTTTGGAAGAATTTTTTTTTTTATTACATTTGCTGTATATAGTGATGAAACGATTGTCACCGATGATCGATTGTCGATCGTTGAAAGAACAATGATACTGATAATCGATTACAAGATTTATAATCGAAAATCGTCGACGTCATTAAACACCAACAAGTTCCAGTTCATTTAAATATATATACATATATATATAACATGTGCTTTCCATCATGAAATTTGATATATAGGGTTTAATATTCAATATTTTACTCCAACTTGTTGATTGCCTCTCTTTTAATGAACATTAAGCAACATGTTTGTTTTATGGAGGACATCCAGAAGAGAGGAAGGAAACATTAAAATAACTACAAGCTTTTGTAAATCTTCCATATTTTCCCTTACTAAGCCTTTAAAGACTATTCGGAAGTATTCCAGATTTTCCCTCTATTCGCCCTGAAGTAACTTAATTAATATGACAAAGATTCCAGTAACTTATTATGACCTAGATTCTAGTAGCTTATTATGACCTAGATTCCAGTAGCTTAATATGACCTAGATTCCAGTTGCTTTATTTGACCTAGATTCCAGTTACTTTATTTGACAGATTCCAGTTTTTTTATTTGACATAGATTCCAGTTTCTTTATTTGACCTATATTCCAGTTTCTTTATTTGACCTAGATTCCAGTTTCTTTATTTGACCTAGAGTGCAGTAACTTATTTATACTTCACCTTAAATTCTGTCACCTGATATTGACCTGATGACACACATAATGGTAATAATGTCAAAATCAACCTAAACCTAGACATAGATATCTGATAGGTAAATATTAATATTTATATTTATGAATGAATGAATAAAAAAGCAATAAATGGGCAAAGACAAATCACACACTGAATCAAATGTAGTGATGTTATTGTATTTTGTCTGTTGATAGCCACCAGTACCAGGCCACAACTGTTATTCTTTGTCATAATGTTAACAAACATATATCATTGGTGATTCACCAAAAATAAATTGCTTTGGATTTTTGTAAATCCTTTAATTTCCACTTGTGATTCTGAGTTAATTAGAAGATAACTATTATTACTATGTGTCAATGACACTTTGTTTTATGTATGTGTCTATTTTGTTATAATGCATTAAATTTATTTGTGAACAAATTTGGTTTTGTTTGGAAAATATTGAGATATTGATTATCAAGCTATATTATACAAAATTATTTGATAATTAATTTAATAGAGAAATATCTGACAAAAAAATTTAAATATCTAAACAGAATAATAAACCAAATGTCACTGATTGGTCAACTCTGACACTGTTTCATTACCCTTTATGTACTTAATAGGTGGCATTGTAAACCACATATTTGTGATTAAGATATAAACAATGACAGGGATTACCATTTGAACAGTGACATTGTAAACTGGATGCTTTACTTTGAAGTTTACAAACCTTTTGTGTTTATGCTTTTTTTTTTGGTAGTAGAGATTTGTATGTCTTTCATCCAAGATGGCCACCGTTACTAAATAAAGAGCAAAATGTCTACATTTTATGATGGAATGAGATGACAATTAAATTGTATCTACATTATAATGAGTTACCTCATATATCTTACAGTTTTTGTTTTTGTTTTTTTGTTGAAATGTGTAAATTGAAAGAAAATATGTCAGTTATGACAATTAGGACTATTTTACAATAAATCATTTGAAAATCATTTTTTTGAGACCAACAAACCAATCTAAATTAAAGTTGGCTGAGATAGTTCTTAGTTGTTTCTGCTTCAGAATTATATTTGACAGAACCAGTGACACTTCTTCTATAATGGCCATTGTTACTAGACATTAGATATTTCTTCATATTAACAAATATGTCTACATGTCATCATGTTTGAATGATCAGCTGAAATTTGAACTGTTTCTTTATGATAACTGAGTTGTGGGTTATTGTATGTGGTATAATCATTACATCCTGGTTTCCTGTTTAGTCATTCCTTAATAATGGAAATAAAGTCAAAGAAAGTTCATGTCAAGATTGGAACAGGCACAAAATATGACAAGGATAAACTGGTTAATAGGATCACATTGACCTCTGTGAACTCTTGATTTATAAATCTGTGACAGCCACAAACAGAAATAAACAAACAATTGAATCAAGAAATTATGGGATAGGATTATGGTGTTTAACACCACTTTCAACAATATTTCAGTTATATCGTGGCAGTCAGTTTTATTGGTGGAGGAAACTGGAGTACACAAAGAACACCACCGACCTGTCACAAGTTCTGGAAAAACTTTATCTCATAATGTTGTATCGAGTACACCTCGCCATGAACGATATTCGAACTCACGACTTTAGTGGTGATAGGCACTGATTGCACAGGTATTTGTAAATCCAACTACCATACGATCACGACTACGACGTCTCTTAGAAATTATGACAACATAAACATTGAACTATCATCTCTATAAAAATGTAGAATAACAAATTTGTCTCTGTTTCTACGATATTTCAATATGATTTTGGAAACTGTTTCAACAGCGTGGTATTTTTTGGTTGTATATTTTGTTTGTGAGTAAATTTTGATGTGAAATATAAATATAGCAAATTGAAGGTTACAGAAAAAAATTCAGACCTGACAATTTTCTCCAGCAAATTGAAGTTACAGAAAAAAATAAGTACTGACAATTTCTCCAGCAAATTGAAGGCTGTTTTCTGTAGATTGTTGTATAAATAGCAGTTTTTGTATTTTGACTTTCAACATGTACTTTGTCTTAAAGGATCACTCCTCAGTTTAAATATCTAAGTCTTCTAAATGTTTCTTGTAATGCCATTCCACTCAATTAAAATAAACTTCTCATCAAATTATTGAATCAGTTGTTAAATTTCGTTGCATGTCAACAATTGCAAGTGATTAACTTTATTAATCAATTTGCTTACAAATGAAGTATTAAAGCTGTTGCTTGGTTTCTTTAATGGATTTAAAAGATTGATTGCTTTTAAACAGAGAAAAGATTCTAATTTTTTTAATCAGTTTGATCTGAAGCATGAAAACAAATTCTTTACAAACTATTATATGGTTTTTTCGATTCCAAGAAAGCCACTCAAGTGTGTTTTTGAATTAAAAAGTCTTCATTTTTACCAAAGCCATTCAAGAATGTTTTATGTTAGAAATGTTGACTACCAGTGCTTGAAATTTAATGATTTTGTCGGCTGGAAATCTGATTTAAATTAAAGATTTCCTATTCCTTCTTTGAAGAAAAGTTTGAAGTAATCAGAAGTCAGAAATCATAGGACAGAAAACACAATGGCCTGAAGAAAAAGGACATAAAGACAAACGATGATCTACTGCACAGAAAACTAAAGATTGCATAACACATACCCCACTAATATCTGGGGGTGAACTAAGGTACTCTGGAAAAGCTTACTTTGGTTGACATCCAAAGTCATATAAATGTAAGGTTTCAGTTTGTAGGGGTCATTTCACATTATTTTAGGGTATGAGTTATGCTCAGTGTTGAAGACCCTACTGTGACTGTAAAATATAGAACAGCAATACAAGTGTTGTTCCTTTACTTTAATTTGTGTCTAAGTGTGATGTTGGGTAGTCTCTTATGTTCCTTTCGTACTACAAGCTGTTCCTTTACTTTAATTTGTGTCTAAGTGTGATGTTGGATAGTCTCTCATGTTCATTTACATCCATATCCTTTCTTACTACAAGCTGTTCCTTTACTTTAATTTGTGTCTAAGTGTGATGTTGGATAGTCTCTCATGTTCATTTACATCCATATCCTTTCATACTACAAGCTGTTCCTTTACTTTAATTTGTGTCTAAGTGTAATGTTGGATAGTCTCTCATGTTCATTTACATCCATATCCTTTCTTACTACAAGTTGTTCCTTTACTTTAATATATGTCTAAGTGTAATGTTGGATAGTCTCTCATGTTCATTTACATCCATACCCTTTCTTACTACAAGCTGTTCTTTTACTTTAATTTGTGTCTAAGTGTGATGTTGGATAGTCTCTCATGTTCATTTACATCCATATCCTTTCATACTACAAGCTGTTCCTTTACTTTAATTTGTGTCTAAGTGTAATGTTGGATAGTCTCTCATGTTCATTTACATCCATATCCTTTCTTACTACAAGTTGTTCCTTTACTTTAATATATGTCTAAGTGTAATGTTGGATAGTCTCTCATGTTCATTTACATCCATACCCTTTCTTACTACAAGCTGTTCCTTTACTTTAATTTGTGTCTAAGTGTGATGTTGGATAGTCTCTCATGTTCATTTACATCCATATCCTTTCTTACTACAAGCTGTTCCTTTACTTTAATTTGTGTCTAAGTGTGATGTTGGATAGTCTCATGTTCATTTACATCCATATCCTTTCTTACTACAAGTTGTTCCTTTACTTTAATATATGTCTAAGTGTAATGTTGGATAGTCTCTCATGTTCATTTACATCCATATCCTTTCTTACAACAAGTTGTTCCTTTACTTTAATGTGTGTCTGAGTGTAACGTTGGATAGTCTTTCATGTTCCTTTACATCCATATCCTTTCTTACTACAAGCTGTTCCTTCACTTTAATTTGTGTCTAAATGTAATGTTGGATAGTCTCTCATGTTCCTTTACATCCATATCCTTTCTTACTACAGGCTGTTCCTTCACTTTAATGTGTGTCTGTAACGTTGGATAGTCTCTTATGTTCCTTTACATCCATATCCTTTCTTACAACAAGTTGTTCCTTTACTTTAATGTGTGTCTGAGTGTAACGTTGGATAGTCTCTCATGTTCCTTTACATTAATTTATTTCTAAGTGTAATGTTAGATAGTCTCTCATGTTCCTTTACATCCATATCCTTTCTTACTACAAGCTGTTCCTTTACTTTAATTTATGTCTACGTGTAATGTTGGATAGTCTCTCGTGTTCCTTTACATCCATATCCTTTCTTACTACAAGCTGTTCCTTTACTTTAATTTATGTCTACGTGTAATGTTGGATAGTCTCTCATGTTCCTTTACATCCATATCCTTTCTTACTACAAGTTGTTCCTTTACTTTAATGTGTGTCTGAGTGTAACGTTGGATAGTCTTTCATGTTCCTTTACATCCATATCCTTTCTTACTACAAGTTGTTCCTTTACTTTAATGTGTGTCTGAGTGTAACGTTGGATAGTCTTTCATGTTCCTTTACATCCATATCCTTTCTTACTACAAGTTGTTCCTTTACTTTAATGTATGTCTACGTGTAATGTTGGATAGTCTTTCATGTTCCTTTACATCCATATCCTTTCTTACTACAAGTTGTTCCTTTACTTTAATGTATGTCTACGTGTAATGTTGGATAGTCTTTCATGTTCCTTTACATTAATTTATTTCTAAGTGTAATGTTGGATAGTCTCTCATGTTCCTTTACATCCATATCCTTTCTTACTAATATAATTATACAGGTACATGTAGCATGGTAGCTTTCCTTTTTAAGATAGCTGACAATAATGTTGGTTTTTTTAATTTTCATCACTTTATAATTACATTACTTCCGTTTTTCATTGAAATGTTACAATATGATTGGTTATGAAGTGATCACATGATTATAAAAGAGATGTTTTACATCCCAATAAAACTGAAACTTGAACTTGCACGTGCCTCAATGACGATGTCAGATGTAAACAATCAATGGCGTAGTAATTTCCAACAGCAAATAATCTAACACAAATAAAATTCAGAATGAAAAATTCAACTATATTAAATTTTGGTGTGATTTAAATGTAATTATAAGAATTTAATGCATTTTTTTGTAGTTTTATTGGCGTGTAAAAGTGTGGACCGAAGCACATTTTGTATGAAGTGCGCTATCAATTCTTAAATAGTGACAATATATTGCTAAAATACATTCATTCCCTTTTAAAAAACTTAACTGTCAAACAGACTAGTGGCAATGTTCCTTTAAGAGTGTACATGGCCCCTATTTTTACGGTCGTTTCCCTGTACAGTTAATGATAGCATACAAAGTGTTTATTTGGCAGTGTATCAAAAAATGTGTTCAGTTTGTTGTTATTTGAATTATTCCCCAGTTTGGAAAAATATATAACATGTGAATTTCATGTGTTATCTAATCAGTAGCCATTCTTCAGAATTCACTGTTAAAACCAGGACCGTGAGTATAAATAGCTGTGGGTGGAGCAAACAGTCAGATTGTTCATTATTTTGGCCACGATTTTCTTGAGGAGGAAAAATCAATGATACATAGTTTCACAATTACCTTTGGAGCAAAATATTTGACAGGCATGGTCACTAGTGTTCCTCCCTACAAAACTTTCAGTCGTATTAATAATAATATTCTTCATCAGTCTAAAAACTACAAAAATCACTTCGAAAATTCAAATTTCTGAGGTAGGTGATCTTTAGGTCACGTTGGTCATGTGACATACAGTTTCATAAATATGCTGTTCATATCAACAGGGATTTTTGATGATTAGTTCCGCCCACAAATTTTGTCGGTAGGCACTACCGCAAATGTCTTGTCTGATAATAAACTGTTTGTAAAACAATAGAACATGGTTGAAGTCATAGTTTTCATATATATGACTTGCTAGGTTAAAAATAACCTGAAGAAAATTTTAATAAATTGATGGGAATTCTAACATGACTTTCTTCTTTCGCTTTGTAAACAAAAGAGCGATTTATCGATTGGGTATAATCTCATTAGCACATGCGCCGGTGCATGTGACTGGCTTTTCCGTCGTAAATGTGCATGTTGATGAATTATTGTCTGCTTGAATTTGGCAGCATAAATTGTGTGCGACATTTTCCACAAGCGTAAATATATATTACCATCTTCCAATCAAAGTATACTACCGTATTTGTACTCTTAAAGACATATCAGAATCGAAATAAATCATGGAAGCCAGAATGATTTATTTCATAAATAAAACATGATTTAATTATATCACTATTATATACAATGTTTATTAGTTTTATAGATTTTTATAGGATTTTACTGGATTCATTTTTAAAGACCCAAATCCCAATGGAAATTATTTAAAAATCACAAAATTTATTTGTAAGTAAATTTTCCATTGCCAATTACCCAATGTCTTGCCTGTAATGGCTTGACAAGAATTCTAAGATATAACTGTACAAAAATCATTAAGTTTCACGATTTAATATTATTGTTTTAAATCACGTTAAGGCAACCTTGATTATATAATCTTTCTGCGATTCTGTTAAGCTCATTATAGCATTTATCTTTAGAAGTGATTGTGTAAGTCTACATCATTGTTTTTTAAAGGAATTTGACGATATACAAATCCCATGGGAGACCATTTCCATTATTTAATGAAATATTGAGAGAAAAAAATGAATTCTGTCAATACTAAGCCAAAAGGATGACAAAATTTCATTATTTTTATAATGTTTTGCAGAGTGAAAAGAATAAATGAATTAATTGTGTTATTTGGCATTTTAAAGCTCAACTTCCTCAGCACCTCCTCAGAGGATTATCACTAAAGATGATGTCGACTACAACTTCCTCAGCACCTCCTCAGAGGATTATCACTAAAGATGGTGTCGACTACAACTTCCTCAGCACCTCCTCAGAGGATTATCACTAAAGATGGTGTCGACTACATATGTTTTGTTTTTGTAGGATGAGCTAAAGTTAGGACATAATACGAAGGGTTGTCACACTGAGACCAAAGATGGTGTGCCAAACCTCCTTAGGACCAACTTTTTTGTTCTGAATAGACAGGTGTTTGATTTATACAGGTTACATTAACAAAGATTTCCAACATTGGGACTTTATTTAAAGTTTGGTTTATACAGGATTCCAGCTTATTCAGGGTTTCAATTTAGACAGGTTCCACTGTTATATTTTGTTTTGTAGTATTAGATGAAGTTAGGACATAACACGGAGGGTTGTCTGACGGAGGACAAAGTTGGTGTCTGTAGGTAGACTGTATACCTGTACTTAAATACTTATATTTTGTTTTAGGATGAGATGAAATTAGGACGTAATATGAGGGCTGCTCCACGGAGGATAGAGACCAAAGATGGTGTACGAATGTCACAGAAGAATAATACCAGCAAGGTATATATTATAATGATTTATATCTTTGTTACAGATAGTAAACAATACCTTCTAATATTACAGACAAGTTATACCTCTCTCCTCAAAACTATCATCTCCCTCTTATTAACTACCCCCTTTGTAGAGAAAAAACTGGCTTCTCTTGTGGTGGACAGTTTAGTAGTATTTTACTGTGCATCTGAAATCTGGCCTGATAAGAGGGGTGGCCTTTGGTGAGAGGGGATTTGAAAGAGGGGTTCTACTGTGCTGCTGAGTCAAGCTTTTGGTTATTTTTATGCCCCACCGTTAGGCATTGCGAGCATTAGGGTGTTCCCATGTCTGTATTAGGTTACTGCTCAGTAACGTTCCTGTAAGTAAATCATTTTAAATTAAGCACATTGTTGTTCTTTAGATGTCGAATGGTGCCGAAACAGAATTCTGAGAATGCAATTATTTTTGTCAGTTTAAATTTATATCACTGTAATGGCATTTGAAAGCTGGTTGCTAAAAATAGATTGAACCGTACATTGTACTTTTGACTTACAGTCATCTAAACACTAACTATCAGTCAACAATAGTATTATACAAGTTAAGTTAATTTATAGATGATTGAAATGTTGTTTACACAAATATCATATTGATAGTTTTTACATAGGAAACCCATGATTGATGGATGTCAGAAATGATCCGATTGCTTGAGTTCAAAGTTCAAAGTTCAAAATTGTTATTTAATTAAAGTTGGTGCATATACTTGCAAAATGCTCATCTTTATGAGTCATTAAAGAAAATGAGCTATTTGTTTATGGTAATGGGGCTAATAGGTGCTGAATTTTAGAAATTACACATAGATAAGGTGTATAATTTTAAAATAAGTTGTTTTATATGAAATATACAGGGAAATATCTTATTGTGGAAATACTACCTGTGAATGTAGTTTAGGATAAAAAAATATGTTGAGGAAATATTGGGGAAAAATGGCTGCCTGTTCAACAAATTATCTTTATTTTTTACAGGTAAAGGTAAATAAACACACACAAACATTTTTCACCATAAACTTCTAATTTTATTTGTTAATATTATACAGCACGATGAAGCCAGTTCACAACCACTGTTAGAAGTTGATCACAACCGTCCACAAAATGTAGTCACAGAGTATTATCACAACACACATTTACCTCAAAAGGCAACTGACCTTAACCAAAGGTCAGAGGTTAAACCTTCCCTAGGGTCATCTATATCCCCACAACACCCCACTCAGGTACCAGTATAATGCATGATAGAAATATGCATGTGCTGGGTTTTATTTTTAAAATAATTTTTTGGCCTTTTTCCATTTGCATGATAATGGTGGATATTAGTTGTAGTTCATGCTGACAAAGCAGTAAATTTACCCATAATCCTAAGCTGCATGGTTGATGTCATAGATATTTTTTTTTTTTCTAAAGTTTTCCAAAGTTATAGTTATATGTGGCTATATATAGTGTTGTCATGAATAAAGAATACAAACAGTTAAAAGGTGTAAGGAGAATTTGTTTCATACCATACAACACAATTGTGAATTATTTTAAGTAAAATTTCCGCGTTTTCCACTCTCACTTTTTCCTCGATTTCTTTTGCGTTTAATTATTTTATTTTTCTCAAATTTTGTGCCTCTCTATCTCAATCCAAGGTCAAACTCTTTCTTTAATATTAATTTCTACTCTATGAATGAAGGCTTTGTGAAATTGTTTTTCAAGACAAGCATTTGATATATCTTTAGACGTTTTATCATTCTAACATTTTATTGCCTTTCATTTCCAGCTTAATGTATCTATTCCAAACAATAACATTGTTCCGTAGGGTATTTGGTTTAGACAGGTTTAATGGTACATTCCCATCATTCATCAATATCACTTTATTAAGGAGATATTATATATCTATTGCATGTGTATTTATTGTTATATTTCTTTACCCTGGAGTTTTGGGTGGATAGAGGTTGAATTTATATAGATTATACTTACATTTTATGTCATAGTGTTATTGTAGGATTGTTGGTGAATATTGTCTTTAGCAGAATGTTATGTTTCAGGAGCTTGTGAGTTCAATTAATATTCTACAAGGTATAATGTTCATCAATATTCGTGCAGTAACCCTTTTAAAAGTTTTTATTATATAACAGAACTTTAAGAAGGATGAGGGCACCATTTTAATCTGTCAATGAAGTCGTGATTTGAAGCCATATTTCACAAGTACAAATATCACAGAACATATTGAACTCTTAACTTATTTTTGGTTACATTAAACATGAGGTTATAATTGTATATTATTTTAATCACTTTAACTTTTTTCCACTTTACTTTTGAATTCCTTAATTTTCACAGTGGCTCATTGGGTTAGGTAGTTGGATTACCTAACAACTCATACAAGCCTATCACCAATACGGCATGGGTTCGCGCCCGGCTTTGTAATTTACAAAAAAAAGTGCTTTTACTCTCATATTCTCATTTATTTGGAGAATTTGTATTTTTTGACAAGATTTGGAATAAAAAATAATTTTATAGATTGTTGATAACATTATAGATTCTGTTGAAATTCAGGTCCTGAAACAGAAACACCATGGTGTGTCTGTATGTGTGTTTCTCATTACTTAAATATAGTCTGACCATGTGTCAGTTTGTTTGACCTTTCTTAAGGTTTGTCTTGTACAGTTTGTCTCTTCTGTTGTGAGTTTGAGGGTTTGTTTTCGTCCTGTTGTGAGTTTGAGGGTTTGTTTTTGTCCTGTTGTGAGTTTGAGGGTTTGTTTTCGTCCTGTTGTGAGTTTGAGGGTTTGTTTTTGTCCTGTTGTGAGTTTGAGGGTTTGTCTCTCCTGTTGTGAGTTTGAGGGTTTGTTTTCATCCTGTTGTGAGTTTGAGGGTTTGTTTTCGTCCTGTTGTGAGTTTGAGGGTTTGTTTCTCCTGTTGTGAGTTTGAGGGTTTGTTTTCATCCTGTTGTGAGTTTGAGGGTTTGTTTTTGTCCTGTTGTGAGTTTGAGGGTTTGTCTCTCCTGTTGTGAGTTTGAGAGTTTGTTTTCGTCCTGTTGTGAGTTTGAGGGTTTGTTTTTGTCCTGTTGTGAGTTTGAGGGTTTGTTTTTGTCCTGTTGTGAGTTTGAGGGTTTGTTTTTGTCCTGTTAAGAGTTTGAGGGTTTGTTTTCGTCCTGTTGTGAGTTTGAGGGTTTGTTTTTGTCCTGTTGTGAGTTTGAGGGTTTGTTTTTGTCCTGTTGTGAGTTTGAGGGTTTGTTTTCGTCCTGTTGTGAGTTTGAGGGTTTGTTTTTGTCCTGTTGTGAGTTTGAGGGTTTGTTTTTGTCCTGTTGTGAGTTTGAGGGTTTGTTTTTGTCCTGTTAAGAGTTTGAGGGTTTGTTTTTGTCCTGTTGTGAGTTTGAGGGTTTGTTTTTGTCCTGTTGTGAGTTTGAGGGTTTGTTTTCGTCCTGTTGTGAGTTTGAGGGTTTGTTTCTCCTGTTGTGAGTTTGAGGGTTTGTTTTCGTCCTGTTGTGAGTTTGAGGGTTTGTTTTCGTCCTGTTGTGAGTTTGAGGGTTTGTCTCTCCTGTTGTGAGTTTGAGGGTTTGTTTTTGTCCTGTTGTGCGTTTGAGGGTTTGTTTTTGTCCTGTTGTGAGTTTGAGGGTTTGTTTTCGTCCTGTTGTGAGTTTGAGGGTTTGTTTTCGTCCTGTTGCGAGTTTGAGGGTTTGTTTTCGTCTTGTTGTGAGTTTGAGGGTTTGTCTCTCCTGTTGTGAGTTTGAGGGTTTGTTTTTGTCCTGTTGTGAGTTTGAGGGTTTGTTTTCGTCCTGTTGTGAGTTTGAGGGTTTGTTTTCGTCCTGTTGTGAGTTTGAGGGTTTGTTTTTGTCCTGTTGTGAGTTTGAGAGTTTGTTTTCGTCCTGTTGCGAGTTTGAGGATTTGTTTTCGTCCTGTTGTGAGTTTGAGGGTTTGTTTTTGCCTGTTAAGAGTTTGAGGGTTTGTTTTCGTCCTGTTGTGAGTTTGAGGGTTTGTTTTCGTCCTGTTGTGAGTTTGAGGGTTTGTTTTCGTCCTGTTGTGAGTTTGAGGGTTTGTTTTTGTCCTGTTGTGAGTTTGAGGGTTTGTTTTTGCCTGTTAAGAGTTTGAGGGTTTGTTTTCGTCCTGTTGTGAGTTTGAGGGTTTGTTTTCGTCCTGTTGTGAGTTTGAGGGTTTGTTTTCGTCCTGTTGTGAGTTTGAGGGTTTGTTTTTGTCCTGTTGTGAGTTTGAGGGTTTGTTTTCGTCCTGTTGTGAGCTTGAGGGTTTGTTTTCGTCCTGTTGTGAGTTTGAGGGTTTGTTTTCGTCTCTTGATACAGTTCCTGCATAGATTAGAGAAATTGATTTTTAGAGATCAGTTTGGGGAAATGGCACTATTTAGTTTTTTTGCATACATATTGTAATATTTCCTTGATTTTCTGCAAAATGCATTTCTTTCCTACATTGTGGAATATTATTTTGTATGCATTAATTTATTTGCTCAGATTATATTTTTTTTATATAAATGTTCATGAAAATAAATAAACGAATTGATGAAATTTTTGTTTGAAATCTGGTCTCATGATCATAAATTTGATTTGAAATATTAGCAATTTCCCTTCTTTCGTTTATGTAATAGGGGGCTGTTGTGGTCGTGATCGTATGGTAGTTGGATTTACTACTACCTGTGCTATCAGTGCATATCAGTATTATCACCACTAAAGTTGTGAATTTGAATCCCACTCATGGCGAGGAATACTCGAAACAATATTATGTGATAAAGTTTGTCAGTGACTTGTAGCAGGTCTGTGATTTTCTCCGGGTACTCCTGTTTCCTCCACCAATAAAACTGACTGCTATGATATTACTGAAATATTGTTGAAACTGGCATTAAACACCATAACCCTAACCCTATTGAAACATGAAGCACACAAGTAATGGGTCTGACATTTCTCATACTGAGGCATATCTTATCTAGAACCCTAACATGAAGCACACAAGTAATGGGTCTGACATTTCTCATACTGAGGCATATCTTATCTAGAACCCTAACATGAAGTACACAAGTAATGGATCTGACATTTCTCATACTGAGGCATATCTTATCTAGAACCCTAACATGAAGCACACAAGTAATGGGTCTGACATTTCTCATACTGAGGCATATCTTATCTAGAACCCTAACATGAAGCACACAAGTAATGGGTCTGACATTTCTCATACTGAGGCATATCTTATCTAGAACCCTAACCCTTTATGTAATATTACAGACAACAAAGGGGAAGATAAAAGTAAAATCTGTAGGTTAAGGTGACAGCTGTACATTTAATATTTACTAATAGATTGTCACCATACTTTGTGTGGAAATAAAGCAGAAAAGTGTCATTTTTTTCTGACATTTGTTCCATTTTTATACTTTATTACAAAGTGAAGTGAAAGTAATGTTTTACGCGTAGAATGACTTTTTAAAGGTATAATGTAGTTGATTTTAGTATTTTTTTAAAGTTTTTTTTTTTGCATTGAAAGTTAATAAATACCTTCAAAACATGACTATGAGAATAAAACGTCGTTTGACGAGATTCGACCAAAAAACCTGTATTTTCATTGTTTTTGTGTGCAGATTGTCTCCTAGCATCATTAATTATGCATGTCCCAATTCCGAACTACATGTACAATGGAACTGATGTTTACATTTCAGCATGAGTTTGAACTCTTAATGTTTCCTTCAATTCAATCCAATGTTGGTGGCCTATGTTAATTCTTGTTTTATTATAATTCACCAAAACTTCTTTCCTGTTTCTTTTTCTAGCAGAATCAGTTAAAATTCTCGTACGACGGTAATATTTCAAAAGGAGGGGGGTACATATATATACAATATACGTACATTGTCGGTAAATATAAAATTTATTTGTACGAACTTTAGAAACAGGCAGAATAGCGAGCCTTTGGCGAGCTTTTCAGGCCTGTTTTGCAGTGAGTACAAATGAATTTTATATTTAACGACAATGTACGTATATTGTGTTTATCCTGCAATGTCAAAAAAGTCGGAAAACGTGTCAGATTTAAACAAAAAGGACAGAAACAAGCGTCATTCCTCGCCTTTCATAAATGTTGTCAAGGGTGTCTTCTTCGTGGTCCGCATTACATTAGTACCAGTTTCATACTTGTCTTCGCCCTCCGCTGTACATAGCTACAGGGTACCAGGAAAGTTTATTCGTAGGCTGAAAAGTTTATTCGTCTAGTACAAATAAAGCAAAAATTTATTCGTATAGCATATTTGTACAGCAAATGTACTGATTGCAGGATAAAATAAATCACTGGTATGTAAGACTCCAATAGTCAAGGTAGACAGAAATAAATATATGACATTGAATAGATGTCCTTAAGATAATTATGAATAAAAAAACCCAGAACAGATCAGATCAGACAGCTTTTTAACTATTTACTAAATTTGGGCAGGGTTACTTCAGAGGGCCAGGGGTCGCGAAAAAATGTTTCGATTAATCACAATTATCTTCTCCTGGAAGTCTCCCCACTTCTCCCTGTGAGCTTTCTGAAAGAGAAGTCACTTCTCCCTCTAATTTGAAAGTAGTGAGAGCCCATCCATCAGAAGACCTTTTTTCTTAAACAACAGACTTTGCGCATGCATAGTAAAAGGTCACCCAAAGTCATATTATGAATAGGGGCATATATCGTCGTAGAGACAGGAATTTATGTTCGAGATGTGTTTTCATGGAATAAAAGAGAATGGGTGGACTTTTTAGCTCACCTGACCCATGAGCTATTGTCACCACTGAGCGTCCGTCATCCGTCCGTCTGTTAACTTTTCACATTTTAATCAACTCCTCTGCAGCCACTGGGCCTATTTGAACCAAACTTTGGTGGAATGGTCCTTGGATGGCCCCCTTCCAAAATTGTGTCCGGTGATCCCGACTTCCAACCAAGATGGCCGCCAAGCTAAAAATAGAAAAAAGGGGAGATGAAATTTTAATTGTCCATTGCTGCTTTAGTATAAGTCAAAATGAGCTCAAATTTTAACTGCAGCTACATGGCAAAGAGTAGTTTAACATATATTCCGGGTTTTTCTGTGAAATTTTTCTTTCAGCCAATTTATGCCGATTATGCAAATTAGGCATATTTTGATAAAAGATCACATTTAAATCTTCTCCTCTCAAACCGCTGAACCAAATTAAACCAAACCTGGCAGGGATAGTCCTTGGGTGGGTTCTTTTCAAAATTGTGTCCGACAGCCCCGCCCTCCATTCAAGATGGCTGCTGTTACTAAAAATAGAAATTTCTTCAATTGTCCATTGCTGCTTTAGTATAAGTCAAAATGAGCTCAAATTGTAACTGCAGCTACATGGCAAGGAGCCGTTTAACATATATTTCGGGTTTTTTTGTGAAATTTTTCTTTCAGCTGATTTATACCGATTATGCAAATTAGGCATATTTTGATAAAAGATCACATTTAAATCTTCTCCTCTGAAACCGCTGAACCAAATTAAAACAAATTTGGCTGGGATGGTCCTTGGGTGGGTCCCTTTCAAAATTGTGTCCGACAGCCCAACCCTCCATTCAAAATGGCTGCTGTTACTAAAAATAGAAATTTCTTCAATTGTCCATTGCTGCTTTAATATAACTCAAAATGAGCTCAAAATTTAACTGCAGCTACATGGCAAGGAGTAGTTTAACATATATTCCTGGTTTTTCTGTGAAATATTTCTTTCAGCCGATTTATACCGATTATGCAAATTAGGCATATTTTGATAAAAGATCACATTTAAATCTTCTCCTTTGAAACCGCTGAACCAAATTAAAACGAATTTGGCTGGGATGGTCCTTGGGTGGGTCCCCTTTCAATATTGTGTCTGACAGCCCCACCCTCCATTCAAGATGGCTGATGTTACCAAAAATAGAAATTTCTTCAATTGTCCATTGCTGCTTTAGTATAAGTCAAAATGAGCCAAATTTTAGCTGCAGCTACATGGCAATCAGTAGTTTAACATATATTCTGGGTTTTTCCGTGAGATTTTTTCAGCCAGTTTATTCCGTTTAGGAATATTATGAGATAAAAATCCCATCTAAAAAATCTTTTGCTCTGAAATTTGAGTTGAAATGATCTTTGGGTGGCCCACTTTCCAAATTACGTGCAACACCCCCATTTTCTATCAACTTTAGATGTCAAATTGAAAACCAGGTGAGCGATTACAGGCTCCTGGGAGCCTCTAGTTACTTTAAAACTCGGATGATTTATGTTTTTAATGTACTCCTTGTAAAAATATCTGGACAAAAAAATCACCAAAATAAACGACATTATACCTTTAAGTCAAAGTAAAGTTTGCCTTGTGGAATGTCTTATTCAATTTCAAAGATAATTTCACAGAAACTTCATTATGAGAAGTTAAAAGTACAGATATTAGTATACAGATCTTAATTAGATTTTTGACGTAACATGAATTGATATTTTGTACCTGAGTCAATTTTTCAGGGGTTCAAAATTTCCATATGACACCGGTAATTTTATATTTTGTTTTTTGTATTTTAGGACTTGATTGAAATTTTAAATAGAAGACAGCAACTACTCCAACAACAAAGAGAGGATCGAAGAAGTTATCTACAAGACCAAGAAGCCAAGGAAAAAGCCAGAGAGATTGTAAATCTAGCTTATCTTAATGCTGATAGTGCTGTAGCCAGGAAAATGAAGGAAGAAAAAACAAAAGAAGGAGAGAAACTTTTAGATGATGCATTTTCTTTAGCAAAAAATTCTAAAAATTTTGAGTTTAGGGATCGTAGTGAATCTCGAGATGATGTTACTTCACCAAAACCATCGCAGAAGTCAGCTGTTGATCAGTTATGGTCTAATGGTCATATACAGGAAGAAAAACATAGCAGTGAAACAGAACATAATAAGGGAGACAACTTCTTTGATGAAAGTCCAAAACAGGGAACCAGTAATATGGAAACAGATGATCATATGATAAAATATGTAAGAGATGAACTTCAACGATTAGAAACATAAAACATTAAGTAGAGGCCACTTATGTTAAAATGCATATTTTATGCTCATTTTGTAGTATTTTCATATTAGGTTAATTAAATTAAATTTTCATTTTTTTTTCTAATATATTCCAGATAATATATAAATTATTGAAATATTGTACATTTGACAGAAGGTTATTTATTATTTATCTGATCTGTTTACATACATAGTATTTAGTTATTCTGACAGTTTTCTATAATATGTAGTGTTTAATTATTCTCAGTTTTTGTATGTTAACTGCTACATGTAGTAAGTATCAAGTTATCCTCCATAAAGCCAAATTAAAAATCATTTTAATAAAAGTGAGAAAAGGTCAAACTTTCAGTTTTCGAAAATTATTTTTAATTTCTGCCATTGTTTATAGCTTGTTTTCTGCCAGATTTTTTGCACCTTGTTTAAAATTCTGCCAGTGTTTCTAGCATGTAATACTCTCATTTGTAGGAGGGGTTATAGTAAAACTTAGATAAAACAAATCAAAGATTTGTCAGACAATCCACAGCATGTTTTCCAAAGCAAATTAGACATAACAAGTTATGTCCCCTTTGTTGAGGAATTTCATATTTATCACTAAATTGCTCAAATAAAAAACAGATACTGTAAGCTCATTGATATTTGATTTTTAGGTACCAGCATACCCTGAAATCCAAGCAAAGTACAAATTAAATGCCTCACAAATTTACTACCCTTCAAATTACAAACCCAGTGCCCCAAAAAGTAAAATTTTGAATCCCATACATAATACATGTTTAATACCCTGCAAAGTTCATACGTATTACCCCATAATGTATAAATTTAGTATTCCCCCATAAAATCAGTGAACACCTTATTATGTGTCAATCCACCAAAATTGTTAGAAAAAAATGATTTCAATGCAAATATTAATAAAAACAAACTTTATGAAATTCAGATTCTTAAATTTCACAAAAGAATTGTTTTAACAATTTTCAGTCATTTTCCAAAACAGATATATTACAAAAATAATTTAAAAAAAACCCAAAAAAGCAAATACATTATTATTAGGTTTAGAAATGTTTGAAATAGAGCCATTCATATTGACATACAAGGTGAAATAAAATTACAACTGTCTGTCAGTGTTGACATTAATTTAAAATAAATAACAAACTTTAATTAAACTGTCGTGCAACTTTTTTTTAAATTTAATTAAAAACATATTTTATTAATTAATTAGAACATACATTACAAATATACATCAATTCAGTCTTTATAAATTAATTAAGGGGATTTGAAAACAAGTCATACAAAAATATAGCAACTTTTGTTAATTAATTACCTTTATTTTGACTGGTATAGAGAATTAATGATGAGCTGGGGATAAACAGGATTTATATACAGTTTGTATGAAGTACAAGGTCTTAATGATGAGCTGGGGATAAATAGGAATTACATACAGTTTGTATAAACTACAGAGTGTTACGCTGTGTTGTAGACTTACTGAGTGTGAACTGATGATTAAGATTCAAATGTTGATAATCAAATGTCATTTTCCATTCTTTATTTATTTTCTAATTCATTGTCTTTTATGTAAACAAATATATCGTTTGTTTACAATTGTGATGTCTTTCTATTTGTGTATTAATTAATATCACTTCCTTATTGTTAATTGGTGCAATTTGTTTATATAAAAATAATAAAAATCTTTAAATTAAAAAAAAAAGAAATGTCATTGAATTCATGAAATAAACCAACAGTGGCGGGCGAGTGGCTTTTTAAGATTAATTAAATTCTTGCTTGAAAATAGATATCAATCGTACTACCATTGATCTAAGCAAATATTTTAACGTAAAAAATGAGTTGACCTTTGTAATCATTATTTACTAGGCTTGTATTTTTTTTGTCTGCTATGCTTGGACATTGTTTGACATAGAGGTCCTTATGATAATAGACTTCTTAGAAGTCACTGAATTGATAGAACTGTATTGGCTTCAGAATACCCCTTTGGTATCTTTAAACTTTCTTTTCAGACACCAGTGGTCATTTTGGTGTACTAAAAAATTGTATTTTATGTTGATCTGAGAACTAAGATGGCCACTAGAGTTGGACATAGTTCAGGACGCTATAGGAAAACTCTCTTTTCAGAATATATAATACCAGTCTCGTGCTAAGCCCACTTGTCCGAAGCCCGGGACAAGTAAAACTGGATTCAGACAAGTAAAAATTGTGAAAGAATTTGTTTGAATAAATAGAAATTTTTTCTAAATTTGGCTTTCGGGTAAATAGGTGGAACAAAATTAAGTCAAAGACTGTAATGCTGGTTGAACCATTATATTAAATAAAATGATCATATAACTTTATAACCAATGGAAGTCATGCAGTGATATGTAAGACTGTGAATCTAAGGGAGATAACTAAGGCTAACTTTTATCTTGTTTTGTAGATTTATTATCATGACAAAAAATGTGATAAACAATATTTTATTTAATGTTTTTTATTTATTATACACTGTATCACTATGTTATTATATTCATGATCTAAATTTGATGTTTTTACTTCTCTTTCATGAATGTATTGAATGGTTTTTTTTAAAGAATTTTTTCCTACTTTTGAAATCTTACTTTTTTTGGGGTTAATATTTAATTATTATTGTTGAAGAACAACAGTATTTTCTATGATGCTATATCAAGAATTTCATTTTGAAATTGAAATTAGTTTCTATTATTGTTGAAGAAAATCAGCAGGTATTTCTATGATGTTATATGTTATATTTAGTATTTATTTTATTATATTAAAAAAAAAATGATTCACATCCTTGTCACTGGGCAGATTATACACTCACTTACTAATTGTCCACCAGTAGAGGTATAGACCTAGTGATAGTAATAAAATGTGGATATCTAATAATCTTACTTTTAGTCATCCAAGAAAATGAGTGAAATTTCAAAGATAACGAGATTTGACTATATAAATTGTAACCATGACAACAGTGTTGTAACTCCAACAATTGTAAATAAAAACATCTCATTTTAATTTCTACATCAATCATAACATTTACTTGCCACTAGCATTTGTAGATACCGGTGGCTCACTGATTTCTTTTGTGTATTTCAACATGCTTTGGTAAAAAAGTTAGCAATGCAAATGTAATATCTTGTAGAAATTCAATTTGACTTCATATTTTGATTGTCCATGCTGGGAATAAAACTATTGCTATATTTGGTTAATATTGGTATTTAATGTCAAATAAAGTCTATATACAGTGAAACCTGTCTAAACAGAACCCTGAATAAACCTGTCTAAGCAGAACCCTGAATAAACCTGTCTAAACAGAACCCTGAATAAATCTGTCTAAACAGAACCCTGAATAAACCGAACTTGAAATAAAGTCCCAATGTAGATAATCTTTGTTAATTTAACCTGTATAAACCGAACACCTGTCTATTCCAAACACAATAATTGGTCCCAAGGCAGTCTGGTTTAGACAGATTTCACTGTAGTTATATTTGTACTGTTCCCAAGGCAGTCTGGTTTAGACAGATTTCACTGTAGTTATATTTGTACTGTTCCCAAGGCAGTCTGGTTTAGACAGATTTCACTGTAGTTATATTTGTACTGTTCCCAAGGCAGTCTGGTTTAGACAGATTTCACTGTACATTTGTACTGTTGCTGTCTTTGGTCAATGTTGGTATTTAGATGTGAAATGAAGTTGCTATATAATTATATTTGTTTGTATATACATTTTGTACCTATTATTACATGTTTCTACAAACTTATAAAATGTGTAGATCTTGTATCACATTACACATTAACAACTGTTTATTTCATGTCTCATTTTGTTTGATTAAGCTCAACCATATATACCCTAATATAACTGAGAAAAAGATCATGTTTTTATGTAGATCTTCTGGACATCATGAGGTAAAAGACAATGTTAGCATTTGTAGATTTAATTTTTTACATTGTTAGCAATTCATGAACATATTTTATGTTCAGATGTTGAATTTCTAGTGTTTGAAAATAGATTCTTATTGAATAATATACTTGTTTTGTTTATTTTTTTTAACATTACAAATATGATTGATTGATTTTTGAATGCCGCTTTCAGCAATATTTTAGCTATATCATGGCGACCAGTTTTAGTGGTGGAAGAAGCAGGAGTACCCGGAGAGAACCACCGACCATGGGCAAGAAACTGGTAAACTTTATCACTGGTGGCTGCGAGTCAAATGCACCCTTTTTAACTCACCTGACCCAAAGGGTCATGTGAGGTATTGCCATCACTTGGCATCCGTCGTCCGTCTGTTAACTTTTTCATATTTTAATCTACTCCTCTGAAACAACTGGGCCAAATGGAACCAAACTTGGCAGAAAGCATCTATATAAGGTCCTCTATAAAGTTTCTTCATTTTGTCCCATTCCGCCAACAAATATGGCCGTCAAGGGCAATTCTTGTTTCTGATTGGCTAATGCTAAAAAAATCTTCTCCTCTGAAACTGCTTGGCCAAATAGAGCCAAACTTGGCAGGAAGCATCTATGTAAGATCCTCTATAAAACTTCTTCATTTGGTTCCATTCGGCCAACAAACATGGCCCTGTTACTAAAAATAGAACATATGGTAAAATTGCACGTTTTTGGTAATAACTCAAATAATAATATGATCAGCACAGCAAGATCTAACTACCCTGCAATTTTGAAGTAAATCTGAGTAGGAGTTATTGCCCTTTTTTCATTATTTATTTTTTTTAATTTAAAATTATTTTTTTTGATATTTCAAAAACTATTAGAGATAAAGGTTAAGTTTAAATTGCAAAAATGTGCAGCATATCAAGATCTACCTACCCTGCAATTTTGAAGTTAATTTGAGTACCCAATTTGGAGTTATTGCTCTATTTTCATCAAATTTTCAAAATTTTAATACTTTTTGTCCTTTAATAAAAAACTATACGAGATAGATGTTAAGTTTAAACTGCAAACATGTTCAGCATGTCAAGATCTACATACCCTGCAATTTTTAAATATATCTGAGACCCATTTTGGAGTAGTTGCCCTTTTTTCATCAAATTTTAAAAATGTTAATACTTTTCATCCATTATTTCAAAAACTATAAGAGATAGATGTTAAGTGTAAACTGAAAACATGTTCAGCTTGTCAAGATCTACATGCCCTGCAATGTTGAAGTAAATCTGATTACCCGTCTAGGAGTTATTGCCCTTTTTTCATCATTTTTTAGCTCACCTGTCCCAAAGGGCCATGTGAGGTATTGCCATCACTTGGCGTCCGTCGTCCGTCCGTTAACTTTTTCATATTTTAATCTTCTCCTCTGAAACAACTTGGCCAAATGGAACCAAACTTGGCAGTAAGCATCTATGTAAGGTCCTCTATAAAGTTTCTTCATTCGTTCCGTTCCACCAACAAATGTGGCTGCCAAGGGCAATTCTTGTTTTTGATTGGCTACTGTTTAAAAAAATCTTCTCCTCTGAAACTGCTTGGCAAAATGGAGCCAAACTTGGCAGGAAGCATCTATGTAAGGTCCAAACCTGGCATAGATGGTCCCTGGGTGTGTCCCTTTCAAAATTGTGTCCGACAGCCCTACCCTCCATTCAAGATGGCTGCTGTTTATTAAGGTAATGATTATCTCCCTTTGAAATTTGCTTCAGTATCATTCTATTGTCAGGTGAGCGATACAGGCTCAGTGGGCTGAGCCTCTAGTTTGTCATTTACAAAGCCGGGCACGAACCCACGCCGTATTGGTGATAGGCTTGTATGAGTTGTTAGGTAATCCAACGACCTAACTCATTGAGCCACCCGGGCCCTCATTACAAATATGGGATAGAAATATACCACACAGACATCTATATGTAAATATATGTATGGAGATCCAGTTATCAAGAGAGGAGGGTGGTTGGTATCTCATCAACTGTTTTAACTCTGCCACATTGTTGTGCCTGTTCCAAGCCAGGAATTGGATTTCCAGCATCACATGTCATGGTTTTTTGTGTACAATGAGTGAAGGCGAGATATGATTGTTCATTTTGATGATATTGGTGGAATTGTTGAATATCGCTGTTTTTTTCTTTATATTTCTTTTCATAATGATATAGAAAAGTCTGCATAAACTAGGCCACAGACACCTGTATGTAAATATGGGATAGAAAGGTCTACACAGACACCTGTATGTAAATATGGGATAGACAGGTCTACACAGACACCTGTATGTAAATATAGGATAGAAAGGTCTACACAAACTAGGCCACAGACACCTGTATGTAAATATAGGATAGAAAGGTCTACACAAACTAGGCCAGATACCTGTATGTAAATATAGGATAGAAAGGTCTAAACAAACTAGGCCACAAACACCTGTATGTAAATATGGGATAGAAAGGTCTACACAAACTAGGCCACAGACACCTGTATATAAATATAGGATAGAAAGGTCTACACAAACTAGGCCACAGACACCTGTATGTAAATATGGGATAGAAAGGTCTACACAAACTAGGCCACAGACACCTGTATGTAAATATAGGATAGAAAAGTCTACACAAACTAGGTCACTCAGATACCTGTATGTAAATATAGGATAGAAAGGTCTAAACAAACTAGGCCACAAACACCTGTATGTAAATATGGAATAGAAAGGTCTACACAAACTAGGCCACAGACACCCGTATGTAAATATAGGATAGAAAGGTCTACACAAACTAGGCCACAGACACCTGTATGTAAATATGGGATAGAAAGGTCTACACAAACTAGGCCACAGACACCTGTATGTAAATATAGGATAGAAAGGTCTACACAAACGAAGTCACTCAGATACCTGCATGTAAATATAGGATAGAAAGGTCTACACAAACTAGGACACAAACACCTGTATGTAAATATGGGAAAAAAGGTCTACACAAACTAGGTCACTCAGACACCTGTATGTAAATATGGGATAGAAAGGTCTACACAAACTAGTCCAAACACCTGTATGTAAATATGGGATAGAAAGGTCTACACAAAATAGGCCACATACACCTGTATGTAAATATGGGATAGAAAGGTCTACACAAACTAGGCCAGACACCTGCATGTAAATATAGGATAGAAAGGTCTACACAAACTAGGCCACAGACACCTGTATGTAAATATGGGATAGAAAGGTCTACACAAACTAGGCCACATACACCTGTATGTAAATATGGGATAGAAAGGTCTACACAAACTAGGCCAGACACCTGCATGTAAATATAGGATAGAAAGGTCTACACAAACTAGGCCACAGACACCTGTATGTAAATATAGGATAGAAAGGTCTACACAAACTAGGTCACTCAGACACCTGTATGTAAATATGGGATAGAAAGGTCTACACAAACTAGGCCACATACACCTGTATGTAAATATGGGATAGAAAGGTCTACACAAACTAGGCCAGACACCTGCATGTAAATATAGGATAGAAAGGTCTACACAAACTAGGCCACAGACACCTGTATGTAAATATAGGATAGAAAGGTCTACACAAACTAGGCCACAGACACCTGTATGTAAATATAGGATAGAAAGGTCTACACAAACGAAGTCACTCAGATACCTGCATGTAAATATAGGATAGAAAGGTCTACACAAACTAGGCCACAAACACCTGTATGTAAATATAGGATAGAAAGGTCTACACAAATAAGGCCACAAAAAACCTGTATGTAAATATGGGAAAGAAATGTCTGCACAAACTAGGTCACTCAAGGCACCTGTATGTAAATATGGGATAGAAAGGTCACACAAACTAGGTCACTTGGACACCTGTATGTAAATATAGGATAGAAAGGTCTACACAAACTAGGTCACACAACACCTGTATGTAAATATGTGATAAAGGTCTACACAAACTAGGTCACGCCGACACCTGTATGTAAATATGGGATAGAAAGGTCTACACAAACTAGGTCACACAACACCTGTATGTAAATATGTGATAAAGGTCTACACAAACTAGGTCACGCCGACACCTGTATGTAAATATGGGCTAGAAAGGTCTACACAAACTAGGCCACAGACACCTGTATATAAATATAGGATAGAAAGGTCTACACAAACTAGGCCACAGACACCTGTATGTAAATATGGGATAGAAAGGTCTACACAAACTAGGCCACAGACACCTGTATGTAAATATAGGATAGAAAAGTCTACACAAACTAGGTCACTCAGATACCTGTATGTAAATATAGGATAGAAAGGTCTAAACAAACTAGGCCACAAACACCTGTATGTAAATATGGAATAGAAAGGTCTACACAAACTAGGTCACAGACACCCGTATGTAAATATAGGATAGAAAGGTCTACACAAACTAGGCCACAGACACCTGTATGTAAATATGGGATAGAAAGGTCTACACAAACTAGGCCACAGACACCTGTATGTAAATATAGGATAGAAAGGTCTACACAAACGAAGTCACTCAGATACCTGCATGTAAATATAGGATAGAAAGGTCTACACAAACTAGGCCACAAACACCTGTATGTAAATATGGGATAAAAGGTCTACACAAACTAGGTCACTCAGACACCTGTATGTAAATATGGGATAGAAAGGTCTACACAAACTAGTCCAAACACCTGTATGTAAATATGGGATAGAAAGGTCTACACAAAATAGGCCACATACACCTGTATGTAAATATGGGATAGAAAGGTCTACACAAACTAGGCCAGACACCTGCATGTAAATATAGGATAGAAAGGTCTACACAAACTAGGTCACAGACACCTGTATGTAAATATAGGATAGAAAGGTCTACACAAACTAGGTCACTCAGACACCTGTATGTAAATATGGGATAGAAAGGTCTACACAAACTAGGCCACATACACCTGTATGTAAATATGGGATAGAAAGGTCTACACAAACTAGGCCAGACACCTGCATGTAAATATAGGATAGAAAGGTCTACACAAACTAGGCCACAGACACCTGTATGTAAATATAGGATAGAAAGGTCTACACAAACTAGGCCATAGACACCTGTATGTAAATATAGGATAGAAAGGTCTACACAAACGAAGTCACTCAGATACCTGCATGTAAATATAGGATAGAAAGGTCTACACAAACTAGGCCACAAACACCTGTATGTAAATATAGGATAGAAAGGTCTACACAAATAAGGCCACAAAAAACCTGTATGTAAATATGGGAAAGAAATGTCTGCACAAACTAGGTCACTCAAGGCACCTGTATGTAAATATGGGATAGAAAGGTCACACAAACTAGGTCACTTGGACACCTGTATGTAAATATAGGATAGAAAGGTCTACACAAACTAGGTCACACAACAGACACATGTATGTAAATATAGGATAGAAAGGTCTACACACACTAGGTCTGACACCTGTATGTAAATATGGGATAGAAAGGTCTACACAAACTAGGTCACACAACACCTGTATGTAAATATGGGATAGAAAGGTCTACACAAACTAGGTCACACAAACCTATATGTAAATATTAGATAAAGGGTCTAGACAAACTATAAGTAACAACTGCACTCCTCACAGACTTCTTCTTTATTTTTAACAAGGCAGACTTAAGAGAGGGGTTTCTCAAGAAGCAGCCTGATCCTTTTAATTTCATGTTCCGCTATACAGATGATGTCCTTTCACTATATAATTCTAAGTTTGGTGGTTTTCTTGATCACATCTATCCTGTTGAGTTTGAAATAAAGGATACCACAGATACAACTAGGTATGCTTCATCTCACGGTGAGGGCCAGTTAGGAACAAAACTTTACAACGAAAGAGATAACTTTTCCCATTGTGAACTTTCCATTTATATATAGCAGCACCGGTATATGGAGTACATGTATATATCTCTCAGTTGATCAGATATTCCAGAACTTGTGGTTCCTATCATGATTTCCTTGACCAGAGTGGTGCTGCTAACAAGGTAGCTAATGATCCAAGGGTTCCTAGTGGTTAAGTTGAAGTCATCACTTCGAAAGTTTTACGGTCGCCACCAAGATTTGGTTAACATTACGGAATATCTGTGTCAAAAATGACCACAGATATGCTACGTTTGTCGTAATCATAATCAGATACTTTCCTCATTCATGACATATCACCAGGTTTGTAACACTACAGGTGTCACTAGTGGAGCAGGAACTGCCTACCTTTCAGGAGCATCCCCTGGTTTTTAGTGGCATTTGTGTTGTTCAATCTTTAGTTTTCCTTGTAATGGTTTGTCTTTTTCTTTGGCCATTGTATTGTCTGTCCTTCTTTGAATTACGGCTTCTGATTTACCCTTTTGGCATCTTCAAGCTTAATAGTACAGATGGTTTTCGTGTATTTGGACAGGCTTTGATTTGATCATTTCAGTTCTCTACCTGGAACTGGCTTTGAAGTAAAAACAAACAAATATTCAAGTGAAAACAATTTTATTTCCTATTGATCCCAAAATGTGAGTAACTACTGTCTGATATATCAAAGGAAACAAGCTGGTATTAGCAACCCATACCGACGTGATTACTACGCTTAGTCCAAAATATTGCACACGATTAATACAAAATGATGGGAGTATACAATACTTAGTTACTTAAATACATAGCTGCAGTGTGTGTATATGTCAACAATCAAGGAGGCAAATGTTAGGAAAATATGTTTACTTCTGAAAACAAATGGAAAACTTGAAAATTAAAACAATGGACTTTTAAACTAAATCTACTTGATTAAAGTACTGAAATTAAAAAAATAATAATATTGATCCAAATGTAAAGATTTTTTTAAACTTTTTATTGTATTCTTTAAATTAGAATATTTTTTTCCCACAAATTTATCTTAAAATAATTTTTTTTTAACAATATATTTTTTGTCATCTTTAAAGTAAGACTCTATAAATAGAACCAGAACTATCTAATGTTGATAATATAAGAGTTAAATCTTGACTGGTCTACAGTTGTACCAATTGTATGATATTATATTTCTGAAGCACACAAACTATATAATGCTGATCACAAATAGGGTAGCTTAAACATAGACATTTAACTACATACCCGCAGAAATCTGTCGTTATGAAGGGTTACAATATTAAAATCACAAGGGGAGAGTAAGTAGCGTGAAACCGTTCAAACAAAAACTGACTAGACGATTATTACAGTAAAACCATTAAAATATTAAAATAGATTAAAATAATGATATAAAAATGTGCTCCCGTACTGGCTACACTCTGGGTTCACCCATAACAAAATAAAGTCAAATGCAACTGATAATACATGATAATGCCTCTGTGAAAAGGTATGGCAGTGAGATTATGAAGCTAACATGATAAAACAACTCAAATATCAGAATGCTAGGCTAGAAACAGCTTATGAATAAAAGTCAAAATATATACCACATCAACATGGTTAAATAATTCATAACAGTATGTAAGGCTAGAATAGCTTATGAATAAAAGTCAAAATGATGTACTGTCTCTTAATCTATTACTGGGATCACTATACTTGTCAAAATTATTGATTACAAAATTGTATATTTAAATGTATTTGTATGTCTTGTATGTTAAATCCAATCAATCTAATCATACCATTTAATGTAAATATTGTGATTTTCATGTGCCTATCATGGGCATCTTTAATTGACAAATAAACATATTCTATTCTATACCACATTAACATGGTTAAATAATTCATAACAGAATGTAAGGCTAGAACAGCTGATGAATAAAAGTCAAAATATATACCACAAAACTTTTACAATATATTGTAGTCAACTATAAATGTCTTAACAGAATTTGTCAATTTCTTTATTCAAATGAATTTGTGTTTTTTTCTTTTTTTTTTTTTATCATTTAAGGAATATTTTATAAAAATGTATGATATTAAACAAAAATGTCCAATATATATCTTAGCTGCCAGTGTGGCAGGGGTCCAATATAAATATGTTTGTAACTAACAACCCATATAATGAACTTTTAGAAACAATCTTATGTAATAATACTATAATTGTGAACCCCCTGATGCTAAACTATTGTTCTTAAACAAGGTATATGTATGATACAACTATTCCTATGACATCTTCTAAACATATAGTTTACTAATATGGAATTCTAAACTTCTACTTTTCTTCTTGTATTGTAACCTGTTTTTTTTTATCAAATCAAAGATTTCGACGACAATATTTCATTTGTTAATCCCATTATAGAAGCTATTTATCAATAAATAAGAAAATGCTAACATCAAATTATGCATCTATTCAATAGCACATACATTTGTTTAATTCTAAAATTATTAAAAATAATATGCCTTTTTATTTGTAATTTCATAAGTGTGTAAACTTTGTCGTGTTAAATTATGTTTTGACCAGGAGTTAAAATTTTGATACTATTTTCTTCACAGCACCAAAGAACAATATATAAAGCACAAGACATGGAATGTTTGAAAGCGAAAGACAACCAGAGTGTGCCTCATCAAGCCATGAGACAACCAGAGTGTGCCTCATCAAACTATGTGGTCAAATAATGAATGAATATTACTAAAGATATATACTGCCATTACATCAATAACTGCTTTCATACTTCATAAATGCTCCTATCCAAAAATTTCTTTAATTTCCATTTCAAATTTATCAAATTGTCTAACATTAAAATAAAAATTGAATACATTCTTCAATCCCCCCAATTTTTTTTTTAATTTAAATAAATAATTACTGAAATTTAAGTAAAAAAAATTTTTTTTTATAAAAGTTAAATTGATGCCACAAGCATAGTTTTTTTTCTTTAAAGGATTCTTAGATAAATTTTCTTAGTAAAAACTGGTTACCGGTTTAGTACAAACTATATAATTTCAAACCAATCATTGAAGTAATGGCACAATAATAATAATAATAATAATGATAATAAAAATGATAAAGCCTAAACTGATGATATTTTACGAGATCATACTCTGAATAACAAAAGCTATAACTATGATACAAAAATAATTATCACACACACGCACACGTGAAATCTACAAGCTTCTATGTCTACTATCTGATGAATAATAATAAAAACAAAATGTTAAAATAAAACGAATAATAGGTTAATTGAACACAAAACTTCATTCCAGTAAAAATGTTAAAATGCCATCAACACTGTACTATACACCATGTCTAAACAATCTACAGTAGTTTTATAACAGCAAGTCAAGTAAAGGGAGATAATTATAACAGGAAGATAAGTAAAGGGAGACAATTATAACAGGAAAACAAGTAAAGGGAGATCATATTATCAGTGCAAGAAAATAAAGGGAGATAATTATTCTTAATCATTTACAAAGATTACTTATTTACACTTTAATTTATATACTAAACTTATTTATCAAATGGATGCTTCCATGATGGTGCACGTCAAGATTCAAACACACTATTTGTGTATTTGAAGAAATAGCTAAAACAATTTTAAGAATTATCTGATAAAAAATATGTTCTTCCACAAAATTTGATGGTAAATTTGGGATATAATCTTTTCACTAATTTTAATCATTTGAGTAAAAAATAGATAGAAGTAATGAAGAAAGTCAAGGATCTCAGTGAGAACATATCACTCTGAGTGACGACAGTTGTGTTGTCAAATTATGTAAACAATTTTAATATAATAAGCCCCGACAATGGTCATATTATTAACAATATATTATTACAGGTGAACTTGCCCACTAGGTATAAAACTACTGTAAACTGTCACTCTACATCTGTATACAATAACTATAAAAATATTATATTGAAATCAAAAATAGTACTGTAACAAAATAAAAACTAAAAATTGATTAAATATCAACTAAAGTGCAAAAACTAGTTATATATCTATATATATCTATAAGTGGGTAATTTCAATACTTATCTATGTAATCTCAAACTATTATAATATAAAATTAATTTTACGATCATATCCTGGAAGTAGTTTGATTTTTTTATTTCATGAAGTCTAACGCTAGCTACAGTGCTACTTGGCAATGACAATGCTGATTATATGAAACTATTGTGTTTATGAGACAGAAGATTTGAGACTTGGGGAAAAATCTGGACACTAAATGAACTGGGTGAATTAAATTAAATGTAATAAAATCTTATCTCTGTTTATTAAAAGGGCCCACAAATCTGAGAAGGGTATTCACAATTATATCACTGAGGCTCAGTGAAATAAATTAAATGTAATAAAATCTTATCTCTGATTATTAAAAGGGCCCACAAATCTGAGAAGGGTATTCACAATTATATCACTGAGGCTCAGTGAAATAAATTAAATGTAATAAAATCTTATCTCTGTTTATTAAAAGGGCCCACAAATCTGAGAAGGGTATTCACAAATATATCACTGAGGCTCAGTGAAATAAATTAAATGTAATAAAATCTTATCTCTGATTATTAAAAGGGCCCACAAAACTGAGAAGGGTATTCACAAATATATGACTGAGGCTCAGTGAAATAAATTAAATGTAATAAAATCTTATCTCTGATTATTAAAAGGGCCCACAAATCTGAGAAGGGTATTCACAAATATATGACAGGCTCAGGGAAAAATCTGAACAATACATGAACCGGGTGAAATAAATTAAATGTAATAAAATCTTATCTCTGTTTATTAAAAGGGCCCACAAAACTGAGAAGGGTATTCACAAATATATGACTGAGCCTCTGGGAAAAATCTGGACAATACATGAACCAGGTGAAATAAATTAAATGTAATAAAATCTTATCTCTGTTTATTAAAAGGGCCCACAAATCTGAGAAGGGTATTCACAAATATATGACTGAGGCTCTGGGAAAAATCTGGACAATACATGAACCGGGTGAAATAAATTAAATGTAATAAAATCTTATCTCTGTTTATTAAAAGGGCCCACAAAACTGAGAAGGGTATTCACAAATATATGACTGAGGCTCATTAAAGGGTAACGATTAAAGAGAACCCATAGAAAAGGTATTCACAAATATATGTAATCTGAATACAATTGTATACAAGCTTAATAGAACCTATAAACCAAAATAATAATAACCTCTACCTAGAACTCAATTAAACAAAAATAATTTTGATAATTTTGATTATTACATGAGCAAGCATTTACCACCAACAACATACAACTTTTATATCAACTCTTTCTTAATATCTATGAATTTACATTAAAATAACTTTAAATCCACTGTCTACATTACAAATGAAGAAAACATCTGCCTATAATATCCTGTAAACACACACAAAATATATGTCTAACTCCTCAACTACTGATGTTATCAACTTTCACAATAAAAAAAACTTACTATTTTGATCCAGTTATTAAAATATGAAAATGAAAGAAAAATAATTATGTCCCACCACAAACCTACGGAGTCTACCCTGAGTAAATATGTATTTTATAAGCATGTTGTATGGACTAATTATATAAAATCTATGGCATAAATAACCCAAAAAACTATTGCAAAAAACTTCAACTGTCAAAGACACGAAAAAAAACACAAACAACATGCACAAGAATTAAAACTGCAACCATTCACCACACGAAATGAATTTTATAAATTCTCCAAACATTCAAACTAACTGGAATAAATAAGACTAATTAATGAAATATGTGCTAAGTTTAAATAGAAAAAAAACACCCTCATTTAAAACTTTCTGTTGAATTGAGTAAGTTAAGTTTATAGTGTTGGGTGTAAATATAATCCCTCTTATATGTTAAAAACACATCTCCATTATAACCAGTGATGTCACATGACATTTAAGGTTTCTAAAATCTTTATCTCGGTATTATACTTCATAAAATATCTGGTTTTAATATCCGTCAAATGATAGCTTTTAAAGTATTTTTCCGACTTCATTATTATACATAGAAATCAATAGTAAAAGTCAACAAAATTGTGTTGCCCTTTCAATGACCCCCACCCCATCTATGATAAACATGGTACAAGCCATGTGTATGATATGTTATTCTAGCACCTTGTTCACAAAGGAACAACAGAAAGTTTTAAACAGTTTGCTATAACATTATAAAATAACAAGTGCACCATTAATATATAATACATATAATGTTGACTATACAAGGCATACGATGATAATAAAATGATGTGAGTTTATAAACAAATGTCAAACCAATTTATGCCGCATTACGTTACCCAAGCTATCTACTTATATGTGTTCAGAAATAGCCCCTCTCCCAAAGTCAAATTTATCTAAATTAATTTTAAACCTGTCAAGAGTATGTTACCCAAACTATCAGCTATTATAACTTATTAGTATGCTGAAATAGTCCCCTCTCTAATTCAAAATGATCTAATAAAGTTAAACCTGAAAAATTATGCTACCCAAACTATCACAGTATCAGTTATAACAACTTCTTTATACATTGAAATAGTCCCTCTCAAAATGATATACATAGTTTAAACCTGTCAATTTTTTTGTGCTTACTTTTCCTCTGAAAACTTCTTTATATTTTGAAAAATGTTAAATTTAGATTCTAGTGAACATGGAGAAAATCAATCTAAAACTCGATAAAATGTTATGATAATACAGAACATTATAATTGTCTTGTAGTTTTTACGAGTATAGCTGATAAATATCTAAAAATGAGGAAACTACTTATAACCCCCACTCTATTCCTCCCTCTTAACAATGGAATAAGAAATTTGACATATTTTGGTTGACATGACGATGGACTGAAAGACACAATAAATACTGGCAAAATGACAGGTGATTAATGTGTAAAAATGTGGCATGATAAAAAACTTTTGTCAAGTGGAGTTTCTGTTCCTTAAACTAGACCAATGTTACCATCATGTTACTCTCATACTATTAAATAATTTTTATCAAATAATCTCCTTCTTTCTCTCGTGATGGCGTTTGCAATACACGATCTTATACTGCATTCTTTTCTTTCAACTGCACGAAACAAATTGAATCATTAATATATTTTCCTCTCTATATTAAACAGAAACAGACAGTTGTCAATCATGTTCAACTAAACAGTGACTCTACTGACAAAGATGGTGGTGTGTTTGATGATTTGAGTATCACAATAATTGGGTGCATAAACAACAAGTCAACTCTACTAGTAGTTGTAACAGTCAACACAAAGGCCACTACACACACACAAACACACACAAATTACATCTATTTTACACCAAAAAAATATCCTCAAAAGAAAAATCTCCACACTACAATATACAATTAAAATTTTATATACAAGGAGAATTTTTATTACCTCTCAAAATTAATACTCAGTTTGACATTTTGTTTGTTGCTGAGTCAGCATAAATTGATTTGCATTTCTAATCTATTAGTTTATTGAGTCTAACAAAAATATATATATAATATAATATTCTCTTGCTATACAATTAGATGAAAGTGAATTATTAAAATGGCACCATATATAAACAAATTTACATGATTACTTTATAAATACACACAACATGTACAAATTTTTCACCTTATTACTTCACTTTAATTCAATCAAGTTTGCACCAAATTCAAGTCGATTCTATATTTACATTTCAATTAACTTGTATGTACAAACAAATTTCATCCAATTTTCTTCAGTACACCCAGTAGAAAAATATTCTCTCTGTACTTGTATTAGAAAATATTCCTATTTCAAAAATGTATAGCCCTGGTTAAAACTTCTTTGGCAAATCACAGACTTCATGTTACATGAGGACAAAGCACAAGAATTAAATGTAACATATCCTTATCATTAGGCACAAGATTATTGCTGTGAAAACACTGCTACTAGCTATAAATAACTTATTGTACAAGACTTTTAGTGGAGCTTGGCAATAATTCAAGCCATTTCATATTTTTTCCCAATAGTTTTGCCCTTTCTATATTTATTATAGATCGTGTCTATCAGAATACTATCAATATAAAAAGTCATCTTTTTCTCGTCAAGACTCACATATTTCACCATTATATCTCTTGTCTCCATAACTTCAAAACAAAATATTTTCGAAAACAATTTTTTGACCTTACAAAAGGTATGGAGACATAGTTAAAGGCACTATCTTATGAGCAACAGACTGATTACCACACTAAAAGACACCCTATATATACAACCTAGTACCAATCTGCTCTAGGAACCTCATGCATGAATTCATTTATTTCTTAATACCATCAAACATACAATTAATTAACTAATTATTGCTAATTATACATTTTGAAAGTCAACATGCCTTAATCATGTTATTGTCTGTAATCTTGTTTTCCATTAACCTAAAAAGTATATTTTTTATCTTGTCCCCAAAATCAATGGAATCACAGAAATATGACAATTTAGACTCAGATAATTTCTACACAGCAATAAAATTGTTGCCCTTTAACCCTAACCTATTAGATAATGTCACAAATAAAATAGATATTGTTCTATAAATAGCCAAGAAACGTAAACAAACTCAACAGAACATTTAAATGCATCAACAATAAAAGCATGATAAAATGCTCCAATAATAATAATAATAATAATAATAATGTATAATTCTTACCTATGATAAAAGCTAGTGTTCTAATTAAAATGTTCCACACTTAAACATATACAATAATGCTAGACTAAAATAAAAATTACAAACAGTGCATCATGTGATTACATCATGTGATTAATAAAATAATGTCTACCTGGTTGTATAAATCTTCAAAAATAAAATTTTCCAAATTTCAATTCTTACAAAATACTACTTCTGACTATGGAAAAATATTCGTCCTCAGATTTCAATATGTACACCATTTCTGTCTATTGTTGAATCAGTGAATTAAAAATGAATATTAATGGAGTCTTGAGCTTTGCAACAATAGTTCAAATGAAATTAAAGAATTAAAATCTTGATGAAGACAGATGTATTATAAGAGTTTCTGTTTATGTCATTGAACTTGAATAATTCATTTAAATGCTAAGGACTGAAAGCAATACTTCACAAAATAAATGGATGCCCAATCCCCAAATTTACTAATAATGAAAATCAGATGAAATATGGAATGAGACACTAAAAATACCATTAATAAAACAACGTAGGACTTGGCAAGCAAAAACAATCTGGACATAAAAAATATTTTCAAATTTTATACAACCAGTCTTAAGTTTGAAAATTGACAATAAAATACTGTATGAATACACGATAAAAATTTACATCATTAACAGATCACACCACTGATAAAATCAACGATAAAAAGCGTCTGTTTAAAAACCAAGCACTCTGTGCCGCTTCTAAACTCTATACAGGAATGATATAGTTGCCACTTAGCACCAATGAAAACTACAAGTAATATGAAACATTACAAAATAACATCATGCAAAATACTGAAAGGGTCTGCCCTTGTTAGGACTGAGGGGATATGTAGCATATAGTCCTGCCGATGTTGGATTTAAGCTACCTAGACCTCCATACTGAGAGGCTAGCTGAGGCTGATACTGTACTGTAGGTATCGTGGAGGTCTGTAACACAGGATGTACATGTGCTGGCAGTGGGTGGGTAGTATACTGAATGTGTCGAGGACTCTGATGAGCAGGAGGTGGAGCAACTGTTGGCGAGAATGGAGCATATTGACTCATTCCTGCAGGGATAGCCACTTGAGGCTGTTGATGGGCAGGTACCAGATAGTGATGAATTGGGCTTCCCTGTAATGTTGGCTGTCTTCTATAGTCCCTGTAAAAATATTTAAAAAATACTTTGTGTAATATTGTATTACAAGATTTTCCTTTCAGCATCATCCTAATCTTTGTCACAACTTACCAACAAGTAAAATCCTAAATATGTCTAATAATAACTATAACTTTTCAGCATCATCCTAATCTTTGTCACAACTTATCAACAAGTCAAATCCTAAATATGTCTAATAATAACTATAACCTTTCAGCATCATCCTAATCTTTGTCACAACTTATCAACAAGTAAAATTCTAAATATGTCTAATAATAACTATAACCTTGTAATACCCAATCGATAAGAAAATAAAACACAATAATAAAATGGTAGACAATTTCCAGGATGTAGTCCTTTTTTTAAATATATTTTCTTGTACTTGATATGTAACATTTCCACAGAAATTCAGTAAGGAATGGCTGTTGTACAATCAGACCATACTTTTGTGTCATTTTATAACTATAGACATAAATGAAGATGTGAGGGCTATTTTTTTTATATTTTTCAGATATTATTAATATCAGAACTATTTACTGCTTAGTGAGTGATTGATTGTTGTTTAATGCCAATGCAGCAATTTTTCAGCTATATTATGGCGAGAACAAGTTAATTTTCAATGAGAAGATGATGAGGTCCGCTTTGTACAAGACCAACACGCTGAGCTGTAATTTTTTAGTGCTAGCTCATTGAAACAACAGTCCATGGGTAGGTATGTCGCTCCACTTGGACACATTATTCTAATTCTGAGCCAACCAGTCTTTGCTCTTTCTCCTTAATGCTGTGTTTAGCGGAGAAGCAACAAATACCAATTTTATAGTCTTTGGTTTGATCGGACCGGGGGTCGAACCCACGATCTACCACACTCAAGGCGAGCATGCTAACCATTATGCCACCAATGTGGTTCCAATACCGTTTATTTATTTCTATAAATATAATAGAAGTATTTCAAAGTCAATAATGTTAAAAATTCACAAAGTGGACACTTCCATTGTGAGAGCAGCATACTGTTGCACCATGCTATAATTGCATAAGGGAGAACACCAATGTTTTTCTTTCTTTTTGACATTGGTTGTAGTCATACCCTCATGTGTATTTAATTTATGATGGTCTGTACAGCACATCAATAGTAGTTTAGGATTATGGTGTTTAACGCCACTTTCAACAATATTTCAGTTATATCAATGCGGTCAGTTTTATTGGTCGAGAAAACCGGAGTACCCGGAGAAAACCATCAACCTGCCGCAAGATACTGACAAACTTTATCACATAATGTTGTATCGATTACGCCTCGCCCGAGTGGGATTCGAACTCACAACGTTAGTGGTCATAGGCACTGATTGCATAGGTAGTTATAAATCCAACTACCATATGATCATGATCACGACAGTCCCCCCCTCCTCCACATCAATAGTAATGTGATTTGCATAGCAAATGTTATAAACCCAATTAACATAAGTTGAAAGAAATATCCATCAGAATGATAAGATTCCTTACCGGTGAACTTCTAGCTGGGGTCCAGCATTGAGGAATACGGGTCCACCAAAGGCTATCCCTGCTTGAACTGGGGACAGCTGACTTCCACCTGTACCCAATGAATTAAAGTTCAAATTACTTGGCTTGTGTTTTTGTCCAAATAATGAGCTGCTGTAGATAGCGTTAGCAGCAGACAATTTTATTTGTGGATTAGGAACAGACCGCACTGTTGGCGAAACGTAAGCCATTTTACCATGAGTTGTAGTGTGTGGCATCTCAAATTCTAAGGGAGGTAACTTGACCTCTGTCTTCGGACTCCTCCCTCCACGAAATCTATCAAAACTTGACATGGACGAGGACGAAGGCATCACTTCCTGTTTGGGTATATTCACCATATATGGCGACACTTTTGCCTGTTCACGATGCTTCTTATTAGAGTCCATTGAGCTTGAAAAAATAGGTGGAACAAGAGAAGTGACACTACTTGAATTTTGCATGGCACTTGTGTATGGATATGATCTGAAATCTTGTTGTGCTTCATTCAGTAATGATCGTTCAAGATCTTCATGTTTGATTGGAGTTAAGTTTATCTGTTTCTTAAAGTCCAGGTTACTGTCTTCTAAATCTGAATCTTGTATATCAGAAACTAATAGATGACTCATTTGATGAACTCTTGGTGAACCTGTCAAAAAGACATTTCTATATTAGTATGCCATAAAATTAAACAAGAATGGATTTGGAAGTAATTAAATGTAAAAAGATCAAATTTATCTGAATCTCAGATAAAAATCATATCTATAATAAATTCACTTGAATCTCAGGTAAAAATCACAGCTCCTAATAAGGTGAAATTTAAAGCTTTAATTCTGTTCTTCATCACTTTTCATCAATAAACCTTTTCTTTGAAATCCCAGATGTCAGAATTATGTCATGATCATGTTATATTTCAATCTATGTTTGTATCTTGTTTCTATCTTACAAACATATTGGCTAAAAGAAAGCAATCTATTATTAATAACAAAATCAATATTAAAATCAGGAAATGAGAACAAAATAATTCTGCTTGTAGATTTCTTTTTACTTTGATCTTATCTTAATTTACTGAAAGTTAAGACGATACAACTGGATGCATAATAATTATCTTAGGTAGAAATGAAGACTAGTTCGTCCTTGATGATTAAATAACAAGTCTGTAGGATAACATTAGAAATCATACTGATGTACAACAAACTCATTCAACATTTTGCAGTCAAGATTTTTTATTTAAAAAAAATTCTGTGTAATTATTACATGTATTTATTAAGAATGTATTGTTAACATGTTTTAATGTGATTTCAGATTTTTAATTTCATAATTAAAATAGAACTAGTATTTAGAATCAATATATATTTTCTTAATTGAGTATTCAAATTTATCCTAGAGTTATCTTTCTTTATTAAAGCTTGAGAGGGTTATGGGTTTATAGTGTTTAATGCCACTTTCAACAATACTTCAGTTATATTAGTGGAGGAGATGGAAGTACCTGGAGAAAACCACTGACCTGCCACAAGTCACTAACAAACTTTATCTTGTTAGTACCAACAACCACTGACCTGCCACAAGTCACTAACAAACTTTATCTTGTTAGTACCAACAACCACTGACCTGCCACAAGTCACTAACAAACTTTATCTTGTTAGTACCAACAACCACTGACCTGCCACAAGTCACTAACAAACTTTATCTTGTTAGTACCAACAACCACTGACCTGTCACAAGTCACTAACAAACTTTATCTTGTTAGTACCAACAACCACTGACCTGCCACAAGTCACTAACAAACTTTATCTTGTTAGTACTGACCTGCCACAAGTCACTAACAAACTTTATCTTGTTAGTACCAACAACCACTGACCTGCCACAAGTCACTAACAAACTTTATCTTGTTAGTACCAACAACCACTGACCTGTCACAAGTCACTAACAAACTTTATCTTGTTAGTACTGACCTGCCACAAGTCACTAACAAACTTTATCTTGTTAGTATCAACAACCACTGACCTGCCACTAGTCACTAACAAACTTTATCTTGTTAGTACCAACAACCACTGACCTGCCACAAGTCACTAACAAACTTTATCTTGTTAGTATCAACAACCACTGACCTGCCACAAGTCACTAACAAACTTTATCTTGTTAGTACCAACAACCACTGACCTGTCACAAGTCACTAACAAACTTTATCTTGTTAGTACTGACCTGCCACAAGTCACTAACAAACTTTATCTTGTTAGTATCAACAACCACTGACCTGCCACTAGTCACTAACAAACTTTATCTTGTTAGTACTGACCTGCCACAAGTCACTAACAAACTTTATCTTGTTAGTACCAACAACCACTGACCTGCCACAAGTCACTAACAAACTTTATCTTGTTAGTACCAACAACCACTGACCTGCCACAAGTCACTAACAAACTTTATCTTGTTAGTACCAACAACCACTGACCTGCCACAAGTCACTAACAAACTTTATCTTGTTAGTACCAACAACCACTGACCTGTCACAAGTCACTAACAAACTTTATCTTGTTAGTACTGACCTGCCACAAGTCACTAACAAACTTTATCTTGTTAGTATCAACAACCACTGACCTGCCACTAGTCACTAACAAACTTTATCTTGTTAGTACCAACAACCACTGACCTGCCACAAGTCACTAACAAACTTTATCTTGTTAGTATCAACAACCACTGACCTGCCACAAGTCACTAACAAACTTTATCTTGTTAGTACCAACAACCACTGACCTGTCACAAGTCACTAACAAACTTTATCTTGTTAGTACCAACAACCACTGACCTGCCACAAGTCACTAACAAACTTTATCTTGTTAGTATCAACAACCACTGACCTGCCACAAGTCACTAACAAACTTTATCTTGTTAGTACCAACAACCACTGACCTGTCACAAGTCACTAACAAACTTTATCTTGTTAGTACCAACAACCACTGACCTGCCACAAGTCACTAACAAACTTTATCTTGTTAGTATCAACAACCACTGACCTGCCACAAGTCACTAACAAACTTTATCTTGTTAGTACTGACCTGCCACAAGTCACTAACACACTTTATCTTGTTAGTACCAACAACCACTGACCTGCCACAAGTCATTAACAAACTTTATCTTGTTAGTACCAACAACCACTGACCTGCCACAAGTCACTAACAAACTTTATCTTGTTAGTACCAACAACCACTGACCTGTCACAAGTCCCTAACAAACTTTATCTTGTTAGTACCAACAACCACTGACCTGCCACAAGTCACTAACAAACTTTATCTTGTTAGTACCAACAACCACTGACCTGCCACAAGTCACTAACAAACTTTATCTTGTTAGTACCAACAGCCACTGACCTGCCACAAGTCACTAACAAACTTTATCTTGTTAGTACCAACAACCACTGACCTGCCACAAGTCACTAACAAACTTTATCTTGTTAGTACTGACCTGCCACAAGTCACTAACAAACTTTATCTTGTTAGTACTGACCTGCCACAAGTCACTAACAAACTTTATCTTGTTAGTACCAACAACCACTGACCTGCCACAAGTCACTAACAAACTTTATCTTGTTAGTACTGACCTGCCACAAGTCACTAACAAACTTTATCTTGTTAGTACCAACAACCACTGACCTGCCACAAGTCACTAACAAACTTTATCTTGTTAGTACTGACCTGCCACAAGTCACTAACAAACTTTATCTTGTTAGTACCAACAACCACTGACCTGCCACAAGTCACTAACAAACTTTATCTTGTTAGTACCAACAACCACTGACCTGCCACAAGTCACTAACAAACTTTATCTTGTTAGTACTGACCTGCCACAAGTCACTAACAAACTTTATCTTGTTAGTACCAACAGCCACTGACCTGCCACAAGTCACTAACAAACTTTATCTTGTTAGTACCAACAACCACTGACCTGCCACAAGTCACTAACAAACTTTATCTTGTTAGTACTGACCTGCCACAAGTCACTAACAAACTTTATCTTGTTAGTACTGACCTGCCACAAGTCACTAACAAACTTTATCTTGTTAGTACCAACAACCACTGACCTGCCACAAGTCACTAACAAACTTTATCTTGTTAGTACTGACCTGCCACAAGTCACTAACAAACTTTATCTTGTTAGTACCAACAACCACTGACCTGCCACAAGTCACTAACAAACTTTATCTTGTTAGTACTGACCTGCCACAAGTCACTAACAAACTTTATCTTGTTAGTACCAACAACCACTGACCTGCCACAAGTCACTAACAAACTTTATCTTGTTAGTACCAACAACCACTGACCTGCCACAAGTCACTAACAAACTTTATCTTGTTAGTACTGACCTGCCACAAGTCACTAACAAACTTTATCTTGTTAGTACCAACAACCACTGACCTGCCACAAGTCATTAACAAACTTTATCTTGTTAGTACCAACAACCACTGACCTGCCACAAGTCACTAACAAACTTTATCTTGTTAGTACCAACAACCACTGACCTGCCACAAGTCACTAACAAACTTTATCTTGTTAGTACTGACCTGCCACAAGTCACTAACAAACTTTATCTTGTTAGTACTGACCTGCCACAAGTCACTAACAAACTTTATCATGTTAGTACCAACAACCACTGACCTGCCACAAGTCACTAACAAACTTTATCTTGTTAGTACCAACAGCCACTGACCTGCCACAAGTCACTAACAAACTTTATCTTGTTAGTACCAACAACCACTGACCTGCCACAAGTCACTAACAAACTTTATCTTGTTAGTACTGACCTGCCACAAGTCACTAACAAACTTTATCTTGTTAGTACCAACAACCACTGACCTGCCACAAGTCACTAACAAACTTTATCTTGTTAGTACCAACAGCCACTGACCTGCCACAAGTCACTAACAAACTTTATCTTGTTAGTACCAACAACCACTGACCTGCCACAAGTCACTAACAAACTTTATCTTGTTAGTACTGACCTGCCACAAGTCACTAACAAACTTTATCTTGTTAGTACTGACCTGCCACAAGTCACTAACAAACTTTATCTTGTTAGTACCAACAACCACTGACCTGCCACAAGTCACTAACAAACTTTATCTTGTTAGTACTGACCTGCCACAAGTCACTAACAAACTTTATCTTGTTAGTACCAACAACCACTGACCTGCCACAAGTCACTAACAAACTTTATCTTGTTAGTACTGACCTGCCACAAGTCACTAACAAACTTTATCTTGTTAGTACCAACAACCACTGACCTGCCACAAGTCACTAACAAACTTTATCTTGTTAGTACCAACAACCACTGACCTGCCACAAGTCACTAACAAACTTTATCTTGTTAGTACCAACAACCACTGACCTGCCACAAGTCACTAACAAACTTTATCTTGTTAGTACCAACAACCACTGACCTGCCACAAGTCACTAACAAACTTTATCTTGTTAGTACTGACCTGCCACAAGTCACTAACAAACTTTATCTTGTTAGTACTGACCTGCCACAAGTCACTAACAAACTTTATCTTGTTAGTACTGACCTGCCACAAGTCACTAACAAACTTTATCTTGTTAGTACCAACAACCACTGACCTGCCACAAGTCACTAACAAACTTTATCTTGTTAGTACTGACCTGCCACAAGTCACTAACAAACTTTATCTTGTTAGTACCAACAACCACTGACCTGCCACAAGTCACTAACAAACTTTATCTTGTTAGTACCAACAACCACTGACCTGCCACAAGTCACTAACAAACTTTATCTTGTTGGTACCAACAACCACTGACCTGCCACAAGTCACTAACAAACTTTATCTTGTTGGTACCAACAGCCACTGACCTGCCACAAGTCACTAACAAACTTTATCTTGTTAGTACCAACAACCACTGACCTGCCACAAGTCACTAACAAACTTTATCTTGTTAGTACCAACAACCACTGACCTGCCACAAGTCACTAACAAACTTTATCTTGTTAGTATCAACAACCACTGACCTGCCACAAGTCACTAACAAACTTTATCTTGTTAGTACCAACATCCACTGACCTGCCACAAGTCACTAACAAACTTTATCTTGTTAGTACCAACATCCACTGACCTGCCACAAGTCACTAACAAACTTTATCTTGTTAGTACCAACAACCACTGACCTGCCACAAGTCACTAACAAACTTTATCATGTTAGTACCAACAACCACTGACCTGCCACAAGTCACTAACAAACTTTATCTTGTTAGTACCAACAACCACTGACCTGCCACAAGTCACTAACAAACTTTATCTTGTTAGTATCAACAACCACTGACCTGCCACAAGTCACTAACAAACTTTATCTTGTTAGTACCAACAACCACTGACCTGCCACAAGTCACTAACAAACTTTATCTTGTTAGTACTGACCTGCCACAAGTCACTAACAAACTTTATCTTGTTAGTACCAACAACCACTGACCTGCCACAAGTCACTAACAAACGTTATCTTGTTAGTACCAACAACCACTGACCTGCCACAAGTCACTAACAAACTTTATCTTGTTAGTACCAACAACCACTGACCTGCCACAAGTCACTAACAAACTTTATCTTGTTAGTACCAACAACCACTGACCTGCCACAAGTCACTAACAAACTTTATCTTGTTAGTACCAACAACCACTGACCTGCCACAAGTCACTAACAAACTTTATCTTGTTAGTATCAACAACCACTGACCTGCCACAAGTCACTAACAAACTTTATCTTGTTAGTACCAACAACCACTGACCTGCCACAAGTCACTAACAAACTTTATCTTGTTAGTACCAACAACCACTGACCTGCCACAAGTCACTAACAAACTTTATCTTGTTAGTACCAACAACCACTGACCTGCCACAAGTCACTAACAAACTTTATCTTGTTAGTACCAACAACCACTGACCTGCCACAAGTCACTAACAAACTTTATCTTGTTAGTACTGACCTGCCACAAGTCACTAACAAACTTTATCTTGTTAGTACCAACAACCACTGACCTGCCACAAGTCACTAACAAACTTTATCTTGTTAGTACCAACAACCACTGACCTGCCACAAGTCACTAACAAACTTTATCTTGTTAGTACCAACAACCACTGACCTGCCACAAGTCACTAACAAACTTTATCTTGTTAGTACCAACAACCACTGACCTGCCACAAGTCACTAACAAACTTTATCTTGTTAGTACTGACCTGCCACAAGTCACTAACAAACTTTATCTTGTTAGTACCAACAACCACTGACCTGCCACAAGTCACTAACAAACTTTATCTTGTTAGTACCAACAACCACTGACCTGCCACAAGTCACTAACAAACTTTATCTTGTTAGTACCAACAACCACTGACCTGCCACAAGTCACTAACAAACTTTATCTTGTTAGTACCAACAACCACTGACCTGCCACAAGTCACTAACAAACTTTATCTTGTTAGTACTGACCTGCCACAAGTCACTAACAAACTTTATCTTGTTGGTACCAACAACCACTGACCTGCCACAAGTCACTAACAAACTTTATCTTGTTAGTACTGACCTGCCACAAGTCACTAACAAACTTTATCTTGTTAGTACCAACAACCACTGACCTGCCACAAGTCACTAACAAACTTTATCTTGTTAGTACTGACCTGCCACAAGTCACTAACAAACTTTATCTTGTTAGTACCAACAACCACTGACCTGCCACAAGTCACTAACAAACTTTATCTTGTTAGTACCAACAACCACTGACCTGCCACAAGTCACTAACAAACTTTATCTTGTTAGTATCAACAACCACTGACCTGCCACAAGTCACTAACAAACTTTATCTTGTTAGTACTGACCTGCCACAAGTCACTAACAAACTTTATCTTGTTAGTACCAACAACCACTGACCTGCCACAAGTCACTAACAAACTTTATCTTGTTAGTACCAACAACCACTGACCTGCCACAAGTCACTAACAAACTTTATCTTGTTAGTACTGACCTGCCACAAGTCACTAACAAACTTTATCTTGTTAGTACCAACAACCACTGACCTGCCACAAGTCACTAACAAACTTTATCTTGTTAGTATCAACAACCACTGACCTGCCACAAGTCACTAACAAACTTTATCTTGTTGGTACCAACAACCACTGACCTGTCACAAGTCACTAACAAACTTTATCATGTTAGTACCAACAACCACTGACCTGCCACAAGTCACTAACAAACTTTATCTTGTTAGTACCAACAACCACTGACCTGTCACAAGTCACTAACAAACTTTATCTTGTTAGTACTGACCTGCCACAAGTCACTAACAAACTTTATCTTGTTAGTACCAACAACCACTGACCTGCCACAAGTCACTAACAAACTTTATCTTGTTAGTACCAACAACCACTGACCTGCCACAAGTCACTAACAAACTTTATCTTGTTAGTACCAACAGCCACTGACCTGCCACAAGTCACTAACAAACTTTATCTTGTTAGTACCAACAGCCACTGACCTGCCACAAGTCACTAACAAACTTTATCTTGTTAGTACCAACAGCCACTGACCTGCCACAAGTCACTAACAAACTTTATCTTGTTAGTACCAACAGCCACTGACCTGCCACAAGTCACTAACAAACTTTATCTTGTTAGTACCAACAGCCACTGACCTGCCACAAGTCACTAACAAACTTTATCTTGTTAGTATCAACAACCACTGACCTGCCACAAGTCACTAACAAACTTTATCTTGTTGGTACCAACAACCACTGACCTGTCACAAGTCACTAACAAACTTTATCATGTTAGTACCAACAACCACTGACCTGCCACAAGTCACTAACAAACTTTATCTTGTTAGTACCAACAACCACTGACCTGTCACAAGTCACTAACAAACTTTATCTTGTTAGTACTGACCTGCCACAAGTCACTAACAAACTTTATCTTGTTAGTACCAACAACCACTGACCTGCCACAAGTCACTAACAAACTTTATCTTGTTAGTACCAACAACCACTGACCTGCCACAAGTCACTAACAAACTTTATCTTGTTAGTACCAACAGCCACTGACCTGCCACAAGTCACTAACAAACTTTATCTTGTTAGTATCAACAACCACTGACCTGCCACAAGTCACTAACAAACTTTATCTTGTTGGTACCAACAACCACTGACCTGCCACAAGTCACTAACAAACTTTATCATGTTAGTACCAACAACCACTGACCTGCCACAAGTCACTAACAAACTTTATCTTGTTAGTACCAACAACCACTGACCTGCCACAAGTCACTAACAAACTTTATCTTGTTAGTACTGACCTGCCACAAGTCACTAACAAACTTTATCTTGTTAGTACTGACCTGCCACAAGTCACTAACAAACTTTATCTTGTTAGTACCAACAACCACTGACCTGCCACAAGTCACTAACAAACTTTATCTTGTTAGTACCAACAACCACTGACCTGCCACAAGTCACTAACAAACTTTATCTTGTTAGTACTGACCTGCCACAAGTCACTAACAAACTTTATCTTGTTAGTACTGACCTGCCACAAGTCACTAACAAACTTTATCTTGTTAGTACCAACAACCACTGACCTGCCACAAGTCACTAACAAACTTTATCTTGTTAGTACCAACAACCACTGACCTGCCACAAGTCACTAACAAACTTTATCTTGTTAGTACCAACAACCACTGACCTGCCACAAGTCACTAACAAACTTTATCTTGTTAGTACCAACAACCACTGACCTGCCACAAGTCACTAACAAACTTTATCTTGTTAGTACCAACAACCACTGACCTGCCACAAGTCACTAACAAACTTTATCTTGTTAGTACTGACCTGCCACAAGTCACTAACAAACTTTATCTTGTTAGTACTGACCTGCCACAAGTCACTAACAAACTTTATCTTGTTAGTACCAACAACCACTGACCTGCCACAAGTCACTAACAAACTTTATCTTGTTAGTACCAACAACCACTGACCTGCCACAAGTCACTAACAAACTTTATCTTGTTAGTACCAACAACCACTGACCTGCCACAAGTCACTAACAAACTTTATCTTGTTAGTACTGACCTGCCACAAGTCACTAACAAACTTTATCTTGTTAGTACTGACCTGCCACAAGTCACTAACAAACTTTATCTTGTTAGTACCAACAACCACTGACCTGCCACAAGTCACTAACAAACTTTATCTTGTTAGTACCAACAACCACTGACCTGCCACAAGTCACTAACAAACTTTATCTTGTTAGTACCAACAACCACTGACCTGTCACAAGTCACTAACAAACTTTATCTTGTTAGTACTGACCTGCCACAAGTCACTAACAAACTTTATCTTGTTAGTACTGACCTGCCACAAGTCACTAACAAACTTTATCTTGTTAGTACCAACAACCACTGACCTGCCACAAGTCACTAACAAACTTTATCTTGTTAGTACTGACCTGCCACAAGTCACTAACAAACTTTATCTTGTTAGTACCAACAACCACTGACCTGCCACAAGTCACTAACAAACTTTATCTTGTTAGTACCAACAACCACTGACCTGCCACAAGTCACTAACAAACTTTATCTTGTTAGTACCAACAACCACTGACCTGCCACAAGTCACTAACAAACTTTATCTTGTTAGTACTGACCTGCCACAAGTCACTAACAAACTTTATCTTGTTAGTACCAACAACCACTGACCTGCCACAAGTCACTAACAAACTTTATCTTGTTAGTACCAACAACCACTGACCTGCCACAAGTCACTAACAAACTTTATCTTGTTAGTACCAACAACCACTGACCTGCCACAAGTCACTAACAAACTTTATCTTGTTAGTACTGACCTGCCACAAGTCACTAACAAACTTTATCTTGTTAGTACCAACAACCACTGACCTGCCACAAGTCACTAACAAACTTTATCATGTTAGTACCAACAACCACTGACCTGCCACAAGTCACTAACAAACTTTATCTTGTTAGTACTGACCTGCCACAAGTCACTAACAAACTTTATCTTGTTAGTACTGACCTGCCACAAGTCACTAACAAACTTTATCTTGTTAGTACCAACAACCACTGACCTGCCACAAGTCACTAACAAACTTTATCTTGTTAGTACCAACAACCACTGACCTGCCACAAGTCACTAACAAACTTTATCTTGTTAGTACCAACATCCACTGACCTGCCACAAGTCACTAACAAACTTTATCTTGTTAGTACCAACATCCACTGACCTGCCACAAGTCACTAACAAACTTTATCTTGTTAGTACCAACAACCACTGACCTGCCACAAGTCACTAACAAACTTTATCTTGTTAGTACTGACCTGCCACAAGTCACTAACAAACTTTATCATGTTAGTACCAACAACCACTGACCTGCCACAAGTCACTAACAAACTTTATCATGTTAGTACCAACAACCACTGACCTGCCACAAGTCACTAACAAACTTTATCTTGTTAGTACCAACAGCCACTGACCTGCCACAAGTCACTAACAAACTTTATCTTGTTAGTACCAACAACCACTGACCTGCCACAAGTCACTAACAAACTTTATCTTGTTAGTACCAACAACCACTGACCTGCCACAAGTCACTAACAAACTTTATCTTGTTAGTACCAACAACCACTGACCTGCCACAAGTCACTAACAAACTTTATCTTGTTAGTACCAACAACCACTGACCTGCCACAAGTCACTAACAAACTTTATCTTGTTAGTACCAACAACCACTGACCTGCCACAAGTCACTAACAAACTTTATCTTGTTAGTACTGACCTGCCACAAGTCACTAACAAACTTTATCTTGTTAGTATCAACAACCACTGACCTGCCACAAGTCACTAACAAACTTTATCTTGTTAGTACTGACCTGCCACAAGTCACTAACAAACTTTATCTTGTTAGTACCAACAACCACTGACCTGCCACAAGTCACTAACAAACTTTATCTTGTTAGTACCAACAACCACTGACCTGCCACAAGTCATTAACAAACTTTATCTTGTTAGTATCAACAACCACTGACCTGCCACAAGTCACTAACAAACTTTATCTTGTTAGTACCAACAACCACTGACCTGCCACAAGTCACTAACAAACTTTATCTTGTTAGTACCAACAACCACTGACCTGCCACAAGTCACTAACAAACTTTATCTTGTTAGTACCAACAACCACTGACCTGCCACAAGTCACTAACAAACTTTATCTTGTTAGTATCAACAACCACTGACCTGTCACAAGTCACTAACAAACTTTATCTTGTTAGTACCAACAACCACTGACCTGCCACAAGTCACTAACAAACTTTATCTTGTTAGTACCAACAACCACTGACCTGCCACAAGTCACTAACAAACTTTATCTTGTTAGTACCAACAACCACTGACCTGCCACAAGTCACTAACAAACTTTATCTTGTTAGTACCAACAACTACTGACCTGCCACAAGTCACTAACAAACTTTATCTTGTTAGTACCAACAACCACTGACCTGCCACAAGTCACTAACAAACTTTATCTTGTTAGTACCAACAACCACTGACCTGCCACAAGTCACTAACAAACTTTATCTTGTTAGTACCAACAACCACTGACCTGCCACAAGTCACTAACAAACTTTATCTTGTTAGTATCAACAACCACTGACCTGTCACAAGTCACTAACAAACTTTATCTTGTTAGTACCAACAACCACTGACCTGCCACAAGTCACTAACAAACTTTATCTTGTTAGTACCAACAACCACTGACCTGCCACAAGTCACTAACAAACTTTATCTTGTTAGTACCAACAACCACTGACCTGCCACAAGTCACTAACAAACTTTATCTTGTTAGTACTGACCTGCCACAAGTCACTAACAAACTTTATCTTGTTAGTACCAACAACCACTGACCTGCCACAAGTCACTAACAAACTTTATCTTGTTAGTACCAACAACCACTGACCTGCCACAAGTCACTAACAAACTTTATCTTGTTAGTACCAACAACCACTGACCTGCCACAAGTCACTAACAAACTTTATCATGTTAGTACCAACAACCACTGACCTGCCACAAGTCACTAACAAACTTTATCTTGTTAGTACCAACAACCACTGACCTGCCACAAGTCACTAACAAACTTTATCTTGTTAGTACCAACAACCACTGACCTGCCACAAGTCACTAACAAACTTTATCTTGTTAGTACCAACAACCACTGACCTGCCACAAGTCACTAACAAACTTTATCTTGTTAGTACTGACCTGCCACAAGTCACTAACAAACTTTATCTTGTTAGTACCAACAACCACTGACCTGCCACAAGTCACTAACAAACTTTATCTTGTTAGTACTGACCTGCCACAAGTCACTAACAAACTTTATCTTGTTAGTACCAACAACCACTGACCTGCCACAAGTCACTAACAAACTTTATCTTGTTAGTACCAACAACCACTGACCTGCCACAAGTCACTAACAAACTTTATCTTGTTAGTACTGACCTGCCACAAGTCACTAACAAACTTTATCTTGTTAGTACCAACAACCACTGACCTGCCACAAGTCACTAACAAACTTTATCTTGTTAGTACCAACAACCACTGACCTGTCACAAGTCACTAACAAACTTTATCTTGTTAGTACTGACCTGCCACAAGTCACTAACAAACTTTATCTTGTTAGTACCAACAACCACTGACCTGCCACAAGTCACTAACAAACTTTATCTTGTTAGTACCAACAACCACTGACCTGCCACAAGTCACTAACAAACTTTATCTTGTTAGTACCAACAACCACTGACCTGTCACAAGTCACTAACAAACTTTATCTTGTTAGTATCAACAACCACTGACCTGCCACAAGTCACTAACAAACTTTATCTTGTTAGTACTGACCTGCCACAAGTCACTAACAAACTTTATCTTGTTAGTACCAACAACCACTGACCTGCCACAAGTCACTAACAAACTTTATCTTGTTAGTACTGACCTGCCACAAGTCACTAACAAACTTTATCTTGTTAGTACTGACCTGCCACAAGTCACTAACAAACTTTATCTTGTTAGTACCAACAACCACTGACCTGCCACAAGTCACTAACAAACTTTATCTTGTTAGTACCAACAACCACTGACCTGCCACAAGTCACTAACAAACTTTATCTTGTTAGTACTGACCTGCCACAAGTCACTAACAAACTTTATCTTGTTAGTACTGACCTGCCACAAGTCACTAACAAACTTTATCTTGTTAGTACCAACAACCACTGACCTGCCACAAGTCACTAACAAACTTTATCTTGCTGGTACCAACAACCACTGACCTGCCACAAGTCACTAACAAACTTTATCTGGTTGGTACCAACAACCACTGACCTGCCACAAGTCACTAACAAACTTTATCTTGTTGGTACCAACAACCACTGACCTGCCACAAGTCACTAACAAACTTTATCTTGTTAGTATCAACAACCACTGACCTGCCACAAGTCACTAACAAACTTTATCTTGTTAGTATCAACAACCACTGACCTGCCACAAGTCACTAACAAACTTTATCTTGTTAGTACCAACAACCACTGACCTGCCACAAGTCACTAACAAACTTTATCTTGTTAGTACTGACCTGCCACAAGTCACTAACAAACTTTATCTTGTTAGTACCAACAACCACTGACCTGCCACAAGTCACTAACAAACTTTATCTTGTTAGTATCAACAACCACTGACCTGCCACAAGTCACTAACAAACTTTATCTTGTTAGTACCAACAACCACTGACCTGCCACAAGTCACTAACAAACTTTATCTTGTTAGTATCAACAACCACTGACCAGCCACAAGTCACTAACAAACTTTATCTTGTTAGTATCAACAACCACTGACCTGCCACAAGTCATTAACAAACTTTATCTTGTTAGTACTGACCTGCCACAAGTCACTAACAAACTTTATCTTGTTAGTACCAACAACCACTGACCTGCCACAAGTCACTAACAAACTTTATCTTGTTAGTACTGACCTGCCACAAGTCACTAACAAACTTTATCTTGTTAGTACCAACAACCACTGACCTGCCACAAGTCACTAACAAACTTTATCTTGTTAGTATCAACAACCACTGACCTGCCACAAGTCACTAACAAACTTTATCTTGTTAGTACTGACCTGCCACAAGTCACTAACAAACTTTATCTTGTTAGTACCAACAACCACTGACCTGCCACAAGTCACTAACAAACTTTATCTTGTTAGTATCAACAACCACTGACCTGCCACAAGTCATTAACAAACTTTATCTTGTTAGTACTGACCTGCCACAAGTCACTAACAAACTTTATCTTGTTAGTACCAACAACCACTGACCTGCCACAAGTCACTAACAAACTTTATCTTGTTAGTACTGACCTGCCACAAGTCACTAACAAACTTTATCTTGTTAGTACCAACAACCACTGACCTGCCACAAGTCACTAACAAACTTTATCTTGTTAGTACCAACAACCACTGACCTGCCACAAGTCACTAACAAACTTTATCTTGTTAGTACCAACATCCACTGACCTGTCACAAGTCACTAACAAACTTTATCTTGTTAGTATCAACAACCACTGACCTGCCACAAGTCACTAACAAACTTTATCTTGTTAGTATCAACAACCACTGACCTGCCACAAGTCACTAACAAACTTTATCTTGTTAGTACTGACCTGCCACAAGTCACTAACAAACTTTATCTTGTTAGTACTGACCTGCCACAAGTCACTAACAAACTTTATCTTGTTAGTACCAACAACCACTGACCTGCCACAAGTCACTAACAAACTTTATCTTGTTAGTACCAACAACCACTGACCTGCCACAAGTCACTAACAAACTTTATCTTGTTAGTATCAACAACCACTGACCTGTCACAAGTCACTAACAAACTTTATCTTGTTAGTATCAACAACCACTGACCTGCCACAAGTCACTAACAAACTTTATCTTGTTAGTATCAACAACCACTGACCTGCCACAAGTCACTAACAAACTTTATCTTGTTAGTACTGACCTGCCACAAGTCACTAACAAACTTTATCTTGTTAGTACTGACCTGCCACAAGTCACTAACAAACTTTATCTTGTTAGTACCAACAACCACTGACCTGCCACAAGTCACTAACAAACTTTATCTTGTTAGTACCAACAACCACTGACCTGCCACAAGTCACTAACAAACTTTATCTTGTTAGTACCAACAACCACTGACCTGCCACAAGTCACTAACAAACTTTATCTTGTTAGTACTGACCTGCCACAAGTCACTAACAAACTTTATCTTGTTAGTACCAACAACCACTGACCAGCCACAAGTCACTAACAAACTTTATCTTGTTAGTATCAACAACCACTGACCTGCCACAAGTCACTAACAAACTTTATCTTGTTAGTACCAACAACCACTGACCTGCCACAAGTCACTAACAAACTTTATCTTGTTAGTACCAACAACCACTGACCTGCCACAAGTCACTAACAAACTTTATCTTGTTAGTACCAACAACCACTGACCTGTCACAAGTCACTAACAAACTTTATCTTGTTAGTACCAACAACCACTGACCTGCCACAAGTCACTAACAAACTTTATCTTGTTAGTACCAACAACCACTGACCTGTCACAAGTCACTAACAAACTTTATCTTGTTAGTACCAACAACCACTGACCTGTCACAAGTCACTAACAAACTTTATCTTGTTAGTACCAACAACCACTGACCTGCCACAAGTCACTAACAAACTTTATCTTGTTAGTACCAACAACCACTGACCTGCCACAAGTCACTAACAAACTTTATCTTGTTAGTACCAACAACCACTGACCTGCCACAAGTCACTAACAAACTTTATCTTGTTAGTACCAACAACCACTGACCTGCCACAAGTCACTAACAAACTTTATCTTGTTAGTACCAACAACCACTGACCTGCCACAAGTCACTAACAAACTTTATCTTGTTAGTACCAACAACCACTGACCTGTCACAAGTCACTAACAAACTTTATCTTGTTAGTACCAACAACCACTGACCTGTCACAAGTCACTAACAAACTTTATCTTGTTAGTACCAACAACCACTGACCTGCCACAAGTCACTAACAAACTTTATCTTGTTAGTACCAACAACCACTGACCTGCCACAAGTCACTAACAAACTTTATCTTGTTAGTACCAACAACCACTGACCTGTCACAAGTCACTAACAAACTTTATCTTGTTAGTACCAACAACCACTGACCTGCCACAAGTCACTAACAAACTTTATCTTGTTAGTACCAACAACCACTGACCTGCCACAAGTCACTAACAAACTTTATCTTGTTAGTACTGACCTGTCACAAGTCACTAACAAACTTTATCTTGTTAGTACCAACAACCACTGACCTGCCACAAGTCACTAACAAACTTTATCTTGTTAGTACTGACCTGCCACAAGTCACTAACAAACTTTATCTTGTTAGTACCAACAACCACTGACCTGCCACAAGTCACTAACAAACTTTATCTTGTTAGTACTGACCTGCCACAAGTCACTAACAAACTTTATCTTGTTAGTACCAACAACCACTGACCTGCCACAAGTCACTAACAAACTTTATCTTGTTAGTACCAACAACCACTGACCTGCCACAAGTCACTAACAAACTTTATCTTGTTAGTACTGACCTGCCACAAGTCACTAACAAACTTTATCTTGTTAGTACCAACAACCACTGACCTGCCACAAGTCACTAACAAACTTTATCTTGTTAGTATCAACAACCACTGACCTGCCACAAGTCACTAACAAACTTTATCTTGTTAGTACCAACAACCACTGACCTGCCACAAGTCACTAACAAACTTTATCTTGTTAGTACTGACCTGCCACAAGTCACTAACAAACTTTATCTTGTTAGTACCAACAACCACTGACCTGTCACAAGTCACTAACAAACTTTATCTTGTTAGTACCAACAACCACTGACCTGCCACAAGTCACTAACAAACTTTATCTTGTTAGTACCAACAACCACTGACCTGTCACAAGTCACTAACAAACTTTATCTTGTTAGTACCAACAACCACTGACCTGCCACAAGTCACTAACAAACTTTATCTTGTTAGTACCAACAACCACTGACCTGCCACAAGTCACTAACAAACTTTATCTTGTTAGTACTGACCTGTCACAAGTCACTAACAAACTTTATCTTGTTAGTACCAACAACCACTGACCTGCCACAAGTCACTAACAAACTTTATCTTGTTAGTATCAACAACCACTGACCTGCCACAAGTCACTAACAAACTTTATCTTGTTAGTACCAACAACCACTGACCTGCCACAAGTCACTAACAAACTTTATCTTGTTAGTACTGACCTGCCACAAGTCACTAACAAACTTTATCTTGTTAGTACCAACAACCACTGACCTGTCACAAGTCACTAACAAACTTTATCTTGTTAGTACCAACAACCACTGACCTGCCACAAGTCACTAACAAACTTTATCTTGTTAGTACTGACCTGCCACAAGTCACTAACAAACTTTATCTTGTTAGTACCAACAACCACTGACCTGCCACAAGTCACTAACAAACTTTATCTTGTTAGTACCAACAACCACTGACCTGCCACAAGTCACTAACAAACTTTATCTTGTTAGTACCAACAACCACTGACCTGCCACAAGTCACTAACAAACTTTATCTTGTTAGTACCAACAACCACTGACCTGCCACAAGTCACTAACAAACTTTATCTTGTTAGTACTGACCTGCCACAAGTCACTAACAAACTTTATCTTGTTAGTACCAACAACCACTGACCTGCCACAAGTCACTAACAAACTTTATCTTGTTAGTACCAACAACCACTGACCTGCCACAAGTCACTAACAAACTTTATCTTGTTAGTACCAACTTGTGTGTTTGGTTTATACAGGTTAAAGTAACAAAGTTTCCTACATCTAGACTTTATATTAAGTTTGTTTTACACGTCATTCCAGTTTATTCTGTCAGGATTCAGATTAGACAGGTTATACTGTCTTATATTTATAATAATAAGTGATTGCCAACCTGTTACACCCAAAGATCCAAACAAATTTCCTTCCATTGCTAAACTATTTCTGTCATGGTGATGATGATGATGATGATGGCCTCTGAAATAAATATATAAAAATAAATAAAAAACTGTATCTGCTATTAATTTTCAATAAATAATATGGAAGTCTTACAATATTTTTAAAAGCCATATTATATATAGTAATGCAGTTTTTTTTACACGATTAACAGAAATTTAGGAAAACCAAACAAAAAATAGCTAAATGTTGCTTTCAGTGTCCATACATTATTTAGACATTATTTTTGTCTTGCCAAAAGTCTTATGACTAGCCTCTTTATCACTGGCTTCTCAAGTCACACTGGGTCTTGGATATGCAGTTCTTTATTATCTCTAACTGGCACAATTCTTACTCAGTACAATGACAACACATTACACTGACTAAGTATCATATCACACTGGGTTGGCTCGACACTTTATCTCTCAAATATCTATATTAATAATGATTTAAAAAAATATTTCAGCTATATCATGGCGACCAGTTTTAGTGGTGGAAGAAGCCGGAGAACCCGGAGAAAACCACTGGTAAACTTTTAATAATGACGATCTTAGTAAATGATGCAGCATTGATAAGAATCTCAATAAGTTTGTAGTTTTATAATTATACCTAATATTTTAGATTAATATCAATGCCATACTAAATATAGCAGCAGCTTCATTAACATTAAAATGGCTTTGTATTTCTAAGCTTTTGGAGTAACATTATCAACCATACCAGACTTTGGGAAAGTTAATACCATACCAAAAGCTAGGATAACTATACTTGATAACATGTACCATACTATAATTTGAGAATAGCTCACTGATATTCTGTAACTCCTTAGTATTATTTCCATACCAAACATTTGTAGGAATTTAAGAGCAACGTATATTTACAATGATGACATATAAATTTTTAAAACACTTTTTATTGTTTAATGACGTCAAATTTATAGGGCATAATAGTATAGATTTAAGAGCAACGTATATTTACAATGATGACATATAAATTTTTAAAACACTTTATTGTTTATTGAGGCCAAATTTATAGGACATTAGTGTAGTACAGTAAAATCCCTCTTTATTGCCCCTCGATTCCAAGCCAAACTCGTGTATCGCCAAGAATTTCTGCAGTCCCGTTTTCCGTATGTAGTAATAACCCTGTTAAAATGGCAAACTCGCATACCGCCATCCACCATGGTAATTAAAGATAAAACGGTCAATTTACTGTTATTTAAACCTCGATCATAATGCCAATCAATAATGTCACATCTCTGTGATTTTAGAAGTGCCTGTCAATCAAGGTAAGTAAACAAGCAGTCAAGGCAAATAGATATCGCTGTGAACACAGTTTGTTTTCTTTACAATAAAATTTTACAACCCTGAAATGATTACTTTTCATTCTGAATAAAACTTAATAAAATTGTTTGTGTGTTCTTTCATTTGTGTTGAAAATGTCGACGCCTAAGCGTAAAAGAAATTTGCTCGATTTTCGACAGAAAAGAGAAATTGTGGAAATTAAGAATCCAACGAACAATGAAGCTTGGGAAGCAGCTCGACATCGATATATTGGCAAATAATGTCCTCCAGTGACCTCGACTTTCTGAACATTAATGAAGAAATAAGTACAAGCATTCCTTTTAATGGGTTATAATCCACGTGAACATGTTGTGAATTATTTGATTGTGAATGCATGCGTAAAAACCACAGAAATGTTTATATGTGAATAGATTTTAACAACTTCCAGTTATAGAAATCAAATTTACTTCCAAACCATACACTGACGGTGACACGCTTTTAAGTGTTGCATAAACATTTTTCAATTAAAGTATAACACCCTTGCTTCAATAAGCATATTTTATCACCTTTCTTTAAACAATTAATGATCAATTATCCATAAGTTAAATGTACATTTGCCCCGGGGACAGGATTAATCTTGTGACACGACAACGAGTGAGAAAAAAAACTTTGTTCCTTTTTTAGTTGTGATAAACAAAAATTGAAAATAAAATGGAAAGTAAATATTTGTAAGATGTAAAAACAAATTTAATATATATTAAAGGAAATTGCTAGTATACATGCTAATAACATGATTTCAATAGATTTTTTTTCTTTTCAAATTCGATAAAATAAATTCTGCTAAATTTACAAATGCCGAAATTTTCTATAACTGTCAAAATGAAACTTCTATATTAGAATTATATATTAAAATTGTAAGTGACAATACTCATTTCCAGTAAACTTGTCAAAATCAAACCGTCCGTCATTCCAAATTTAAAATCAAACTGTTGACTTATGGCTTTCTGTCCTTACTCAGTTTATCGCCAAACTCGTTATAATGCCAAAATCTGGCTGGACAGATGGTGGTGGTTTAACGAGGTTATACTGTAATTATATCTTCACCCACCTCCTTTGTTTGCCCTCTCCATCATCCTCACTATCAGAGCTGATGGTGATGATACTATGGACAGGGCTGGGTGTGTCAGCTATCACTATGGTCTGACGTTCTCGTCCAGGTCTTCCACTGTTGCCATTGGTCCAATCACACAGCAAGGCTGCCTCGTGTGGTAATAGGGTGTCTGGTGGTGTGTTCTCTTTCACCCTTTTCTTCACTGGTGAAAGATGAGTTGACGTTGGCTCTTTAACATAACTTCGACTAGAAATGTAAAGGAATTAAATGTTAATAATGTTAAGTAACTACTAAACCAGTACATAACTGTGGGTAGTTGATTGAGTGTAGTTAAATGTGTGTAACAAACTGAATGTAGTAAGGCCAAAAAAAAATATATGTGTGTTTACTGTCACATGTATTTTTTAGGGTCGGTCGGTCAGGATTAATTTTTTTTTTTTTTTTTTTTTTTTCCGGCAAAACTGGAAATACTTGTTCCCGGTTCCGGTATTTCATTTTCGAAATTTCCGCTAAAATGACGAATTATGCAGTTTTTCTACCTTCTTTACTCTCAATTTCGACAAAAAGCTAGCAGTTGAATAAATAAAACATTGCTGCTGGTTAAACAACAAAAATGGTTATCCGAATTCTGTGTAAAAATTCATAGGGTCGCTAGCAAAAATTAGGGTAGGTCGGGTGACTGCAAACACACATATTATTTTTTTTTTGGCCTAAACAGAGATAGCCACATCAGTGGAGGTCTAACTGTCAAAGGTTAGGTATCAGAATGGGGTTTTCTTTTATTCAATGCAGGGCATGAAGAATTATTTTTTAAGTCACTTACCCAAGGGAAAGTGATTAAAAAAAAATTACTTCCCTTCCAAATTTCCCATTGAGGCCCACGAAGTTGGCCAAATTTATCTAGGAGGGTTTGGGGACATGCCCCCACATGAAAATTTTGAAATATTTAATGCAAAATCCTGCCTTCTAAGCATAAGTTTTGAAAATAAATTGATTTTTCTTACTTTTTTTTTTTTTTGGTTTATTATCAATTTGAGATTTGAATCTAAATAAAACTACATTTTCGCTGGTTTGTGATTATTATTTTTGATAGATCTTTTTTGAATGCTTCTAGTTGTTAAGTCAGGGATTCTTACACAGAGGGTACAAAACATCTTTTCATTTTCGTATACGGAAATTCAGCCGACTATTTCACTTGAAACGAATGGTTCCTTTTTTCTTTAAGATCTATTATAATTAACTGAATTCCATCCTCTCTATAGGCCGTGCCTATTCATATTATCTAATTTATAATTTAGTTTTTATTTCAAAATATCTGTGAAAGTTCAACTGCAAATCACAACATCGATATCTGGTACCTTGTGTACATACAAATTTATACCTTTATATATGGAATTCAGGCTTAAATAAATCGTAAACCAGTTTCAGAAACTGATATATCTGATAACCGCAAAGTACAACAACGAGCAACAATGGATTTATAACACTTTACCGGCGAGAAGTACCGATCAGCATGTCACTTTCCCGTGTGTTTTTTTACTTTCCCCGGAAAACGGGAAATGGGAATCTTCATGTACTGTAATGTTACCACTCAGCTTCAATGATATTAGTTAAATCTCATGGGTAACAAACGTTTAGCTGACTAAGTTAACTGGTACCAGTGATCTATACTGAGTACAAGGAAGATAAGAAAGGTTACTTTAGATACAGTTCTTACCTTTGTTTTCTCTGCATCTTGTTTGATATATCATAATTTCTGTTGTATGGATTTGACATCATCTGTAGCTGTTGATTCTGTGCTGCCTGTAAATTAAACAATTAAACAATGTGTCAATTTTGTCTCCAATTCCACGATTTTTCTATTGGATATTGAAACTGTTAACAGGAGTTCTGAAGGTAGAGACAGACATTATCGTATGTTAATAGCAAGTTTGATAAGACAAGTTCTGATACTAGTGATAATGTAGGTCAAGACCTTCAAAACTGACCTTATTGTTTGTGTTTGACGTCACACTGACAAAATCAATGGGTGAGCTAAAAAAAGAACATATGTCCATATCAGGGATAAAAAACAATACTGTGACATAATATATTTACAGGAAAACTATAGTCAAGTGACATTTTCAGAAAAGACGCTTAGTTTTTGACTTTAATGCACCTATCTAACACACAGCTGATTTTTTTACTAGTAATAGCCAAATGTCTATACTTTCGAGTATGCCCGGTCGTAAGAAAATCGCATGGTGCGTTTTTTGTAAAATTGGAGTTAAAGTCAAGTTATCATTTCAAATGCACGAAATACTATCTACATTTAAACGTATATTATTTCCAATTCATAACATTTTTTGTAAATATAATGGGTTGATTTTCTGCAAAAGACATAAGAAAGTATGAAACACATCTGTAATGTGTAAATAATTTCATTTTTGTAGATATTAAATCAGTTTTGCTACCATTTTAACGTTATTTCAGATAATCAGTCACATCTTTTCACTTTATAATTATTAATTTTATCATTTTTGTCGATAACTAAACGCAAACTGTTCATAAAATCTATTTTCAGTTCCTAACGCATATTATAAATGTTGGACTCACTGAAAAATACTAGATTTTACCATTTTCAAATTAGCAAGTTAATTCCGAACTGACAGTCCGTTGCCGTTCCGTAATCATTTATTTACCTGTATATTATAATGATAGAATGTGTGTGCGACTGAATTCGTTTAACTAGCAACATTTATATACTTATTTTATAGTTTTTTTGTGTTAATTGTTTGAAACAATAACTCTGGTCAAATAAAGTAATTAAAGCACACATTATAAAGTGAATATAATGTTGATAAGTGTTATGTTAAGGGCTATCACTAATTGTTGAATCCGTGCCGTAAAAAATCTGTGTAATGTTTACAATTTGTAGTCCGGTCAAATTAACACCTCCACCTGCTAAAAAGGGCAGACCTTCCATCGATTGGCAATGTTGTATCATTTGTCAAGTATCTATGGCAGAACGGCTTTGTATTCCAACTACTAAGGGAAGGTCAACTTTTATTTCTGCCGTGAATAAACGGCAGGATGAAGTTTACAGAAAACTTGTTGACGAATATACAACTGTCGAAAATGCTTCATTTAGAAATACCAAATATCACAAAAGCTGTTACAAAGCATTTACCAGTAAGCAAAACGTGTCAACATGTTCCAACTTTAAATCCACACGTCCGACTTCAGCATCATGCAATCAGAATTCATCATCAAATGAAGATAATTTCATTATTGTGACACGATATAGATCTTCTGAAATCGATTGGACAGCTTGCATATTTTGCTAACACAAAGCCTTTAAACACGACAGAAAAATGCACAAAGTTTCGTCAGAAAATAGAACCCAAAGTATTAAGCGTGCTGCGGAACAAATATCAGACAGTGAAATGATCTTCAAAGTGACGTCTGAAGACTTTGTCGAAAATGCTTTGTATCATTCAGCGTGTATAACACGATATTTGCTTAGAAATATCAAAACAGAGATCGAGGAACCTCCGATGTCAGAGCATGAAAATGCATTCGATCAATTTGTTTCCACTCTAGATGGACTCCTATATACCTCTTAGACATGCTCAATCTCCCCTCAGAAGTTGAATCACGCTTCAAGGCAGGTTTCTTTGCTAATCGACAGAAAGCTGGTTCCTTCAACGGAGTGTGGAGTGACATGGACACAGAAAAGACCATCATTAAAGACAGCAAGAGTAACTGTGGTATTGTTGGTCTCACCAGAAAGAAATCTGCACTGATAAGATGGAACATTACACGACATATCGTGGGACACTTCAGTGCAGCAATGAAAGTCAGATCTGGGTTGGTTACCGCGGACGACGAAACTCATGATGAAAACAGATCGGCATCGATGAAACGGGATGAACAGCAAGTCGCAGACTTAATCAGTCATTTGCAGGAGAAAATGATCAACCTGTTCTACATTCAGCAACACCCTCCTGAATTGATGAATGTTTCTACGGGCCTCAAAGCGTCAAAGGAAGTGCATGAATCGCTCCTAATATCAGTCGATACGGGTAATGCTATGGTCAAAACATGTGTTGGTTCTGCTTTGTCTGTAGGCAAGTCTGGAAGTTTTTATGGTCCTATTAAAAGATCTAACATCAATCCATTTTCATATATATGAACAAGAAGACGAAGCTAAAATGCCGATCAGAAGAGACAGTACAGGGAAACATCAATCCAGAATTTATATTTCGTCGTGCATTAGCACTGACGACTTGTAGAGATGATGTTACTGTGGAAAAACTACTCTCTTTCCCTATTGGACCCATACCGACTTCCCTATTCCACAATGACAGCACCATGCGAAAATGTGTCAAGGCTGATCTTACTCATGAACTTGAATGTGAGGTATGTCCATCTTTCACTCTTCCTTCATTTGACAAAACACTTACAGTTTTGATCCGAGATGGTATGGGCATTATTCAATCTTTAGATGTGATAAAGTTCTCAAATTTTGTTGATCTGGCGATCTTCTATTTGAAACATTTGTCGATGCTCTTTCAGTCTGCGGAAACAATTGTAGATGTCTTTGATAGGTATGATCTTAAGGACTCTATATCAAATCTGCTGAAAGAGAACGTCGCTCTCAAGCAGCTGGTGGGCACAGGATCTATCATGTAAATGAAGGCAGCAGCATCCCAGACTGGAAAACATTCTTGTTGAACAATAGAAATAAGCAGGAATTGATCAGCTTTCTTGGAGAATTTATTTCAAAGTTCGTCAACGCCGATAATCCCTTTGCCTGTTTGACAAACTTTATATTTAGCAGGGACTTTCCGGAATCCAGAGGTCGTGAAAAAAATAGCAGGTGATCAAGTTACATACTGTGTAGATTTGTTCAGTGTCCATGAAGAGGCAGATACTAGAATTATTTTGCATGCCCTTCATGCTGACGAACAATTTGGTAAATCTAGTGTTAAAGGCAGAATCATTATAAAATGTTCAGATACTGATGTGTTAGTTCTTTTTGTCCATTACTATCCACGCATGCAGAACACGGATTAACTATGGCTCTTGATGGGCTCGGTTACTAGCATTAAGGATGGTAGGCGATATATACTAGTTCATGACTTGTGTAGTGCTGTTCATGCTCTGACTGGTTGCGATACCATTTCTGCTATCTTTGGTATTGGAAAAAAATCTGTTTTTAGGCTGATTAAATCTTCATCTGCTGAGCTTTCGGACCTTCACAGCTTAAGGACCCAGATCTTGAATCCTCAATATGTGTTGCAAGAAAAGTTGTGGCAAAGTTGTATGACCCAAAAGCAAACTATAAGTCTTGCCACACCAATCTGAATAAGCTACATGTCAGACTTGCTACCAGCAAAGACTGCTCTCTTGTTCGCATTCCACCAAGTGAATCGGCATTTAAACAACACGTTCTGAGATCTTCCATTCAAACAAAGACATGGATGACATCACACCAAGCAAAACCACCAGTAGCTTCACCTTATGACTACGGTTGGCAAAAAGGTAGTAACGGTCCAACTCCAATTTTGTTCTCTGGTCTGATGTCATCAGACTTCATTCAAGATTTGATTTGTTCGTGCAAAGGTAGAAAGATATGTAGCCGAGAATGTGCTTGCTACAACAAAACCTCTGTTGTACAGAATTATGTCCTTGTCAGGGCAGTGATCTATGTTTAAACATAATTACAAGCCAACAGAACCCTGATGATGACGACGAAGATTGATTTATTTGAAGGCTGCAGTGGGTAAATGAATTGGAATTGTGAATTTTAATGGATATGAAATATGATTATGTATATACATGTATGTAGTCCACAATCAAAACCCATGAAAATTTCAAAAAAAATATAAATATTTTTTTTTTAAATAATAATAAAAAAAAAATTTCAAAAAAATAATAAAATAAAAAAGAACAAAAAATAAAATCCTACCAGACAGCCCTCCGACCTTGACGTGGTTGGTAGGTTTTCAACAAACAGGAGGCTCAAGTCATTGTGATTTATGGATGATTTGTCAATGATGTCTATTTTCACCCTTTTTATGATATTTTTTTTAATTTTCTTCAAATATATGTGCTTGGATAAATAATAATGCAAATATACTATATTTATGGTTCAAAACAATTTTAAAAGTTTGTTTTATAACATGCATCGCTGTTTTACCACGGCCTTAACGAAAACATCAATATGACGTCACACATCTCGTTGTTTTTTACTGATGTGAGTTGGAATGGAAGAAATATTAGTAACATTGGATGCATGGTGCATTTAAGCATGCTGCGTTAATTAATTGCTTCAAATTAGCTCATTATGTAACATGAGGGTTAAATTTGAAAATTTTCATATTTGACCTTTGACCCGGATTTAAAAGAAATTGCACCATATTTAACTTTTACGACCGGGCAAACTGAAATCTACACTCTTTTACCTTTCCAATGACATATGATATAGCCGTGTGTTAGGTAGGTGCATTAAAAATTAATGTTATCCTTGTATGTCACTCAACTATACATGTCAATGAACAAACCATAAAAGGCAACACATGAACAAGACTTTAATTGTTGTTCTTCATCTTACACTCATCAATGTTGTGAGTTCAAACTCCGTTCATGGCGAGGTGTACAAATATAACGTTGTGAGTTCAAACTCCGTTCATGGCGAGGTGTACTCGATACAACATTATTTGATAAAGTTTGTCAGTCACTTGCGACAGGTCTGTGGTTTTCTCAGTGTCCTATAGTTTCCTCCACCAATAAAACTGACAGCCACGATATAACTGAAATATTGTTGAAAGTGGCACTAAACACCATAAAACCACCCAAATATAACCCTAACTGTTTGTTTCCAGAATATTATAGATACTTACAGTCTCACTTAATAAGGAAGCTAGTGGACCATGCTCAAAGCCATCCAGCACCAGAGACTGTCTCCAACTCTCCTGTAATGACTGGGAAGCAAGGGTGTCAGCTAACAGAGGCTGTTGGACTGATCTCTGTTGTGGCAGGCCTAATTGTTGCCATGACCCTACCAACACTGGCTGTCCTCCTGGCCAAGAATTTCCTGGAGCAGTCTGTAAAACACATGATTTTTTATTATTATAGTTATAATCAATTTCTAGAATCTGGATATTTGTTTTTAAGACATTTCAAGTAATATTATACATATTCTAAATATCTGTTGGCTTAGTATGGTTATTAGGTTGATTGATTGATTGGTGCTTAATGCCAACTTTTAGCAGTATTCCAGCTATATTGTGAAAAAAACTTATTATTTTTTTTGAAACCTTGGTTTTTAGGCTTTTGTTTTATATTAATATATTGTAGCTGTTAAATAGAAGGAGTCTTTTGATATGACAAGAAAGACATCAAGATCAACGACATTCTCTATAAAGACATCAAGATCAATGACATTCTCTATAAAGACATCAAGATCAATGACATTCTCTATAAAGACATCAAGACCAATGACATTCTCTATAAAGACATCAAGACCAATGACATTCTCTATAAAGACATCAAGACCAATGACATTCTCTATAAAGACATCAAGATCAATGACATTCTCTATAAAGACATCAAGACCAATGACATTCTCTATAAAGACATCAAGATCAATGACATTCTCTATAAAGACATCAAGATCAATGACATTCTCTATAAAGACATCAAGATCAATGACATTCTCTATAAAGACATCAAGACCAATGACATTCTCTATAAAGACATCAAGATCAATGACATTCTCTATAAAGACATCAAGACCAATGACATTCTCTATAAAGACATCAAGACCAATGACATTCTCTATAAAGACATCAAGACCAATGAGATTCTCTATAAAGACATCAAGATCAATGACATTCTCTATAAAGACATCAAGACCAATGACATTCTCTTTAAAGACATCAAGATCAATGACATTCTCTATAAAGACATCAAGATCAATGACATTCTCTATAAAGACATCAAGATCAATGACATTCTCTATAAAGACAAAAAGGCAAGCATACTGAACACAGGAACAATTTCACTGCCCTGGTCATAAAGTAAACATCTACATGTGTTATCAACGTTAACCTAAGGCTCAAAGGCAAGAGGTTCAAAAGCCATTAGTTGATGGGAGAATTTTCCCAGTGTTGTCATCACTGAAACTGCAGTTGTAAGACTTGAGTCTTTTGCAACATTTGGCTTATATTTGGGAAGAACTTTCCTGTGTAATCAACTGTGGTTGAAGCTGTAGAGCTGGAGCTTGTGTGACCATTGGAATAGGATTGTATCTTGTGGGTGAACTTACCTGTGTAATCAACTGTGGTTGAAGCTGTAGAGCTGGAGCTTGAGTAACCATTGGAATAGGATTGTATCTTGTGGGTGAACTTACCTGTGTAATTAACTGAGGCTGAAGCTGTAGAGCTGGAGCTTGAGTAACCATTGGAATAGGATTGTATCTTGTGGGTGAACTTACCTGTGTAATTAACTGTGGTTGAAGCTGTAGAGCTGGAGCTTGTGTAACCATTGGAATAAGATTGTATCTTGTGGGTGAACTTACCTGTGTAATTAACTGTGGTTGAAGCTGTAGAGCTGGAGCTTGTGTAACCATTGGAATAGGATTGTATCTTGTGGGTGAACATACCTGTGTAATCAACTGAAGCTGAAGCTGTAGAGCTGGAGCTTGTGTAACCATTGGAATAGGATTGTATCTTGTGGGTGAACTTACCTGTGTAATTAACTGAGGCTGAAGTTGCAGAGCTGGAGCTTGTGTAACCATTGGAATAGGATTGTATCTTGTGGGTGAACTTAATCCTGTAATATGAGGTGCATTATACAATATATTTCATAGAATATGGTCTTATCATAGCAATTGTTAAATAAATGACCCAAATATTCTGCTAGTTTGATCTAAAACAGTGTGTGCCTTTGAATTTGACTATGCTGTATATGTTTGCCAACATAAAATAGGTTCTCTAGAAGAGCATAGATTTTATCCAAATTTCCTGTGGTTTTTTTCTCAATTGTTTGTTTCCCAATCTTGCATTAAATTTTGTAAATGAAATAACAAGCTATTATTTCACAGGAATTCCATCCAATAATGATATATCAGTCTTTGTAAGCTTATCATTATGGTCTTTACTGAAAGTCAAGGCAATATCAAAGGTTAATGAAAGTCAAGACAAAATCAAAGGTTAATGGGTCGCTATTGCAGTTAACAGCTTTAATATTTTAATTTTCAAATTCTTCTCCAACACAAATTTTTGAATTTCATCAATCATAAGGGGGAGATAACTCCAACCTACCTTGTATGCCTGGTACCACTATAGATGATACATGGATAAAAGGATCAGTTCGATTGAACTGGTTACTATTCCTTGGTGCAGTCAGTTGTGAATTTAATGGCTGTTGTGATGACTGGTAAGGAATAAATGGTCGAGATTGCAGGGGGTAGGGCAAATATTGGAGTTCTGTCCCCTGGTGTGGTGCAGATATATTCTGTGAAGCCATCTAAAATACAATAAGAAAAAGATAATAACCTAAAAAGCTGCAAGAGGCACCTTGTATGTTACTATGATATGTAATGTATGGTAAAATACAGTAATCACATTTGGATGTATGTTTCTATGATATATGGTAATCTATTTCTAAGGTACAAGAAAATACTGATACAAACCAGGACTGGATTGCACAACCCTCAATTAAAATTAAATGTCAATTTAATTTACACTTTTAAGGTTTAATTGAAACTTAAATTTAATTGAGGTTTGTGCAATCCAGTCCTGGACATTAACCAGTTATTATGGTTCAGCTGTCATTTAAGGTAGCATAATATTTTCCAGGGTTCTCAAAATGTGCCGGTGACCGGCGATTTCGCTGTTTACTTTCACATTTTTGCTGGTTAAAAATTTATCGAGCATGGGTTTTCCAACAATTTTTATGTTTATGTGAATTGTCGTTATCGCGTTTTGTTGATCTACATCTTCTTATAGATTACTTTTACTATTGCAATCAACCGAAGGAATAAACGTCTGTGCAACCCCGGATTTACATTCAGTTCCATTCGAGAAAGTGGAAAATTTAGAATCGTCATTACACTTCCATCGCCTCATGTCTGACTACGTGCCAGTACATAAACAAAGAAAAATTTCTGCTTTTTTTTTACTCAAAAAGGTAGGTAATCCATAGAAGAATTCAATATAAGTACAGGAGCATGAAATATACAATTTATTTGATTGTAAAACACGCCGGACTCCAATACTCGAAGTTTAAATCCCGTTCATGCATAGACTATGACATTCCCCATTTCCTTTTTACTTCTATTTCAATTAGAAGAGATATTCTGAGGTCGATTTTGTCATGAAAGTTGCCTGGAAAATTGCTTTGTATAACCTTGTTTTTCACCAGCTGCCACTGATACAACATTGTAGTATATTTTACCAAAAAAATATCTTTCAGAGTACCAAAAATGTTAGGAGAATTCAATGGCAAAATATGCTCAAAATGCATCTCCTGCAATCTAGAATTTCAGAAACCCCCCTCCTGCGCTCGGTTCGTGCCACCGGCACTCAACTCTCCCCCTACTTTCTAAATTGAGATTCCTACTCCAATTCTTTTTGAGAACCCTGATTTTCTAATGACTATACCTGTGAATGCAGGGCATTGATTTGGTTGTTAAATGTCACAGTTAGACTACTAGAAGATACTGGTACAAAGTTGGACATTAACCCACTATTCTGGTTCACATCAAACAAGTTCTTCACTGACTTTCTACAAATCTCCATGGCTGATACACTCTGTTTCACTCTGTAACAAAAAGATAAGTATCAAATAATTTTAGTAGACAAAAATGTCTAGCTTTGTTAGTGACAAAACAAAACATGGATCTTGTCTGGACGATGAGAACAAGCAAGTGATGCAGTTATATTGAGATTGTCATTAAAACAGGTTGAAGTAATGAATACATATTCCTTATATTTACCAATAGCATTTAAACTCACTTAAACAAATTAATAGCAAGAGAATTATGTTCTTTGATGGCCCATGGATCCCAATTTTGATGACACACGAAAGTGCCAAATCTTGTGTGACCTAGTTTTATTCTTTAATTTCATAATTTTCGAGGTCAGCATGCAATCTGATAAAAATCAACTATCAAAATTTGCTACACCATCCCCCTAACATCTGAGAGGACTTTATTAAACATCCAGAGAAGCTTACTACTACCTCCATAACATCTGAGAGGACTTTATTAAACATCCAGAGAAGCTTACTACTACCTCCATAACATCTGAGAGGACTTTATTAAACATCCAGAGAAGCTTACTACTACCTCCATAACATCTGAGAGGACTTTATTAAACATCCAGAGAAGCTTACTACTACCTCCATAACATCTGAGAGGACTTTATTAAACATCCAGAGAAGCTTACTACTACCTCCATAACATCTGAGAGGACTTTATTAAACATCCAGAGAAGCTTACTACTACCTCCATAACATCTGAGAGGACTTTATTAAACATCCAGAGAAGCTTACTACTACCTCCATAACATCTGAGAGGACTTTATTAAACATCCAGAGAAGCTTACTACTACCTCCATAACATCTGAGAGGACTTTATTAAACATCCAGAGAAGCTTACTACTACCTCCATAACATCTGAGAGGACTTTATTAAACATCCAGAGAAGCTTACTACTACCCTCCTAACATCTGAGAGGACTTTATTAAACATCCAGAGAAGCTTACTACTATCTCCATAACATCTGAGAGGACTTTATTAAACATCCAGAGAAGCTTACTACTACCTCCATAACATCTGAGAGGACTTTATTAAACATCCAGAGAAGCTTACTACTACCTCCATAACATCTGAGAGGACTTTATTAAACATCCAGAGAAGCTTACTACTACCTCCATAACATCTGAGAGGACTTTATTAAACATCCAGAGAAGCTTACTACTACCTCCATAACATCTGAGAGGACTTTATTAAACATCCAGAGAAGCTTACTACTACCCTCCTAACATCTGAGAGGACTTTATTAAACATCACCTCCACAGAAGCTTACTACTACCTCCATAACATCTGAGAGAACTTTATTAAACATCCAGAGAAGCTTACTACTACCTCCATAACATCTGAGAGGACTTTATTAAACATCCAGAGAAGCTTACTACTACCTCCATAACATCTGAGAGGACTTTATTAAACATCCAGAGAAGCTTACTACTACCTCCATAACATCTGAGAGGACTTTATTAAACATCCAGAGAAGCTTACTACTACCTCCATAACATCTGAGAGGACTTTATTAAACATCCAGAGAAGCTTACTACTACCTCCATAACATCTGAGAGGACTTTATTAAACATCCAGAGAAGCTTACTACTACCTCCATAACATCTGAGAGGACTTTATTAAACATCCAGAGAAGCTTACTACTACCTCCATAACATATGAGAGGACTTTATGAAACATCCAGAGAAGCTTACTACTACCTCCATAACATCTGAGAGGACTTTATTAAACATCCAGAGAAGCTTACTACTACCTCCATAACATCTGAGAGGACTTTATTAAACATCCAGAGAAGCTTACTACTACCTCCATAACATCTGAGAGGACTTTATTAAACATCCAGAGAAGCTTACTACTACCTCCATAACATCTGAGAGGACTTTATTAAACATCCAGAGAAGCTTACTACTACCCTCCTAACATCTGAGAGGACTTTATTAAACATCACCTCCACAGAAGCTTACTACTACCTCCATAACATCTGAGAGAACTTTATTAAACATCCAGAGAAGCTTACTACTACCTCCATAACATCTGAGAGAACTTTATTAAACATCACCTCCAGAGAAGCTTACTACTACCCCCCTAACATCTGAGAGGACTTTATTAAACATCCAGAGAAGCTTACTACTACCTCCATAACATCGGAGAGGACTTTATTAAACATCACCTCCAGAGAAGCTTACTACTACCCCCCTAACATCTGAGAGGACTTTATTAAACATCCAGAGAAGCTTACTACTACCTCCATAACATCGGAGAGGACTTTATTAAATATCACCTCCAGAGAAGCTTACTACTACCCTCCTAACATCTGAGAGGACTTTATTAAACATCCAGAGAAGCTTACTACTACCCTCCTAACATCTGAGAGGACTTTATTAAACATCCAGAGAAGCTTACTACTACCCTCCTAACATCTGAGAGGACTTTATTAAACATCCAGAGAAGCTTACTACTACCCTCCTAACATCTGAGAGGACTTTATTAAACATCCAGAGAAGCTTACTACTACCCTCCTAACATCTGAGAGGACTTTATTAAACATCCAGAGAAGCTTACTACTACCCTCCTAACATCTGAGAGGACTTTATTAAACATCCAGAGAAGCTTACTACTACCTCCATAACATCTGAGAGGACTTTATTAAACATCACCTCCAGAGAAGCTTACTACTACCCCCCTAACATCTGAGAGGACTTTATTAAACATCCAGAGAAGCTTACTACTACCCTCCTAACATCTAAGAGGACTTTATTAAACATCACATCCAGAGAAGCTTACTACTATAAATTAAATACTTATTAAAATGATCAATCAATCAGTCAGCTTTACATTTAAAAACTAACACAAAAGGCACTGCTAAGATTTTACCAGCGATGTTTTCATTGACTGATCACAAGTTCATCTAGTCATGACCTCTAATCGGGCTCTGTCAGATGTAAGGGTTTGGTTGGTTTGGTTTTATGGTGTTTAACGCCACTTTCAACAATATTTCAGCTATATCGTGGCGGAAATCAGAGGACCCGGAGAAAACCACCAACCAACCTGTCGCAAGTCACTGACAAACTTTATCACATAATGTTGTACACCTCGCCCTGATCGAGATTCGAACTTCAACTCACAACATCAGTGGTGATAGAGATAGCACTGATTGCATAGGTAGTTGTAAATCTAACTACCATACGATCACGACCACAACGGCCCCTCAGATGTAAGGGGGGCATAGCTGATTCTAATAAGATTGGTCAATAAGAAAATGCGAAAAGCAAATCCTGTGAAAAACTCTCCACAAATATGAACCTTAGTTCTATACGATGTATTGTAAGAACCAATCAAGTGTAATTGCACAGTTTGATAATTTTATACATAATGCTAAACTGCTACAAACCTAGCAAAGTTTACAAAATCAACAAAAAAAACATCAAGTAGGTTTTTAATTTCATATGAATAGATTGATTTAGATTTTTTGCGCTTAACACCACTTTCAGCAATATTTCAGCTATATCATGGCGACCAGTTTTAGTGATGGAAAAAGCCGGAGTACCCGGAGATAACCACCGACCATGGGCAAGCAACTGGTAAACTTTATCACTTGCGGCTGCATGTCGAGTGCACCCTTTTTTGTAATTTACAAACCCACGCCGTATTGGTAATAGGCTTGTATGAGTTGTTAGGTAATCCAACTACCTAACTCATTGAGCAACCCGGGCCCTCAAATGTATATGTAATACAAAATAAGTATATCTGTAACAGTCAAAGTAAATAATAATAACTTGAAATATAACAGAGAAAACAATTAATGCTATAATTAATTAAACTTTGCCTCAGGAGGTCCATCATAGAGTATTAATGACAGGTGTTGCACATATTGATTTTTACAGTTAATCCCCCATCAGAGCAACAGTACACACTTCAGATATGAGATCTTGGCTTGTGTTAATTAAATTGTTTTGTTTCATGAGAACAACTGCAAATCAATATTGTATTTAAAAATAGAAACAAAAGTTTAACAGTATTTTTCATTTTACTTGAAATGCTACCATAATATGTATATCTAGATAGCGAGTCTTTCGATATTTTATTTTTGTCTTATTTTCTTCCGTGACAATCAATATCAAAACAAATTTATTACATAATAGAGAGGAAAAAAAAACATAAAACAATACCAGCGAATATGTCTGTAAACCACAAAAGTGCAAAAATTGCAATCATTAGAAAATACTTTTACAATATTATGTCAAATTCCTATGATGTAACAGTAGTTCTTGACAAATATGGAAAGTATTGCAATTTATAAATCCTTAATAATGTAATTTTTATTAAAGCTAAATATTATCGCTATCAGTCATAGGGAACCTTAGTAACAGTCAGTGGTCCGGTGGCCCATGGCCAGTGAAAATTGATTCGGACCAGTGACTTTTGCTAAATTTTTTCAATAAAATCTATATAAATATTCTAATTTTGAAGTTTTCGGCCCAGTAAATTCGAAAGTCTAATTTGGAAAACTGTAGTAATAACTGATACTTCCTCTCTTCCTCCTAAAGATCATTTTTATTCGGTGATATAAGAGAAACGTGACTATAAAGTACCCTGGTGAAACATGACTATATATATTATTCAGGAGAAACGTGACTATATAAAGAATCTTAAAGGAAAACGCCAGTCAGTTGAACAATTGTTAGAATTCAATACATTGTAACTTTTTATTCGTAAATAACATTAAACAAACCAGAGGCTCTCAAGAGCCTGTATCGTTCACCTGGTTATAAAAAGAACCAATTGGTCCTGTGTAAAAACTATGTCCTGCAGTGGTAGTCATCTTGGAATTACGATCAACATAAAAAACACAAAGTTTGTAAAGGACCTTCCAATGATTGATGCACAGTTTAGGTTCAATCAGTGCAATAGCTTCAGAGAAGAATATATTTCTGTATTTTCCCCATATGGTCCTGTGTTAATACTATGAACTGTGGTGGCAGCCATCTTGGATTTCCGATCGGCATAAAAAACAGAGGACCTTCCAGTGATCATTCCTGGGCAATTTGGTTTCAATTGTCCAAGTGGTTTCAGAGAGGAAGCGTTTTGAAACATTTTTCCCATAGGGTCCAATATTAAACTAAGTCCTGCCGTAGCCGCCATTTTGAATTTCATATCGGAACAAAAAACGTAAAGTTTGTAGAGGACCATCCAATGAACATTCATGTACAGTTTGGCTTTAATCATATTTGTAGTTTCTGAGAAGAAGGCATTTGAACATTTTCCCATAGGGTTCAATGTTAATCTATGTCCAGCGGTGGCGGCCATCTTGGATTTCCGATCGGCATAAAAAACATAAAATTTGTAGAGGACCTTCCAATGATCATTCCTGGGCAGTTTGGTTGCCAGGACAAAAATTACAGTTTTCAAGCACCTTTTTCTGAGCATTTTCATATATAAAACCTTGTTTAACCTTACCTTTCTTCAAGTGAAAATGTCTGTACCCAGTCAGGAAAATGATGGATGTCCAATGTCAGTGGTAGGAAATGTCAAAACTTTTGTTGCAGCATGGTGCTTTATTAATATCTGGGCTAATTCAGAGTTGGCCAAAACCTTTTTTTTTCTGTCTGACATTGGGTTAGAGGAAACTGGTGTTCTGTCTGACCCATGGCCTTTGTGTCTGTCCCAACATTTTTTTGTAATATTGTATATAACCTGTCACATTTTGTTTTTTATACAGAACTGAATGCAAGATTACCTATAGTCATGATCATTAAACAACTCAATTAAATGTTTTTCTGTATACATATTTTTATCTAAAAAGATAAGGCAGGATATAGCCAACAATCCGTATCTAATGGTCCGATCACGTTCCGAATATTATACATCAATGTCAGTTTCCAGTTTACCTACATTTTTAATTTCAGTTAAGAATATGAATCTGTTCTCATCTTCAATATATAAGCATCTCAAAACATATTTAATAAAACACAAACAATCTTTGATACTTGGGGAGTGTGGAAGTCAACTTATTTCTGTGCTCAGTAATATATTTCATTCAGTTTTAATGTTCCACGTTTTGCAGGTGCTCGTTCCTACTTAAACGAAAGGATGTTTACATTTACGTATAGGAGTTTCGATTACAAATAGGAACGTGTCGGTCTGACAGAATAAATAAACAAATTTCAAGTCTCTGTCTGACATTTTAATAAAACTGAATTTAATGGCATTGGCAGTGGAAACTGGGAGGAAGTAAATTTCAATCGCCAACTGGACGACCACAATGTAATATTTTCATGACGGACATGGTTCATTAATAGATACGATAACGTAACCATCAGTCCGCTTTTGCTCCAGCCAGGTCCGACGATTTCCGCCAACTCTGCTATTTCTAAGCCAGGCATGGTATTGTGGCTGCTCTAGCCATTTGTTCAGGAATTTACATTTTCCCGGCATCTTGAACTGGCAATGATCAAGGTCACTGACGACCGACGGCTGATCATGTGATGTTATGATTTTTTATTTTCATAATTTTTAATTTAGAACATAAGTGGACATGTTTGATGTTATACCCATTAAGAAATACGTTCAGGAAAACCCATGAATCGTCACGGAAACCAATTAAAACGACAAGCTTGAAGCCAGGTGATGGAATTACATTAATGCGTATTTTTTATTTGAGCGGTAAAATTCCGGAAAACACTGTTTCATAGAAATAGTGCGATTTTCCACAAATAGCGCATAGTGATACGGGAAGGTCTATTTATATTTCCACGGGTAACTGAGGTTGTTGACATCGATTCAACGTCTTGGAAATTGAAAATGACTGTTAACATGCACTTATTTCGCGGGAATAAGATTGTTCAAATGAAAAAGTAGTTTTCAAGCACCTTTATTAGAATTCAAGTACTTTCAAGTCCTTGATTTTGCTACTTTCGTTTTCAAGTACTTTCAAGGATTTCAAGCACCTGTACGAACCCTGGAAATATGAATATTTGGAATTTCCTGTCGTAGTGTGAGCGGCCATGACACCTCTTCATGTGACGTCACTGGGACGTATCATGTTAGTTGAAAAAATAACATGTATCTGACTCTTCCCAACATCATGCCCGTTTGGTTATGTTTACAATCGTATATCGTTCTAATTTTGTTCTTAATATTCCCATCCCATGTTACATTTTCATAAAATAAAGAGTTTATTTGTATCGGGGGGGGGGGGGGGGGGGGAGGGGGGGAATGGGGTTCTACATATAATTTCATGTTTTACGTTTTTGTTTCCAATGCTGTCGTACTTTCCTATGTTTTTCGAGGTCACTGATTGATCGATCGATGTGTTGACAAGAGTAGTCCTGATCGGTAATTACACAAAAAAATTCTTCTCACACTTTCCCTTTTCGTTACTTAGTGCAATAAAATGCTTAACATGAAGTCATAATAATTGTGTAAATATCAGAAGATAAATATACGACGTTATTTTACGATTTACATAATTTCTAATGATAAAATTGCTACTGATCAATGCTGATATAATATACGATACCGATTGTGTGACGTCACAGGCAGGTATAATCCGAGAATGGATTATGCCTTTTGTCTCCTCCACATTGAAGAATTTTGAAAAATGGCGATCCCCATTATTTGGTGCTACAGGCAACTTCAATCACCAAATTCTACCTTACGGTATACTATTTTTAACATTCATTAACACAAATAATGTCTTTTATTTATTGTCAGTTAAATTTTCACGCTAACTTGTTAAGATCATGGCCTTTTCCTTTAAGTGAAATCTGACCATTTCTAGTATCCAAATACAATTTGGGTTTCCAGCTAAAAAAATAAATGTGACTTGTCAGAAAACATAAACCAACAGTCATATTACCGTAGACGAATGATTGATTATAGCTACTGCTTAACGTCCAGTGAGAAGTATCTACTCAGCTATAATCAGGACGAGAACAATGTCAATAATATATAAAAACTATATAGAAATGAGGGAAAGGAACGGGTCAACCAGGTCAACGACTTTTGACTGCTACTGAAAAAGTATAGAGAGTTGGGTAGGAATAAAAAGGTAGTGTTTTGTAGCGGATGGCAGGGACAAAAAGGTAGTGTTTTGTAGCGGATGGCAGGGACAAAAAGGTAGTGTTTTGTAGTGGATGGCAGGGACAAAAAGGTAGTGTTTTGTAGTGGATGGCAGGGACAAAAAGGTAGTGTTTTGTAGCGGATGGCAGGGACAAAAAGGTAGTGCTTTGTAGCGGATGGCAGGGACAAAAAGGTAGTGTTTTGTAGTGGATGGCAGGGACAAAAAGGTAGTGTTTTGTAGCGGATGGCAGGGACAAAAAGGTAGTGCTTTGTAGCGGATGGCAGGGACAAAAAGGTAGTGTTTTGTAGTGGATGGCAGGGACAAAAAGGTAGTGTTTTGTAGCGGATGGCAGGGACAAAAAGGTAGTGCTTTGTAGCAGATGGCAGGGACAAAAAGGTAGTGTTTTGTAGTGGATGGCAGGGACAAAAAGGTAGTGTTTTGTAGTGGATGGCAGGGACAAAAAGGTAGTGTTTTGTAGTGGATGGCAGGGACAAAAAGGTAGTGTTTTGTAGTGGATGGCAGGGACAAAAAGGTAGTGTTTTGCAGCAGATGGCAGGGACAAAAAGGTAGTGTTTTGTAGTGGATGGCAGGGACAAAAAGGTAGTGTTTTGTAGCAGATGGCAGGGACAAAAAGGTAGTGTTTTGTAGTGGATGGCAGGGACAAAAAGGTAGTGTTTTGTAGCGGATGGCAGGGACAAAAAGGTAGTGTTTTGTAGCGGATGGCAGGGACAAAAAGGTAGTGTTTTGTAGCGGATGGCAGGGACAAAAAGGTAGTGTTTTGTAGCAGATGGCAGGGACAAAAAGGTAGTGTTTTGTAGCAGATGGCAGGGACAAAAAGGTAGTGCTTTGTAGCGGATGGCAGGGACAAAAAGGTAGTGTTTTGTAGTGGATGGCAGGGACAAAAAGGTAGTGCTTTGTAGCGGATGACAGGGACAAAAAGGTAGTGTTTGTAGTGGATGGCAGGGACAAAAAGGTAGTGTTTTGTAGCAGATGGCAGGGACAAAAAGGTAGTGTTTTGTAGTGGATGGCAGGGACAAAAAGGTAGTGTTTTGTAGCGGATGGCAGGGACAAAAAGGTAGTGTTTTGTAGCGGATGGCAGGGACAAAAAAGTAGTGTTTTGTAGTGGATGGCAGGGGCAAAAAGGTAGTGTTTTGTAGCAGATGGCAGGGACAAAAAGGTAGTGTTTTGTAGCGGATGGCAGGGACAAAAAGGTAGTGTTTTGTAGCAGATGGCAGGGACAAAAAGGTAGTGTTTTGTAGCAGATGACAGGGACAAAAAGGTAGTGTTTTGTAGCAGATGGCAGGGACAAAAAGGTAGTGTTTTGTAGTGGATGGCAGGGACAAAAAGGTAGTGTTTTGTAGCAGATGGCAGGGACAAAAAGGTAGTGTTTTGTAGTGGATGGCAGGGACAAAAAGGTAGTGTTTTGTAGTGGATGGCAGGGACAAAAATGTAGTGTTTTGTAGCAGATGGCAGGGACAAAAAGGTAGTGTTTTGTAGTGGATGGCAGGGACAAAAAGGTAGTGTTTTGTAGTGGATGGCAGGGACAAAAAGGTAGTGTTTTGTAGTGGATGGCAGGGACAAAAAGGTAGTGTTTTGTAGCAGATGACAGGGACAAAAAGGTAGTGTTTTGTAGCAGATGGCAGGGACAAAAAGGTAGTGTTTTGTAGCAGATGGCAGGGACAAAAAGGTAGTGTTTTGTAGCAGATGGCAGGGACAAAAAGGTAGTGTTTTGTAGTGGATGGCAGGGACAAAAAGGTAGTGTTTTGTAGTGGATGGCAGGGACAAAAATGTAGTGTTTTGTAGCAGATGGCAGGGACAAAAAGGTAGTGTTTTGTAGTGGATGGCAGGGACAAAAAGGTAGTGTTTTGTAGTGGATGGCAGGGACAAAAAGGTAGTGTTTTGTAGTGGATGGCAGGGACAAAAAGGTAGTGCTTTGTAGCAGATGGCAGGGACAAAAAGGTAGTGTTTTGTAGCAGATGGCAGGGACAAAAAGGTAGTGCTTTGTAGCAGATGGCAGGGACAAAAAGGTAGTGTTTTGTAGCGGATACAATGTGCCTACTGTTTATCAAAATCTCCAAAAGAGGTCTTTAGTGTGCAAGGAGCATGGCAGTCAGTCTCCAAACATATTAACCACTATGATCCAGTCAGGCTTTCTGTATTATAATCTGACAACCCACACATCAAGCAGGCTCCCCCTATCCACCAACCCTGGGAACCTTAACCCAATACCCAGTACTATATAAGAGAAATTCATTATACAATCTTAATTAGAAATTTCATGATATATGAACACTTATTCACGTCTGATTGCATGCTTTTTGTACAAATATATATTTCAATCAGAACTGGTCAATACAGAATAATTAGATCGGAGTCAACATTGTAAATTTAGTTTCTTCTATCTTAGTTTGTAATAGACTTACTTGCTACTATGAGCATACTCTATAAGATGTGCCATGGTTATAAAGGGATGATTGAGTGCTTCCCCTGGTGTTATTCTCCTGTCTTGGTCTAGAGTTAACATCCTCTTCAACAGATCTATAAACTCCTTCCTGTCTATCTTCTCTGCCAACAACTCACTACCTTCTAGATCAGTAGGTACATTAATCTGTATCATGTCGTCCAAACAGTTAAAGATATACTTTCTGGCTTCTTTAGATTTTATATTTGTTTCTTTCTCATGTTCTTCTGGTGTCTAAAAATAGAAATAAAATAACACTGTATGTAATGTTGATTCCCATTGGACGAATTAGAAAATCTACATGATAATGTTGCAAGTATTATTTTAATACAAGATTAACTTTTGTAATTTGTTTTTTTTTTTTTTTCTAAATCTGAAACAATTGAATACAAATAGACCATATTTGTTGACAGATGAAAAAACAGAAATTGCAAAAGTGGCGTTAAACACCATAACCCCCCCACACACACAAATTTTGAAGCATATATTTTCTGAGTATTCTCTGGCCGAGGTAAAAAGTACCTGTGTTTCGGTTAACATTCTTGAAAAAGATAGGGTACCACCCCCTCCATCGTACCGGTAGATATATGATATTGGTAGACAGACTTGTTTTTATTTTTACCTACAATGTTGATTATACAGGACAAGGATCTGACTGACAGTGCTTGTCCAAACATGGCAATAAATAGATCCATAACACAGACTTTGTGAGAAAAAAAAATTCAATATGCAGGACATACAAATGTAGGTCCTGCACCCAATAATTTTCTGCAGGACCTACTGAAATTGTGCAGGACCTGAATTTAATGTTTTAAGAACGACCACATTTTTCATTATTTTGAGGTTATTTTTTAGAACCGGAATTTACAAAATTCTAAAATTTAAATGTAATCGATAATGGGAACAATAAAAACCCGACCCGCCATGCTTTGAAATATAAACACACGAAATGGTCGCATTGATGCATCCCAGTCATATTAAACTATAGAAATACAATGATTAATAGAATTACCATGGAAACAAGTTTCATGTTTAAGAAGTAATTGTCATTTGAAGCAGAATCTAATTCCGAGTTGACCGTGATCGTTCCGGCATACCAGTTGCATTTCCGATTTCCGGTGCAAAACAAAATACACAAACAACAAATTTTGTCGGACACCCGGACCGGCATACTTGGCAGTATTGCCAGTCCTTGTGATTTTCTGCCCGCTCGGTCCGACGAATTTAAAAGTCTGATAACATACTATGATCATAAAATGTTAGTGGTCGTATGAAAACTATAGGGTAGGCACTGAAAATTAGGTTCAGAAGAGTTATCAGAAACGCATGGGTTTTTCCCCCGCCTAGTTCTAAATATAAATTATTAGATCAGATTTTGTGTGTGTTTATCTATTATAACTATAACATTGGTAACTGTATCCTTGTTCTCTTCTATAAACAGTTAAAACAAGGATATATACATATCTATTTCTAATTATCTACACTATAATTATGTACAATGTATATTAAAGTGGAATATAACTAACATGATATATGAGACTGATCAAGATTAAAATATCTTGTGACAAATGAAAACGATGGAGATTAAAATATCTTGTGACAAATGAAAGCGATGGAGATTAAAATATCTTGTAAACTACAAGTAAGTATTATATATATGATTAGTATTATAACTAGCTAGGATACTGTGTGTAACAATCAATACATTTTCTTGACAGTTTGTAATTGTGTAAGTCTTGTCCAGACACCCACTTATTTTCCTGTTTAATGTCTAAATATAACATTCTGTTGGCATACACCATTAGCTCAGTACTGTAGACTGATGCAGTTCTCATTTACTTAATGTAATTACAATAGTATTATATCCAAATTCATCCAATTTTATGTTTCAGCTATATCATGGCAACCAGTTTTAGTGGTGGAAGAAGCCGGAGTACCAGGAGAGAACCACCGACCATGGGCAAGCAACTGGTAAACTTTATCACGAGTGCACCCTTTTTTGTAATTAACAAAGCCAGGAGCGAACCCACGCTGTATTGGTGATAGGCTTGTATGAGTTGTTAGGTAATCCAACTACCTAACTCATTGAGCCACTCGGGCCCTTCCAAATTTACATTATTGACATATATGGTGTATTCATATTTAAATTGTCCATGTGACATTCACAAATACAGTGATTCAGCTAGGCACCAGTCTCAGGACATTTGCCCACCTTTTTCTCAAATTAATTATTAAAGAATGCTCCAACTGAAACAGGTTTTCTTACTAAAAAAAAAAAAACAATCTTGTTCTAAAATCATGCTTATAAAATTTAAAACAATAGTTAATGAATAAGGGACCTTGTAGAAAACATGCATGAGTTTATTATAAAGTATTATTGTTGATTTAATAAGTAATTTATCTACCATGAAACCTGTTGACAAGTTTATATATAAATATTGTTATTTCAGTATGTTATGGATGTATTGAAAGCCTTAGTCAATAAGTGTTGACAATTCATTTATCGCTGGCTCTGTAACCTTAGAAATTCAATAATATTCTTGTTGGATCACCAATTACAATGGAGTACCTACAGATACACGTGATCCCCATTAATCTAGTGAGTAATAAGTCTATATCACAGGGATATTGTCAACTGTTAAAATAACCTTATCATGGAAGTCTTCACTTTACACATTAAATTCAGTTTGTCTATTTAATAAAATGAGAGGTAAATAAAACTATTTATATTGACAAAAAACCAGAGGTTTACATATGTATCAATATTTAAAAAAATTAGTTGGTAAAACAAGAAATTTATTTAAAAATCATCTAGAATTAAATGTGGCTTTGTGATATGGGGGTTAGGGTATTTAATGACACTTTCAGTCGCGGTCAGTTTTATTGGTAGAGGAAACCAGTCGCGGTCAGTTTTATTGGTAGAGGAAACCAGTGTACCTGGAGAAAACCACTGATCTGTCGCAAGTCACTGACCAACTTCATCACATTATGGCTTTGTGATGTTAGATAAAACATAGTAATGATATATTAGTTAACACTCTTTTAAATATGTGTGAAATATGACCTTTACATGATATACATATAATGGCAAGCTAATGTCAGTTTGGAGTGTTACATAGATCAATACAGTTTATCAAAACTACAGATGTTCTAACCAGTAATTATCAAGATACACAAATACATGTATCCTACCGTGACATCTGCTCGGTCATGCAATAAAGTCGGTCACTTGCTTTGATTTACAATTCTCGCGCAGCACGAGATCAATGACGTCATTCTGTATATTCATAGTGTACATAAACACAGAGGGAATTATTTACAACAGAGAAGTTTGAATTGAATAAATTCCATGCAAGTAAAAATGATCCTTTTTACTAATGTCTTTTTTCCTGATCATTATGCTTGTAAAATATGTTGCCATCGATGGTATTCCCCAAGCTTTTGTATTTTTCCGGTTTGTTGACATAATCGTCATCACAGTTCATGACCGTTTCTGGAATGTAGGCCAAGCAAATTGTATTTTAAAAACTTTGAAAATATGATGATTGATCATTCAGATTCCACCATTTTCTAGAAAATGGCAGATTTTACCAGGAAAATACATGCAAGTGCTCTCCATTAGTCACAAAATGTCAGATTATTTTGCATTTCCACTGCTGCTTTAATAACAAACATACCCCTTACTTCTTGGGGTAATGAAATGAAATTCAGAGAAGATAAAAAAAGAATTAATTTAACAGCAATAATCAAAATTTATAGCATAAATTGAACAGAGAATTAAATTAAACCAGACAGAAAAATGAGATTGTCTGGGTAAAAAAAACCTGTCATTATTACAAATAGCATCAACAAAACTGTATTGTTACCACTCTGTGATAATAAATGTGCTTAAAATAAATTGAAATCAGTCATTAATTGTTTTACAAAAATATGGCAGGATGTAGTCAGTCTAATAGATTGTATTGACAAAAGCAAAAACACCAAATTCACTGGATTAAATACTTAATATTTGCATCAAATAATTAATTTGCAATACTTCAATTTCAAACTATTTAAAAAAAACATCCTTTGAAATTTTTCAGACAAAACAATTACACTGAAAAAGCTAAAATACTGTTCTTTCTTAATCTGGTTTACTTTTTAAGTTTGGTTGGCCTATGACAAAATCATGTGCTTTATTGACCTTTGACCGACTTTATGTGAGGTAATAGGACGCCATTTGGAAAAAGGGTAGTAAACAAATATGGGTCAGTGTGTAATTATTATCGATCTTTTTTCCATGGAACTTTACACATGTGAGCAAGAATAGATGAGGAACATAATTAAAAAGAAAAAGATGTTTACTTTTCAAACATGAAAAAAATAATCAAACATTATCCAATGACTGACCGACTTATTGTCAGACGAGGATACATGTATATATGGTAGTTAAAATGCCTTAAATATTTCGTGAGCTATTTCAGAACAGATACAATTGAAGAGTTTTTACTTATAAAATGGCTGGTAGCTTGATTACTTGAACTAATGTGAACTGTCATTATTTATATACTTTATCAATAGTAGACAGGTAGGTAATAATCAGACAGGTAATAATTGATCATAATTCTTTTTCAACATCTGCACAAATATCATTTTACAAATGAGTGATGTTTGCATAATGTCAAATGAGTAATTTTCCAGCTATTTCAAGGTGAAAAACAAGTTACAATTGATGAGATGATAATCATATCTACTTTGTACTAGATCAAAACGCTTAGTTATATTCTTATAATGCTAGCTCACAGAATCAACAGTCTGCTGGTAGACACGTTGCTAAACTCAGCACATATACACATTATCCTGATTCCATGTCAACCAGTCTGCTCTTTCTCCTTAATGCTGTATGCTTAGCTGAAAAGCAAATACCAATTTCATAGTCCTTGCTTTTACTTGACCGGACACGAACCCACACTCTACTGCACTCAAGATGAGCATGTTAACCATTATACCACCAATGTGGTCTCATTTTACCAAGAATTCCCTGTGATCTGACAACAAAATCATCATACACAGATGGAATTGACCTGACATTTTAACACAATGACAACATGCCATTAACTTGTCCATGTCTGTCATATGAATATGTAATTTATACTTTATATTCTAAACAAAGTCTAATTTTATATGGCTGACAATGGAAGATTTGGTCAACAATATATCCAGCTGATCCTGTCATTATAAATGTTATCCCTGGTGATCGTAATCTGGTCACCATCAATAGCTACAAAATATTTCAAGTATCATCACAATAACAATGAAGGAGGTACAAACTCTGGACGTCAATGACCTATAATTGAGCTAGTGCTGAAATCCTGGATGGAATTATAATTACTGGAGAAATGGCTGATTTTCTATATCTGGATTATCACATAAATTCATTGTATGTACAAAAATGACACACATACAAGGTACAACTAGGGTACAATAACAAGTTGTGGTCGTGATCCTATGGTAGCTGGATTTGCAACTACCTATGCAATCAGTGTCTATCACCACTGGTGTTGTGAGTTTGAATCTCGATCAGGGCGAGGTGTACAACATTATGTGATAAAGTTGGTCAGTGACAGGTCGGTGGTTTTCTTCGGTTTCCTCCACCAACAAAACTGACCGCCACGATATAACTGAAATATTGTTGAAAGTGGCGTTAAACACTATCAAACAAACAAACAATAACATCTTATAGCATCATCTAAATAAACCATGCCTTTACTGTCTAACATTTAATATTATACAGAGCTAATCCACAAATTATCAATATTTATTTCCTTGAAAAATAAAACTCTCAATATGAATGGATGAAGTTTTACTCTAGAGTGTTATAAGATTTCTATTGAGGCACTTTAACATCTACTTATCAGCAAGAAAGACTTCCAGACTTAATGTGCCTAGGAAAATGTCAGAGTGACATTTAATAAAGATTGGGGATCCTTCATTTTATAATAATGTATTGTACTTCTTTGAATGGCTTATTACGAACATGTATTATTTATTCTACAACTCAATTAAAGATCTACATAGGTTTATAAACATGACAGTGTCATGTAGTACCACCATGTCATCAACAATACAATATCAATAAACATAATTCCTTATTTAATTCTTATTTATCTCTCACTGTCATTTCAAATTGTAAACTTAAAACCATTTAAATCACATGGACTGGTCCAATAAGTTTCTTGTCAAAATAATTGTAAACAACATATTCACTGACCAGGGCAAGTTTACTTTCAATAGACAAGACAAATTATTGTGAAAATTAAAAGTGTTTAGTGATTCAGCTAGGCACTGGTCTCGGGACATATGCCCACCTATTACTCAAATTGTCCTGACAAACTTTATAAAAATTAATTTTATTATTAAAGAATGTCCTGAAGAAATTTTGATAAAACTGGCAATTGTCGTTAAGATTTCAAAATCTAGCTGCAACAATGTGTATTGCAATATCTAAATTGTCAATATTCAAATATTAAACATTTCTTGCATCTTTTGTAAAATTCTTGTCCAGTTGACCACATGTCCATTGGTTTTTCAGTTAATTTCATACAGGACATTCCCGGCAAGTAAAATATCATCTTACAATATTGTGTGACTATTACAATCTTTCTTCACATAATACATGTTAGGTCCAATGGATAGTACTGCTTTATTCATAATGTATGTTTTTCTATATATCTTACCTTTAACCTCCAAAATGGGTAATTACTGTCCGTGTTTTCACGAATAAAAAATCTAGTTGTTTTTGTTGCTGCAGTTAACATGTGTTCTGCTGGTAAACCTTGTGTCTGAGAGATGTATCGTATCTGTAAAGAAAAAAATATCTTAAAAATTCCCTCACAAGACTCAACATTAAAGAAGTGTGGGACAATTGTTCACAGACGGACAACGACAGACTAGAAAATTTACAACTAGAGGCAGCACGTATTGTTACTGGGTTAACTGCGTATTCGAGTAGGGATTCTTTATATCAAGAAACGGGATGGGAAAAATTATCAAGTAGACGGGAACGCAAAAAGTTATGCTTAATGTATAATATGTACCATGGACACGCCCCATCTTATCTGTGTGACTTATTACCGCCTCTGGTTCGTGATGTTACCAACTACCCTGTTCGAAACAGAAATGACTACACTGTCCAAAGATGTCGCTTATCGTTATACCAATCGTCGTTCATCCCGTCTGTCATAAATCTTTGGAACAGTCTAGACAACGATACCAGAAATACCAGAACATCTGACTCATTTAAAATTAACCTTAAAAGTAAAGTTGTACTGGCTAAAATTCCAGCTCATTTCTTAGTTGGGGATAAACGACATAATATTTTATATGCAAGATTACGTCGTAGTTGTAGCTCGCTCAAGAATGATCTATTTCGATCCAATATAATAACAGATTCAAGATGTGTTTATGGATTTACCAGGGAGGACACTTCCCACTTTCTCTTGAACTGTCGCTTGTATATCGAACAGAAGACAGTTCTCTTAAATTTTTTGCACCACTATAATTTTCAGAGAGATATTATAACTTTACTATTTGGAGACTCTAAAAAAAAACAAGCCCAACATATGTTGTTATCGAAAGCAGTACAGACATTCATTAAGAACAGTGGGCGATTCACTGAAGGAACATAACTCCTCCCCCCACCCCTCATTTTACTTATCTGTTATCGTTTTGCTATACCATAAATGATTATACACTTATTATCCGTCATGCTCTCTGTCAGACCTATGTTTGTACGATACTGGAGAGAACTTCATATAAGTTAATCCTACTGTATATACATTGTATTTGACAATAAAATATGTTTAAATCAACATTAAGAATTGTTATTATGCTCATCATGCAAGAAGTCACATGATCATATTTAGAAGAGCCAGGATGTAGCATGGCCAACCTACAAGCTTTTGCTAAGAATATGCACATAAACATTTTCTGAAGAGTCAACATACTGGTGCAGGGCTGTCATAGACACAATACTACAAATAATTTATCTACAATGTAGGCTTAGTGACAATTATACATTAATATACCCAAATATCATCTGAAGAGATGAATAGGTGGTCATGATCCAAAAGGAATTCTGCTTGAACGGCCAGTGTTTTAGTCACCCAAATAACAAATTTTGCTACCAATAATTACCTGATCATATTCTGAAGAGCCTGGGTATAGTGGCCATCCTAGAAACAATTCTGCTATCACACATCCTAGGGACCACATATCAATAGCCTCGCAGAATGGTAGACCCAATAGAATTTCTGGTGCCCTGTAAACAAAGATGACATTTCTTACTATTGTACTTGTGATCTTAAATGAAACCAGATGAATTAGTTTCTGTAAATTAATTAAGGACAATGTACTTCCCTCGAACGCTAAAAAAAACCAATGCTATATGACCTATTAAATAGTTTCCCAGTAACCCTGCCCCATGTTATTGTGCATGTCGTAAACCAGGACCTGGATTGCCATCAACATATGCAGTGTGTGAAACGACTGCTCGCCAACTCGCCAAAGGAGAGTGGAAATTTCGGGTGGCGAGTAAGATCCACTTTATACTCGCCGGTCTGGCGAGTAACAGTTGAAAGGCGAGTGGGAACTTGAAAACGCTCGCCACGATAACGGGTTACAGCTTTAAAATATCATAGCTCCCAAACAGTTAAATTTTCTGTTAACTGTGTCATGTATGCAACATTTTATTAATCATTGTACTCGATAAGAAAACATTCTGCCATGAGTCATGACACTTCAATTCTGTCAACAATTAAGTATACAATTCCGATCCCGCATAATTTTGCCAAGGTCGATTTCACGATTAAATGAAATATTGTTTCATTACAAATAGATGTGATGACTTTTAAAATTAATGCAAATAAAATAATTTGGTTTTGAAATATTTCAAACGAATTCGTAGCGAAAACATAAAGTTAAATATGTGTCGGAACCGGGTTTGACATACATGTTTTATACCGCGCATTAAAACTTAAAAGACGAAGACAACGAAATTGAGGAAGAAGAGATCAACGCAGCTCTTAAGAGAGTGTTGATCCTTCTTGACCAAGTTAACGACTTGTCAAAATCTGCAAAATAAATTGTTGAACATTACTGTATTGTTTATTTGGTAAAAAAATGTCACTCCCCAAACATGACGAGCTCTATTTCATTTAGGCGAGTACTTGTTTCAGTCCACTCGCCATTTTGGCGAGTGTTTGGAGAAGTGTTTGAAAAAAATGGTTTCCTACACTGCATTATGTCATGTTTTTATTTTGTGTCTAATGATTTGAGGTAAGAGGTACACTTAGTTATCTTGTACATGTGGAATTGTTGACTCTTGAGAGGTTTAATTAGTTATCTTGCACATGTGGAATTGTTGGCTCGCTGTTTACATTTTCTATTCATAGTAAATAGAACACAGTAAGGTGTGTGGCCTATAAAAACTTTTAAATCTGTTTAGTCTACAAACAAATGTTTAAAGCCAAAGGACTTTAAAATTAAATTCACAAACTTATAAATAACAGACATATAGTCAGGTGATATTGTAAAAATAACAAAGACATATAGTCAGGTCCTGATATTGTATAAATAATGAACAAAAGTTGTTCTGAATCTGATCACAAATTGTCAATGATTTAGAAATATAGAAGTTTAAAGTCAGTAAGGCCAAAAAAAAAAATATGTGTGTTTACGGTCACCCGACCCCACCCTATTTTTCAGCTGCCGACCCTAACCTTTTTTATCAGCAATTATTCCACCCTAATTTTTGCTAACAACCCTATCAATTTTTACACAGAATTCGGATAACCATTTGTGTTGTTTAATCAGCAGCAATGTTTTATTTATTCAACCGCTAGCTTTTTGTCGAAATTGAGAGCAAAGAAGGTAGAAAAACTGTGTAACTCGTCATAAAACAAATGACAGTTTACCGGAAATTTCGAAAATGGGATACCGGAATCGGACACGACTATTTCCGGTTTTGCCGATAGTTAAAAAAAAAAAATTAATGCCGACCGACCCTAGATTTTTTTGACATGTGACAGTAAACACACATATATTTTTTTTGGCCTAATGGTTAACAACTTAATAACTTAAATATGTTAACAAATCTACTATTTTGTTTACTTTGGTTCTCAGTAAGGAAAGAAATACAAGATTCTGTGGTAGGATCACAGGTGTTTTTGATAGACAAAAAATATTGCAATACTGAGGAAAACTATAAAATTAAATATCGTTAAATCAAGACCAGTTCCAAAATTGTTGATCATCTGTTAATGTATAAAAAAGACCAGCTGTTTTCTGGTGTTGTTTTTTTTTTTAAATTAAAATCATCCAAGACGTACATATCTACAATAAAGGGACCCAACTCTATCTAAAGAGAGGGGAGGGGGGGCATGATTTTTGAGGTACATATAAAATGTCATCAGCAATTTTCTTCAATTTTGCATACAAGTTTTTTGTCTTATTAAATTGGTTTCTATGTCAAAATGAACAAATTGTTGCTCCTCTATTCAGTAAAATGTTCGTAGACAACATCTTAGATTTTAAGACTAATCTTGATTTTCATAAATATCATTATGCTAAATAAATCTATAAATAAATCTATCAATACAGATTAAGTCTACGACATTACATTACGTGGGCATGGTAGGAGTGACTGCTGTCAAATTAAAGATTAAACATTTCTAACCTTTTTAAGCCAAATTTAACACACATTTAGAGCAGAGATTGACTTTTCTTTCTCTGTAATTTAATTTTCTTTTATTAGTGAACTTTCTCTGTCAGCAAACATAATTTTCATCATATTTGTAATTTAACATTTTAACCTTTCATGCAAAATCACTTAATTTAATATTAATTATGGAAAAAACTTGCAGAGATCAAATCAACAGGGTATTTCTTTCTCTTGTTTCTATGGTGATCTATTAAATTTAAGTCTACAAGACTTCTACAATTATGTTGTCTTTAAAAATATCTAATTACAAAGGCTACGCTCTATGTCAACAGTAGTTAGGTCTGTGAGAGAGCAAAGGCTACGCTCTATGTCAACAGTAGTTAGGTCTGTGAGAGAGCAAAGGCTACGCTCTATGTCAACAGTAGTTAGGTCTGTGAGAGAGCAAAGGCTACGCTTTATGTCAACAGTAGTTAGGGCTGTGAGAGAGCAAAGGCTACGCTTTATGTCAACAGTAGTTAGGTCTGTGAGAGAGCAAAGGCTACGCTTTATGTCAACAGTAGTTAGGTCTTTATCTAATAACAAAGGCTACGCTTTATGTCAACAGTAGATAGGTCTGTTATCTAATAGCAAAGGCTACGCTTTATGTCAACAGTAGTTAGGTCTTTATCTAATAACAAAGGCTACGCTTTATGTCAACAGTAGTTAGGTCTGTTATCTAATAACAAAGGCTACGCTTTATGTCAACAGTAGATAGGTCTGTTATCTAATAGCAAAGGCTACGCTTTATGTCAACAGTAGTTAGGTCTGTTATTTAATAGCAAAGGCTACGCTTTATGTCAACAGTAGTTAGGTCTGTTATCTAATAACAAAGGCTACACTTTATGTCAACAGTAGTTAGGTCTGTGAGAGAAGTTTTCTTCCATAAATATAAATAATTCAATGTTGTTATATAACACAAAATGAATTCAAAATCATTCACATTTTTTCTAGTAATGGGAGGGTTGTCCCCCCCCCCCCCTTTTTTTCTTACATTTTGTCAGTAATAGCTAGTGTTGTTACTGTTGATTTATGATTTTTTTCAAACATTACTGTTTATCTTTCTTATTTCAGTTGAGAAATTTCAATTTCTCAGCTAAATAACCTTTATTGTCTCATAGAGCCCATTAACACTAATTTCATATTTTGAATAATTATCTTCAAATGAACTTTTTTCTTTATAAAGGATTTGAGATGGGTGCAATCACTTGTTGGTGGAATTATTCACCATCACCTTTTCATAATTTCCTATCAAGTTTGCATCACTATTTTTAATTAGTATTTCGTAATCAACATTTTCTCTTAAAACAAGATATGATTATAATCTAACGATTATGAAGTCTCCCAAACCGGCCACTGACACTATCTACCCACATATCAAATTTTGATGATATCGGACAATGTTGAATTTTTACCCCCCATTTTTATGCCGTGTTTTGGCAACCATTTTGAAAATGGCAGACATCTTGAAATTTTTTAAAAAGCAGAATTGCTCCTCTAATGGTGACCTATCACTATGTCAAATTTTATGTTTCTATCATTATCCAGTTAGAAGTTATCAACATTAATGTACGAAATTTCAAGTTTCCCATAGGATTCTATAGTAAGCCCCACCCCCTTTGAACCCCCAAAAATATGGCTTTGACCCCCTTTACCACAAATCTGAAAACTTTAGGATCAACTAGAAACATATATCTATAACTCCACCAAGTTTCATGAAATTCTGTCCTGTAGTTCCTGAGATCTGCCGTGGACAAGTTCATGCTTCGCGGAAAGAAAGAATAAGAATAATAATAATAAAAATAATAATAAGAAATGGAGCAAAAACAATAAGTTCACCAAACTTTGTTTGGAGACTTAATTAAAGCAGATAATTATAACATTTTTTTAATGAGATTCATTTATTCAAAAGGAGAGGCATTCAATAAATAAAATATTTCCAGTTTATTTTGTTCTTTACATTATGCATTGTAATGATGAACTATGATGGAGTCATTATAAGACTGTAAATGCATGTTACAATTTCACCAGCCTAAGGGCACAGACAAGTAGTGTGTGTTAGACATGTACACTGTGTAATGTCTTAAAACACATTATATATGTACTCTCTACATATACAGGATGGTAAAAAGGTCAAATGTAATACCATAACTGAATCAGACAAGTTAGAAAATTAAGCTGCCAATATCAAAATAAAGTTGAAGCTACAGTAGACATTTTAAATAAGATTAGTCATAACAGTATAGTATAGGAAAATCTGATGGTTAGGACTACATGTAGCTCAGTCTCAAAACTTATTACACCGGGATCCTTGCAGGATAAAATGTTGACAAAAGTCCCCAAGTCCTGACTCCCAACCAGAAAATCATGAATCTCACTAGTGCATTCTTTATTACTTTCTGTAACATATGGAGTCACAAACACAAACAATGAGTCCAGGACTCACCTACATTTGTACATGTAGGTGAGTTACATTTGTACATGTAGGTGAGTTACATTGTACATGTAGGTGAGTTACATTTGTACATGTAGGTGAGTTACATTTGTACATGTAGGTGAGTTACATTGTACATGTAGGTGAGTTACATTTGTACATGTAGGTGAGTTACATTTGTACATGTAGGTGAGTTACATTGTACATGTAGGTGAGTTACATTTGTACATGTATGTGAGTTACATTTGTACATATAGCAGGGGTTAATAAATCCCCTAGCCAGACGCCCGGGGCTAGTAATTTCCACATTTGGGCTAGCTGAAATAATCAGCTGTATGCCCGACGGGCTAGTAAAAATATATATCGGATATTGACAAACTTGTCAATATTCACGTATCTACTTATATTCATATATGTTATATGTTGTTTAATCAGCAGCAATGTTTTATTTATTAAACCGCTAGCTTTTTGTCGAAATTGAGAGTAAAGGTAGAAAAACTGTGTATGCTCGTCATAAAACAGCTTCAACAAATGACGGCTTACCGGAAATTTCGAAAATGAAATACCGGAATCGGATTCCGGAACGACTATTTCCGGTTTTGCTGATAGTAAAAAAAAATACATTTAATGCCGAACGATCCTAGATTTTTTTTACATGTGACCATAAACACATATATTTTTTTTTGGCCTTACAGTGACCTTAACTGTGGAAAATAAGTGAAAATAAAACGCAATACCAGATCTGAAAAGAAAGATAGTTAAACTAATATACATTGTACATGTTGTACAAGGGTTCAAGTCTGCAAGTCGGATTCATGAAATCACGGTATTGACCAGGACTAGTGGTTCATAGATTCGGGCTAGTAATATTTGGGAGTATGTTAGCCCTGGGCTAGTGAGGTGGTCCAAGATTTGTTAACCTCTGTATAGGTGAGTTACATTTGTACATGTAGGTGAGTTACATTGTACATGTAGGTGAGTTACATTTGTACATGTAGATGAGTTACATTTGTACATGTAGGTGAGTTACATTGTACATGTAGGTGAGTTACATTTGTTTATGTATGTGAGTTACATTGTACATGTAGGTGAGCTACATTTGTACATGTAGGTGAGTTACATTTGTACATGTAGGTGAGTTACATTGTACATGTAGGTGAGTTACATTTGTACATGTAGGTGAGATACATTGTACATGTAGGTGAGTTACATTTGTACATGTAGGTGAGTTACATTTGTACATGTAGGTGAGTTACATTTGTACATATAGGTGAGTTACATTTGTACATGTAGGTGAGTTACATTTGTACATGTAGGTGAGTTACATTGTACATGTAGGGGAGTTACATTTGTACATGTAGGGGAGTTACATTTGTACATGTAGGTGAGTTACATTTGTACATATAGGTGAGTTACATTTGTACATGTAGGTGAGTTACATTTGTACATGTAGGTGAGTTACATTTGTACATGTAGGTGAGTTACATTTGTACATGTAGGTGAGTTACATTATACATGTAGGTGAGTTACATTTGTACATGTAGGTGAGTTACATTTGTACATGTAGGTGAGTTACATTTGTACATGTAGGTGAGTTACATTTGTACATGTAGGTGAGTTACATTTGTACATGTAGGTGAGTTACATTGTACATGTAGGTGAGTTACATTTGTACATGTAGGTGAGTTACATTTGTACATGTAGGTGAGTTACATTTGTACATGTAGGTGAGTTACATTGTACATGTAGGTGAGTTACATTTGTACATGTAGGTGAGTTACATTTGTACATGTAGGTGAGTTACAAGTAGATCTGATTATTTAATCCTTTATGATTAGATACAAGAGTAGCCTTGTATAAGACACATCTATCAGTATAGTATGTATAAGGTCAAACACATGTTATCATATTATTTAAAGTACTGATAGATCATGCCATGGTATTTAACCAATATACTCAACTGAACCTTTTTAGACAAAATTCAAACACAATCATTTCCACACAAAGTTGGACTTAAAGCCCCTACTTAGCTGAACTGTTGATAAGTACAGTACTAATACAGGTAGATTAAAATAAAATGGCTCTCCTACAAGATGATCTGATAATGGTTTCTTATTTCTCAAGCCTCTTTAAATTTTTTATAAATTGTCAATTGGGCCTTTAATCCAAGTACATGTTCCCATTTATGGTACAACAATAATAGATTGATAAATCTGGAAGAATACTTATACTGACAATAAAATATTATAGAAAGATTTTAAACATGACTTAAAAATGATTAAAGAACTGATTATGAAATTGAAATAAAAAAGTCCCTTGGCCGTGTCAAAATTGAATGGCATTTCAAACTAATAATATGAATTACATCAACATGGAGAAAATTAAATCTTGTATTGATTTTCACTTTAATAAAGAAAACCTACATTTAAACTCATGCTTTCCATCAGAAATATTCTCTCTGTTTTGTAATTAAAAAAAATCTCGCCTTTTCAAGTGTAATACTTAGAACTGTTAATGATCCATGTAGTAAGTAATAACACACATACCACCATAGCTTGCACCACAGGAAAATAATCATGTTTTCATTCATCATTGAGATGAAAGACATTTTAATAAACAAACTGCTTAGTTTCAATTTTTCCCATAATCTTTCAGCATGCTGATGGCATGATTTTGTTACAAAGTGCAAAAAGTAAAAAAAAAACAGTATTGGTTGACAATATTAACCACCCTCCATCAAAACTAAAACTTCTCCTAAACACAGATGGTACCAGCAGATGGAAATCATGGTTCTGACTTGGGACAGGCACAAATTTGCTTATGTTCAAGTTTTTTTCTTTAGATAATGTGTAACTTTGATAATTTAAAGAAGTCACACACTACCAGTCTACCACTCTTTAATATATTTACTGGTGACCCAGTCTTCATGCTAACCCACTTGACCGAAGCGGTTCAAGCCTGGGACAAGTAAAACTGGATTCGGAAAAGTGAAAATTATGAAAGAATTTGTTTGAATAAATATTTTTTTTTTCTAAATTTGGCTTTCGGGCATGTAGCCTCGTAGGTGAAAAAAATTAAGGCAAAGACTGGACCCATACTAAACAAAATAATTAATTATTCTAAATACTGATCCAGGTAATAACAGTTTGATATGTAATGTACATTTTACATATATCCACAATATTGCCCATGGGGAATTAAATACATGTAGGTAAACATGCAGATCACACATATAATTATCTTCCTCATCTTTTGATGTATGTAATGTAATTAGATATGGCCCTAGGGTGTTCCTCATTTAACAGATCATTATCTGTTTACAGGTATTATATTATGAATGAAAATCTGATTACCATGTATATAAATAGTGTTATATATGTTATTATTGATCCCTAAGTACATACATGTATAAGGTAAAACTGTGAAGTGTCATTTCATTTATAACATATCTTATTAAAATTAAATTATACTTAAATAAAGAAACATAATAGAAAGCCGAAGGGACATCAAGACTGGAAAATCCAGAGAAACTGGTAACCTTGGGTACATAAGTCACAGGACGAAAACAAACAAAACAAAACTAAAACCATGAACAAAATGGACCCCACCAAAAATCATGTTTCTCATTTTATAAGACTATTTTAATGTTACATTTTATAGCAAGTAGACACTATTTTTTTATAAACTATAAAATAATTGACTGAGCTGTCTACTCACTCCTTGTTGGAAATGGTAAGGTTCACATTACTCACCACTTAAATGTTGTGTGTAGTAAGGTTCACATTACTCACCACTTAAATGTTGTGTGTAGCAAGGTTCACATTACTCACCACTTAAATGTTGGGTGTAGTAAGGTTCACATTACTCACCACTTAAATGTTGTGTAGTAAGGTTCACATTACTCACCACTTAAATGTTGTGTGTAGCTAGGTTCACATTACTCACCACTTAAATGTTGGGTGTAGTAAGGTTCACATTACTCACCACTTAAATGTTGGGTGTAGCAAGGTTCACATTACTCACCACTTAAATGTTGGGTGTAGCAAGGTTCACATTACTCACCACTTAAATGTTGGGTGTAGCAAGGTTCACATTACTCACCACTTAAATGTTGGGTGTAGCAAGGTTCACATTACTCACCACTTAAATGTTGGGTGTAGTAAGGTTCACATTACTCACCACTTAAATGTTGGGTGTAGTAAGGTTCACATTACTCACCACTTAAATGTTGTGTGTAGCTAGGTTCACATTACTCACCACTTAAATGTTGGGTGTAGCTAGGTTCACATTACTCCCCACTTAAATGTTGGGTGTAGCAAGGTTCACATTACTCACCACTTAAATGTTGGGTGTAGTAAGGATCACATTACTCACCACTTAAATGTTGTGTGTAGTAAGGTTCACATTACTCACCACTTAAATGTTGTGTGTAGTAAGGTTCACATTACTCACCACTTAAATGTTGTGTGTAGCTAGGTTCACATTACTCCCCACTTAAATGTTGGGTGTAGCAAGGTTCACATTACTCACCACTTAAATGTTGGGTGTAGCAAGGTTCACATTACTCACCACTTAAATGTTGGGTGTAGCTAGGTTCACATTACTCACCACTCAAATGTTGGGTGTAGCAAGGTTCACATTACTCGCCACTTAAATGCTGGGTGTAGCAAGGTTCACATTACTCACCACTTAAATGTTGGGTGTAGCAAGGTTCACATTACTCACCACTTAAATGTTTAACTATGGTCATGTTTACAGCTTAAAACACTGGGTTTTTCAAGGTTTGTCTATCACTTCAACACTTAAGATGGGTATATGAAAAGAGTAATAATTTAATTACCTGTAATATCTGGATTGAAGATATGTTGAACACACAGCCTTGGATACATGACTTGCTGAACCAAAGTCAATCACTTTAACACGATATGGAAATTGCACAGGGTCTACCAACATGATATTCTCTGGTTTTAAATCCGCATGAATCAAATGGAGGCTCTTCAATTTAAGAAGAGCTGTTAAAACTTGCTGTGTTACAGGACGGATGTACTTCAGTGGCAGTGGTTGAAATTTATTTTGTTTCAAGAAATCGTACAAGTTTTGCTCTAGCATCTCAAAAACCAGACATGTGTGGTTTTTATGCTGAAAGCATTCATACGCTCGCACGAAATTAAATTCATCTGCATTTTCATGACTTAAACGAGTCAATATGCTCACTTCTATTTGTCCTTGACGAGCGTATGATGGATGATTTTTCAATATTTTAATAGCAACTATTTCATTGGTTCCTTTCTTCCAACATTTGACTACTTGACCAAATGTTCCACGACCTAAAAATTCTAGCACTTCATATGCATTATGACTGGTCATCGAATACAAAACCTCATGTTGGACCAGTTGATAATCCCCCTCGCTATTCGAGGAGGAAGTTGTTTTGGAGGTAGTTGTCGTGGCAACATTTGCTGCTTTATCTTCATCGCTTGAAACCGGTTGGGTCTCTTGAACTTGGAGCTGCATGGATGCGTCAAGGTCGTCACTCTTGCGTTTAATGCCACATCTCTGATACGAATTCAAAAGTTTAATTGTTGAAGCGCGGATATAGTTCTGAGTCTGATTATCAATATCTCTTAGGACATTACGATTTTGTGGTATCACATATGCTGTATTATGTTGGTATGTTATTGGACTGCTTGATATTTCGTGTCGACCAAATGTATTCACATCATGAATGTTTGGTTCTAACTTGATCTTCTTAAAGTTACTAAATGCACTTTGTTTTGAACTGTACTTATGAAAGTCTTCTTGCATCAGTAACTTTTAGTCTGGAATAAAAATTATTTGGTTGATTTTTCAGTGATTTTTGTTTAACATCAAGTAAGCAGTTGTTAGCTATATTCATGACAACAATAACAAAACAGTAATATAGCTGTATGTAACTAACAACGCATTCAAAAACTTAATTAACATACATGTACATGAACACAATAGGTGTTTAATTACTTCTGATGTGACATCATCAATTCTGAATAAACAAAATATAAATCATGTACATGTTGCAGTGCAAAGTTAACAACAGAATTCTATAAAGAACATAAAAAAATATACAAGTAGTCACATAAAGGAAAACTGTCCAAGAGTTTTTTTTTGGAAAAACATGAGTGACAGCCAGAACGATATAACTGAAATATTGTTGAAACACCATAAACCAGAATTTACGACATAAATCATAATCTGACATGGAAATCATGCTGGACACCAATATACAAAAATAAATACAAATAACTTAAGTTAAACATGAACTCCTACAAAACAAATGGGAGTATGTGGAAATTGTAGTGGGCAGTCCAAAAAAAATTATATGTGTGTTTACGGTCACCCGACCTACCCTAATTTTTGCTAGCAACCCTATACATTTTTTCACAGAATTCGGATAACCATTTTTGTTGTTTAACCAGCTGCAATGTTTTATTTATTCAACTGCTAGCTTTTTGTCGAAATTGAGAGCAAAGAAGGTAGAAAAACTGCATAATTCGTCATTTTACCGGAATTTTCGAAAATTAAATACCGGAATCGGATTCCGGAACCGGGAACTACTATTTCCGGTTTTGTTGATATGTGACAGTAAACACATATATTTTTTTTTGGCCGCATCACAACCATGAAACTAAAATGACAATAGACAAAATGAACAACACCAATCAGACTAAAAACGGGAGGCGAACTCAGATACTCCAGAAGGGTAAGAAGTTCCTGCTCCATTTATGGCACCTGTCATGTTAAAAATCTGGTGACAACTCATGAATGAGAAAAGGAAAAACATTTCATGCCTAGGTGTCAGCTTCATATTGTTAACAATGAACTGCATAATGTGTCAAATGTTGTACATGTATTATTTACTGATGAATTTTACTGTCTAAGAATATCATCGATACATCACTGATGATGACAATACTAAAATTCTTACTGATTTAAGGCCTTACAAATTCTGAATGTGTAATATTGGGTAATTAACGAAGCTTAATACCTAGATATACAATGTAGATTGATTGAATTGGTTCTTTACATCACTTTCATTAATTTTTCTGTCATATCGTAATATTGTCCAAATTAATAATGATCTTATAGGATTATCAATCATTTACAGGGCTATCCGGGGTGTTGGCGTGACTAAGATAATCACTCCTACAGAGCTGTCCGGTGTGTTAGCACACCTTAAGGATCAATGGACTCATTCTGATATACATTGGGTATATTTATGAAAAGAAAAGGAAAATTTTAAACTTCATTGTATGTGCTGTTCATTATATATTTCATATCATAGTACATTTTTACCAGAACAGGGTACACTGAATGTAAACAAACCACTTCCCTTATTTCGTAACTTCTAATGTCTGGTGTGTTGGTGCACATGGTTTGAAAATAGCTCTAGACATGCAAAAGGGTGAAATTGTTATATGAAACACTATAGAACTACAATAAAACCTGTCTAAACCGAACCCCTTTGGGACTGGATAATTTGATCGGTTTAAACAGGTTCAAATTACATAGACATTTAGTAGATGGGACTTAAGTCTGTCTGGTTTAGGCAGGTTTTCGGTTTACTCAGGGCTCGATTTAGACAGGTTTACTGTACTAGCGTAATCTCTCGTGAACAGTTTTTAGCTATGATGGTAGGACCAGTAATTTTTTTATTTACATACAATGTACATTTTGTATATAGGCTCTATATAAAATAAATTCAAGAATTTGATTCAGACCAATAATTCCAAATTTTCATTTCGAGGACTGCATAGATAAGTTTATTGTTTACAAGTGTTGCCATAAAATGTAGTGTGCTAACTCAAGGTCCATGTCAACATACAGGACTCAACAGTGGTTTTTACTTTTAGCAGTTCAAATAATAGGACTATTTTGCAGAGCAATATGATAGAGGGAATTAATATGTATTGTCTGCAATAAATTAATAGTTTAACATATAATTAACAGAGTTTATACTGTTACCAAAGACATATCTAACAACAGATATCAGCATGAACTTCTCAAAATTTCACCCTCATGTTTTACTCTTTAATCAACACATAATTTGCTCTACATTCTTGTATTTTGGTTAAATTTGCTTATTATTGGAAATACAAATATACTCAGTCTTTACAATGATGTATCATTTTGGTCGTTCCACCATCACAAACAGTCTGGGACTGATCAGATCTGATACATGTTACCATTAACGTAAACATGACGAATATAACCTTGACATGAAATGTGACCCCGATAAACAAGGCGGAAATTAAACATACATTCCCCAGCTTTTCGCTCGCATATATTTCCTTTATGTAAAATTGTTATATTTAACAGTTAAACTATATAATTCTCTCACCTTTCCTGAATAAAAATCCACTTACTTGAGCACCTGGTGGTATTTGTGCCCAGTATCAGTGACATCAACAAAGAAGATCAGATTTTTGTTGTCGATACATTGGTATTCCAGTGCGTGTTTAGGTTCGTTTGAAGCAGAAAGTATTCCTTTTCACGTTAACTTTCAGTCTGTTAGTTTCCCCCTCTTCATGAAAGATTAAAAAGTAAAATCATGTAGTTCATTTCCCCGAAAATATGTCTCAATATAGCCATTTTCGTTAATTCATTCCGTAATGCTTTCGGGGGATCAAGTCGAGTTCATGTTGATGAGACGTCAGGGGTGTTAATTTCGACTCCGACAAGTATAAATAAGTAAAAACATACAACCAGATTGTACTAGATCTTTTTGTGCATCAAATGTTAAATTTCTGGTAATTTTATTTTACTATCAAACTGATTCAAATAAGCAAAAATGTCGATTTAACCCTGCTTGGCGGAAAACTATTAATTCGAAAATGCGGCTTAGGATTTTACTCAAATATTTTCCAGTCGGTTCTCAACCATGACGTATTAGAAACATGTGTAGAAAGTCGACCAAAATATCGTCCAATCAAATACAATGACTATTAAAGGAATTTGCATTTTGCGCCAAAAAACCTCAGATTTTTTTTATCAGATAAATTGCAGCATAAATGATATTTAATTAAAGACAATGCAATATTTAGCATCTAACAACTGGAAAAATCAGCCCACACGCGTAGTTGTGACTGATATCCAGCTACACAGTGTGCAAGCCCATTCTGCTCTAAACAGGTTATATATATGTTTTAATTTAGGGAGCGACTATTGGGGAATCAGATGTTCAGTGGTTGTCTTTCTTGTATTTGTCCTGTATGGCCATTGTTTTGGTATTAGGGAGTGGGATATTGTCTCGTATGCGTTTCCTCCATATGCTTTTATTTTTTAATGATGAGTTTATCGGTTACTTTTCATTGGTACAAACTAAAATTTCAGAAACAAAAATAAGTGTTTTCACATTTTATTGATATTTCATAACTTAGATAAATAAATACATATAGATAGACATACTGTGGAAATCACTTAAATAAATAAATACATATAGATAGACATACTATGGAAATCGCTACATAACATTTGTAATGCATGTGTGCTACATCACATTATACATAAAGAAGAAACAAATACTATTTGAAAACACACAGACCTTACATAGTTGTCTTTTATAATTGTCTTCTCTTTTTATAAACCATTATGAAAAGCACTATAAGAAAACCATATTGGAATCAACAGTTATTTATGCCTTTTTTTAATATAAAAGAAAAGAGATAAATTTATTTCTTTTAAAATATGGTGTATCATTAACACATGGTATGACATACCTTTAAATGAATTTTTAATGGAGAGATTTTGTCTCAAAATTAAAATTTTAAAAATGTAACCAAACAAGTAAATTATTTCATATTTGCATAATTATTTGGTCAGTGGGTCGTAAAATGGTCAGCTGCATCAAATTCAGATTACATTTACATGTCATTTATCTGTACAGGTAAGACAGGTAAATTTAACTGTATTTATTTAATGTGTTTTGTATGAAAAATATGACACTTTAAAGCGAAGTTATTACAGAGTTATCGAACCTAATCATGACCGTAATAGTTGCATATGGGATGGTAACTAGAATAATACTGCGCCCTCTATCGGCACTATCGCTGGATGAGGTTAATGTAGCGACCAGCGGGAGCGTAATATAACGACTGGATTATTTGAGATATGGAAATTTGGTAACGATCAACCATTTCGTGATGACGACCGTAGCGACGACTTCAACCTAGGAACAACGTAGCCTTGTTTGAGTAACTTTTGTGTCGGCAGCTGAGCTCTGTCCATGATATCACAGTACTGGGCACAAGCTCTAGAATAACTTTGTTTGTTTGTTTGATGGTGCTTAACGCCACTTTCAACAATATTTCAGTTATTCGTGGCGGTCAGTTTTATTGGTGGAGGAAACCGGAAGATCTGGAGAAAACCACCGACCTGTCGCAAATCACTGACAAACTTTATCATATAATGTTGTACACCTCGCCCTGATCGAGATTCGAACTCACAATGGTGATAGGCACTAATTGCATAGGTAGTTGTAAATCCAACTACTATGCGATCACGGCAACGACGGCCCCCCCTAGACGAATAATTTATTAGTTGCGAAATGTAAACTCCATACGTTGGTGATGCTGAAATTTTGTTACTGATGAAGGGGAAGTTGACTATTGGAAAAGTGATACCATCGCGTTTGTCGTAGAGTTTTGTTTCAAATCTGTTGATACGAAGACAAATGATTTTTTTCACTATATATGTAAAGAAGATTAAATATATTATGTATAATGTTCAAAATTACTGCATTCTTCATATTGATTGGTGCTTAACGCCAACTTTAGCAGTATTTCAGCTATATCGTGGCTATAACGCTGTCCGCCATGTGAGGGTTGGCATTTAATTCACATGCGGAAAACACTTGCACGACCGCATCATTTCACTAAAATGGGAGGTTTGGGCCCATAAAACTAGTTTAGCCCCTCCACTCTTTATTGAAGTGCCTGTACCAAGACAGGAGAGTGAGCGCTATCGATTTTGTTTCTTTCTACGATTTTGTTATTGGATTTTGGGAATGTTCCGACATTGTGACATTTTTTGTTTAATACAAAATTATTTGTAACATTTTTTCTTATATCCAGATAAATAGGAAATACTTTCAATTTCTATGTATTGTTTTCCTAATTCGTTTAATGTTTTCTTTTTTCGGTTTTCAAACATATAAACTATTTATAGAACTCAATAGAGTTACTTAGAAAAGTTTGAAGACAACAAAGGGGTAACCAGATACCAGAAACTAAAGAAAGACAAACAATACAATGGCACAACAAAAAAGGACAAAAAGACAATGGTCAACAAAACACTATACACAGAACATTAGATTGCGCAATTACGCACCCCACCAAAACCCAGGGATGAACTCATATACTTCGGAAGGGTAGGCAATTCCTGCTCTACTAGTGGCAACCGTCGTGTTACCTTTGCTAAAAATCAAAGACAAAGGTTTGTGACGACAAATGGAAAAGATGACCATGGATATTCCATAGCGATTAACCAAGTCATGATGAAGACTGTCAAACATTTGAAGCGCACGTGATTCCGTCCCCCTCTCCCCCCGTTTTAGTGGGGTGCGTGTTTGATTTTGTCCCATTACATGTCAGCAGGATTTTAGCTCCGTGTTGTGATGTCCGGTATGATTTTCGCGAAAAATATTTTTTTATGGGAGGTTCAAAGTATATTTATGTTATATGTATTGTATTTATTTACGGTAGACTGGTGTCCATTGTGAATTCCATATCAAATGATGTTCGTGTTATTTCACAGTAACACGACGTGAACCACTAGTGGAGCAGAAACTGCTTACCCTTCCGAAGTACAATCTTTGCTCAATCTTTAGTTTTATGTGTAGGGTTTCATAGATCATTTTCTTTTGAAAGTTAAAATAGTGATGGTCAACAATTCCACAAATATCAACAAAACGAACAGCTACCTCTCACCTTAAATTATTGAACACAAAAAAAACTATGACCATCCATGCTGATGGAAATCTAGGTCATGGGAAGAACAGGCACAATCATGTATAAAAACAATTATATTTCGTAGTCACCATCCCGCCCTCCATTTCTCTTTCATGGCTAATCATTGGGTTTTTTTTAAAGAGAAACACGATGGGTGCTACTGATGGAGAAGGAACCGACTACTACCCTTCTGGAACGCTTGAATTAACCCCAGCTTTTTGGCAGGATTTATGTTGGTTGCTCAGTCTTTAGTTTTATGTGCAGTGTTTTGAGAACCATTGTTTGTCTTTTGTTCCTTTTCTTTCGGCCATCGTATTGTCTTTCCTTCGATCTACGACTTCTGGTTGCCCCTTTGGTAATTCTTGTATTACCGTGGTATTTTGTGAAGTAATTCTTGTATTACCGTGGTATTTTGTGACGTAATTATTGTATTACCATGGTATTTTGTGAAGTAATTATTGTATTACCATGGTATTTTGTGATGTAATTCTTGCATTACCGTGGTATTTTGTCAAGTAATTCTTGCATTACCGTGGTATTTTATAAAGTAATTTTTGCATTACCGTGGTATTTTGTGAAGTAATTCTTGTATCACCATGGTATTTTGTGACGTAGTTGTTGTATTACAGTGGTATTTTGTGACGTAATTCTTGTATTACCATGGTATTTTGTGAAGTTATTCTTCTATTACCGTGGTATTTTGTGAGGTTATTCTTGTATTACCGTGGTACTTGGTAAAGTAATTATTGCATTACCGTGGTATTTTGTGACGTAATTCTTTTATTACCGTGGTATTTTGTAACGTAATTCTTGTATTACCGTGGGATTTTGTGACGTAATTCTTGCATTACCATGGTATTTTGTGAAGTAATTCTTTTATTACCGTGGTATTTTGTGAAGTAATTCTTTTATTACCGTGGTATTTTGTGAAGTAATTATTGTATTACCGTGGTATTTTGTGAAGTAATTTTTGCATTACCATGGTATTTTGTGAAGTTATTCTTGTATTACCGTGGTATTTTGTGAAGTAATTCTTGTATCACCATGGTATTTTGTGACGTAGTTGTTGTATTACAGTGGTATTTTGTGACGTAATTCTTGTATTACCATGATATTTTGTGAAGTTATTCTTCTATTACCGTGGTATTTTGTGAGGTTATTCTTGTATTACCGTGGTATTTTGTAACGTAATTCTTGTATTACCGTGGTATTTTGTGACGTAATTCTTGCATTACCATGGTATTTTGTGAAGTAATTCTTTTATTACCGTGGTATTTTGTGAAGTAATTCTTTTATTACCGTGGTATTTTGTGAAGTAGTTATTGTATTACCGTGGTATTTTGTGAAGTAATTTTTGTATTACCATGGTACTTGGTAAAGTTATTCTTGTATTACCGTGGTATTTTGTGAAGTTATTCTTGTATTACCATGGTATTTTGTGAAGTTATTCTTCTATTACCGTGGTATTTTGTGAAGTTATTCTTGTATTACCGTGGTACTTGGTAAAGTAATTAATGTATTACCGTGGTATTTTGTGACGTAATTCTTGTATTACCGTGGTATTTTGTGACGTAATTCTTGTATTACCGTGGTATTTTGTGACGTAATTCTTGCATTACCATGGTAGTTTGTGAAGTAATTCTTTTATTACCGTGGTATTTTGTGAAGCAATTCTTTTATTACCGTGGTATTTTGTGAAGTAATTATTGTATTACCGTGGTATTTTGTGACGTAATTCTTGTATTACCGTGGTATTTTGTGACGTAATTCTTGCATTACCGTGGTATTTTGGGAAGTAATCATTGCATTACCATGGTATTTTGTGACGTAATTCTTGTATTACCATGGTATTTTGTGAAGTAATTCTTGTATTACCGTGGTATTTTGTAAGTAATTCTTGTATTACCGTGGTACTCGGTAAAGGCTACCTTATATTACAGTGACATTGAATCGATCTTGTATTGCAGCGGTATTTGATGAAGTTGATCTTATAACACTGGTATTTAACTCGACCTGATACAAGACGCTAGAAGATTTTAGTGTATAGTCTGTTAAGAAAATTGAAATAAATCTCACACAACTTTATTTTTATAAAATTGTCGATAAAGTGACAAGAAATAATTCAAAAAGTGTATTTAAATATTTACACACACACACTTGACGAACACATTAACTACGAATACTTAGCTATAAAATAGAAAACAAAAACTTTAAATTCTAATGGTTGACAAAATAACCCAAATAAAAGATAGAAATATATAACATTTTCAATAACTTCTCTGGAAACTGAAATCATATACCAGGTAAGTCTTATTCCTACGGAGCCCGTAAACTGATATGAGATTCCCTCCCCCCGTTTTTTCGAATTACTATTTCGGTTTTTTCGAATCAATATTTCAAGAAAAAAAAAACGAAATAATGTTTTGACTTCCGGTACCGAAATAATTCGTAAAAATTAAATAATAATTCGCGGCTAAAACGAAATAATAATTTGCTTAATCGAAATAATGATTTTGATTCGCTTAAACGAAACAATAATTCGTTTAAACGAAATAGTAACGAAATAAAAAAAAACTTTTCATGTCAGTTTACGGGCTCCGTGTATTCTAAATAAGGACCAACCATCCGATGGCACATGATAAATAAGGACCAACCATCCGATGTCACATGATAAATAAGGACCAACCACCGATGTCACATGATAAATAAGGACCAACCATCCGATAACACAGGTTAAAAATAGTACTTTTAACGGTTATCTTTAACCGTTTGATACATAATTGAGATAAGACAGATAATTTATAAAAAGTAAAAACTATAAAAGAAACTTCAATATAAATGTACATGTATATGATATATAATACAGGCGATTTACAATGTACTCCAATTTATTTACACTGTACACGGAGCAACCAGGCAGGCATACAATTGATTGATTTCAGCTATATCGTGGCGTTAGCTTACAACTGAAAGATATAACTATGAACCGTGTATATTGAACAGATCATCAGATATAGTCAATTACACCCTCATGTCAGAGGACTGGCCACCAATAGTAATTTATTTCTAGCTAATCCGCTGATTACCAATACAACCAGTACTTGTTTTACAACTGAAGCAAAATTAATTAAATGATAGTTTGCTAATACATAATGTCGATTTACTTAACTTTTAACCTGTAAAGTTTTCAATGTTTAGAATATATCTGGCCTAAACTGGGATCCTAATTCACAGATTTGGATTCATTGTTGAAAAATATATTGAGGATCAACCCCCATCTCAATAGTAAATGATTAATTTTGGATCGGCATTTCTGAACCATGTGACCGATCATATGAATTGCACTTTTTATCATAACGATATAAACAAATACCAATATATATGCATTGCGTAATTAATTTCTATAAATTAAGCCTATTCTGGTTTTCGGTTATATTATAAAAAAACCCAATGTATCTTTAAGTATCCCCTGGAATAACGGCTTTATTATATAACCAATGAACCTAAAGTCTCCCCTGGGATACCGGCTTTATAGCCAATGAACCTAAAGTCTCCCGAGGGATACCGGCTTTATTATGTAGCCAATGAACATAAAGTCTCCCCTGGGATACCGGTTATATTATATTTACATCGAACCTAATGTTTCCTCTGGGATACCGGTTATAATACGGTATATTAACAATTACGAGAATGTTTCCCCTGTGATACCGGTTATATTATATTTACATTGAACCTAATGTTTCCTCTGGAATATCTGTTTTATTATATTTACAATGACGATAAAGTTTCCTCTGGGATACCGGTTATATTATATTTACAATGACCATAAAGTTTCCTCTGGGATACCGGTTATATTACGGTATATTAACAATTACGAGAATGTTTCCCCTGTGATACCGGTTATATTATATTTACATTGAACCTAATGTTTCCTCTGGAATACCTGTTTTATTATATTTACAATGACGATAAAGTTTCCTCTGGGATACCGGTTATATTATATTTACAATGACCATAAAGTTTCCTCTGAGATACCGGTTATATTATATTTACAATGACCATAAAGTTTCCTCTGGGATACCGGTTATATTACGGTATATTAACAATTACGAGAATGTTTCCCCTGTGATACCGGTTATATCATATTTACATTGAACCTAAAGTTTCCTCTGTGATACTGGTTATATTATAGAATCAGCGCATCCAATGCCTCCTCTGGGATACCGGTTATATTACGGTATATTAACAATTACGAGAATGTTTCCCCTGTGATACCGGTTATATCATATTTACATTGAACCTAAAGTTTCCTCTGTGATACTGGTTATATTATAGAATCAGCGCATCCAATGCCTCCTCTGGGATACCGGTTATATTCATTCCAGATAACAGTTCTAATGAAGCTTGTACTTGTCCTGGATTATAAATCGCGAACGTTGGAAACAGGGGATGAGACATCTCGGAGATAACCAAATTCTTGAAATGGAAAATGACTTTCTTTGTTTTCAGATCTAAGAGTATCCAATGTCTTTTGGCGACATCCAGTAGGAAGCCATAATGGAGTCTGACCACTGTATTTGGGGGTGTTGGTGTACGGTTCGACAGAGGATTGTGTGTCATCAGTTGGCCGTTATGCCAAGTTTGTAAGCATACCTTACCACAAATATGGCACCCACGGGCACTTACTGCCCAGGCATATGGATATCCGTCTATGGTGTGATGTTTATCGATGTATTCTTTTCTCGCGAGACCCATTTCAAACAACATTGTTTGTCGTATCAACTTAAGAACTTTATACTGAATTAAGACCTCCCAATAAAATAGACCAGGTTTATTAAATGATTTTGTCGCCACAGTTCCTTTGTAGTTCTTGAATCTTCCTGCTTCGGGCTCTCTGTAACTGAGACCTGTTCGTTGTTTCATGGTTTTCATTTTCATCAATTTTCCATCTCCCGATACCTCCATTGTTAAATGAGACACTGATGCATCAAACGACATATCAATACCTTGAAGAAAAAAAAAATTATATAAAGAAAATGTGAAATAAGCATGTCTTCAAGGATGGATGAAACATGATTAATCTTCCTTTTGAAATAATTTGAAAACACATATATTGTTGTTGTTAGTTTTTTTGTGTTTTTTTTTTGTTTTTGTTTTTTTTTTGTTTTTATAAATAAAGCACCCACTATTAATATCTGTATATCTTTTTATGTTAAAAGCTAGCCAGGGTTTGCCAACAATGGTTAAGTCGTCATTATATAAGGGTTCTTGGCTATCATATAGATAACTTAATCGTTGAACTATTAAAGGTCCATCTCAGAACAAAATTACATTGTTATATATTATACTTTACGTTTTTATTTTCCCTATTTGTCTTTGTTAGCGCAGCCGGTCAATATAACGTTATATGGACCGGGACTGGACTGCCTCGTTTTCTATTCGGTTCCGGAACGGTACCTGCATTATTATTTTAGATAAAAAGTATAATATAGCAAATAGTTCATGTCACTTCGGGTCATATGGCAGTATATGGACCGGTCCATATACTGCCATATGACCCTCAGTGCCATGAACTATTTGTTATATATTGTACATCTTATATGTTCTAATTTATTACATCAATTTGTGATTACAGGGGGCAGTCGTGTTCCTGATCGTATGGTAGTTGGATTAACAATTACCTATGCAATCAGTGCCTATCTCCAATGAAGTTCGAAACCCGTTCATGGCGAGGTGTACTCGATACAACATTTATGCGATAAAGTTTGCCAGTGACTTACGACAGGTCGGTGGTTTTCTCCGGGTACTCTGGTTTCCTCCACCAATAAAACTAACGACCACAATATAACTGAAATATTGATGAAAGTGGCATTAAACACCATATTACACCACACCCCCCAAATTACATCTGGACTCTCCCAAAAAACATTAATTTCTATATGAATTTCTAAGAACATTATGATTAATTAATATTAATATATAAGAGGGAATCAGCTATGATTTTTAATCGACATCTAATTTTTGCGGTAGAATTATGACGTCAGTATGTCATTGTTATTTTCTGTCTGCTTTTTTTCACAATAAGTTTTATTTGACAGATCTCTCTGAAATTTTAACGCAACGATCATTGCAGCAGTTATATTGAGTACTTTTAATTATTTGTGTGTATTTGCTTAACCGTTGTATATCTGGTTGTTAAGATGAGACAGTAGGGGTCCATTAACTGGTTTAGCCATAATGAACGATCCTTTGAAGTCTCTTTGCATTTGAAATATCATACGTAATGTTCCCTATATCTCACAAATTTAACACATTTGTATATAAAATACAATTGTATGTGTACTTTTGAAAGTCAAGTAAAAATAGTCATAGTATGTGGACTCAGAAGATATTACATAACATAAAAATATTATCAAAATAATATGGAATATGTCTAGTATATTTCTAGATTTACTTTGCAGTATTTGAATCTCTTTCAACATATTCTGAAATTATCTTCACAGTGTCTGAAGTTGTCTAGACAGAATCATGCTGGTTTGACGTAACAAAATATGGATTTATCTAATCTAATTAAAATAACAATGCTTGAAGGACTGCAATTTAAAATATTTTTCCATAAAAGCTTAAAATCCAAATAAGAAATCAGAATATTTTCTATTCTTTTCTTGAAATGTTATCTCAAATATGACAAATTGTATATTATCACATATTTTATTGAAATAACGCCGAATTTGCATGTGTAATAAAAGCATAATTTGCGGCATGCTATTTGCCTCCGGGGCAATAACATTTTACGAGGGCAATAACATGTTATCTGCCCTGGCAAAATATGTGATAAATAGAGTAATACAAGGCCTTTTTCATATTGCCCTTGTCATCAGCCCTCGACTGATATCGTCCCTCGGGGCCGATATCAAGGTCTCGTGCTGATAACAAGGGCAATATGAAAAAGGCCATGCATGAATCTATAATTATTCAACGAACTCTCGACCTCATGTAAAATGTTTCGTTCTGAGTTAGAGTTTTCTCCCCTTTCTTTAACTTAAGCTAACTTGAGAGGAGTATGGATAACATTTTCAGTTCTTGACTGAAATGTTTCTCAAGCGATTGCAAGATCCCATAGAATCAGAAGCGAATGTTTGTAATACCATATGGTGATGATATGCTGGAAGAGTTCGTAATGTGACCATACTGGAGCATACACAGTTCATAATATCATTCTAAAATAGGTTAGGGTTATGGTGGGTGTTTAACGCCACTTTCAACAATATTTCAATTATATCGCGGCGGTCAGTTTTATTGGTGGAGGAAACTGGAGTACCCGGAGAAAACCACCAACCTGACAAGTCACTGACAAACTTTATCATATTATGTTATATAGAGTACACCTCGCCTGAGCGGGATTCTAATTCACAACGTTAGTGGTGATAGGCACTGATTGCATAGATAGTTGTAAAACCAACTACCATACAATAACGACCACGACGATCCCTCGTTCTAAAATAGCTCGTATAATATTACTTTGAAATAGTGATATGGCGATATGCGAGTTTGGCGATGAATCGGGGGGCAATAAAACGAGGTCTTACTGTAATTATTAAGTTACTTACAGTTAACATCTCCGTACATGATGTCTCTAGGAGTGATGTATTAAGTTACTTACAGTTAACATCTCCGTGCATGATATCTCTAGAGTGATGTATCAATTTACTTACAGTTAACATCTCCGTACATGATGTCTCTAGGAGTGATGTATTAAGTTACTTACAGTTAACATCTCCGTACATGATGTCTCTAGGAGTGATGTATTAAGTTCCTTACAGTTAACATCTCCGTACATGATGTCTCTAGGAGTGATGTATTAAGTTACTTACAGTTAACATCTCCGTGCATGATATCTCTAGGAGTGATGTACTAAGTTACTTACAGTTAACATCTCCGTACATGATGTCTCTAGGAGTGATGTATTAAGTTACTTACAGTTAACATCTCCGTACATGATGTCTCTAGGAGTGATGTATTAAGTTACTTACAGTTAACATCTCCGTGCATGATATCTCTAGAGTGATGTATCAATTTACTTACAGTTAACATCTCCGTACATGATGTCTCTAGGAGTGATGTATTAAGTTACTTACAGTTAACATCTCCGTACATGATGTCTCTAGGAGTGATGTATTAAGTTCCTTACAGTTAACATCTCCGTACATGATGTCTCTAGGAGTGATGTATTAAGTTACTTACAGTTAACATCTCCGTGCATGATATCTCTAGGAGTGATGTACTAAGTTACTTACAGTTAACATCTCCGTACATGATGTCTCTAGGAGTGATGTATTAAGTTACTTACAGTTAACATCTCCGTACATGATGTCTCTAGGAGTGATGTATTAAGTTACTTACAGTTAACATCTCCGTACATGATGTCTCTAGGAGTGATGTATTAAGTTACTTACAGTTAACATCTCCGTACATGATGTCTCTAGGAGTGCTGTATTAAGTTCCTTACAGTTAACATCTCCGTACATGATGTCTCTAGGAGTGATGTATTAAGTTCCTTACAGTTAACATCTCCGTACATGATGTCTCTAGGAGTGATGTATTAAGTTACTTACAGTTAACATCTCCGTGCATGATATCTCTAGGAGTGATGTACTAAGTTACTTACAGTTAACATCTCCGTACATGATGTCTCTAGGAGTGATGTATTAAGTTCCTTACAGTTAACATCTCCGTACATGATGTCTCTAGGAGTGATGTATTAAGTTACTTACAGTTAACATCTCTGTACATGATGTCTCTAGGAGTGATGTATTAAGTTACTTACAGTTAACATCTCCGTACATGACGTCTCTAGGAGTGACGTATTAAGTTACTTACAGTTAACATCTCCGTGCATGATGTCTCTAGGAGTGATGTATTAAGTTACTTACAGTTAACATCTCCGTACATGATGTCTCTAGGAGTGATGTATTAAGTTACTTACAGTTAACATCTCCGTACATGATGTCTCTAGGAGTGATGTATTAAGTTACTTACAGTTAACATCTCTGTACATGATGTCTCTAGGAGTGATGTATTAAGTTACTTACAGTTAACATCTCCGTACATGATGTCTCTAGGAGTGATGTATTAAGTTACTTACAGTTAACATCTCTGTACATGATGTCTCTAGGAGTGATGTATTAAGTTACTTACAGTTAACATCTCCGTACACGATGTCTCTAGGAGTGATGTATTAAGATACTTACAGTTAACATCTCCGTACATGATGTCTCTAGGAGTGATGTATTAAGTTACTTACAGTTAACATCTCCGTACATGATGTCTCTAGGAGTGATGTATTAAGTTACTTACAGTTAACATCTCCGTACATGATGTCTCTAGAAGTGATTTATTAAGTTACTTACAGTTAACATCTCCGTGCATGATATCTCTAGGAGTGATGTATTAAGTTACTTACAGTTAACATCTCCGTACATGATGTCTCTAGGAGTGATGTATTAAGTTACTTACAGTTAACATCTCCGTACATGATGTCTCTAGGAGTGATGTATTAAGTTACTTACAGTTAACATCTCCGTACATGATGTCTCTAGGAGTGATGTATTAAGATACTTACAGTTAACATCTCCGTACATGATGTCTCTAGGAGTGATGTATTAAGTTACTTACAGTTAACATCTCCGTACATGATGTCTCTAGGAGTGATGTATTAAGTTACTTACAGTTAACATCTCCGTACATGATGTCTCAAGGAGTGATGTATTAAGATACTTACAGTTAACATCTCCATACATGATGTCTCTAGGAGTGATGTATTAAGTTACTTACAGTTAACATCTCCGTACATGATGTCTCTAGGAGTGATGTATTAAGTTACTTACAGTTAACATCTCCGTACATGATGTTTCTAGGAGTGATGTATTAAGTAACTTACAGTTAACATCTCCGTACATGATGTCTCTAGGAGTGATGTATTAAGTTACTTACAGTTAACATCTCCGTACATGATGTCTCTAGAAGTGATGTATTAAGTTACTTACAGTTAACATCTCCGTACATGATGTCTCTAGAAGTGATGTATTAAGTTACTTACAGTTAACTTCTCCGTACATGATGTCTCTAGGAGTGATGTATTAAGTTACTTACAGTTAACATCTCCGTACATGATGACTCTAGGAGTGATGTATTAAGTTACTTACAGTTAACATCTCCGTACATGATGTCTCTAGGAGTGATGTATTAAGTTACTTACAGTTAACATCTCCGTACATGATGTCTCTAGGAGTGATGTATTAAGATACTTACAGTTAACATCTCCGTACATGATGTCTCTAGAAGTGATGTATTAAGTTACTTACAGTTAACATCTCCGTACATGATGTCTCTAGGAGTGATGTATTAAGTTACTTACAGTTAACATCTCCGTACATGAGGTCTCTAGGAGTGATGTATTAAGTTACTTACAGTTAACATCTCCGTACATGATGTCTCTAGAAGTGATGTATTAAGTTACTTACAGTTAACATCTCCGTACATGATGTCTCTAGGAGTGATGTATTAAGTTACTTACAGTTAACATCTCCGTACATGATGTCTCTAGGAGTGATGCATTAAGTTACTTACAGTTAACATCTCCGTACATGATGTCTCTAGAAGTGATGTATTAAGTTACTTACAGTTAACATCTCCGTGCATGATATCTCTAGGAGTGATGTATTAAGTTACTTACAGTTAACATCTCCGTACATGATGTCTCTAGGAGTGATGTATTAAGATACTTACAGTTAACATCTCCGTACATGATGTCTATAGGAGTGATGTATTAAGTTACTTACAGTTAACATCTCCGTACATGATGTCTCTAGGAGTGATGTATTAAGTTACTTACAGTTAACATCTCCGTACATGATGTCTCTAGGAGTGATGTATTAAGTTACTTACAGTTAACATCTCCGTACATGATGTCTCTAGAAGTGATGTATTAAGTTACTTACAGTTAACATCTCCGTACATGATGTCTCTAGGAGTGATGTATTAAGTTACTTACAGTTAACATCTCCGTACATGATGTCTCTAGGAGTGATGTATTAAGTTACTTACAGTTAACATCTCCGTACATGATGTCTCTAGGAGTGATGTATTAAGATACTTACAGTTAACATCTCCGTACATGATGTCTCTAGGAGTGATGTATTAAGTTACTTACAGTTAACATCTCCGTACATGATGTCTCTAGGAGTGATGTATTAAGATACTTACAGTTAACATCTCCGTACATGATGTCTCTAGGAGTGATGTATTAAGTTACTTACAGTTAACATCTCCGTACATGATGTCTCTAGGAGTGATGTATTAAGTTACTTACAGTTAACATCTCCGTACATGATGTCTCTAGGAGTGATGCATTAAGTTACTTACAGTTAACATCTCCGTACATGATGTCTCTAGAAGTGATGTATTAAGTTACTTACAGTTAACATCTCCGTGCATGATATCTCTAGGAGTGATGTATTAAGTTACTTACAGTTAACATCTCCGTACATGATGTCTCTAGGAGTGATGTATTAAGATACTTACAGTTAACATCTCCGTACATGATGTCTCTAGGAGTGATGTATTAAGTTACTTACAGTTAACATCTCTGTACATGATGTCTCTAGGAGTGATGTATTAAGTTACTTACAGTTAACATCTCCGTACATGATGTCTCTAGGAGTGATGTATTAAGTTACTTACAGTTAACATCTCCGTACATGATGTCTCTAGGAGTGATGTATTAAGTTACTTACAGTTAACATCTCTGTACATGATGTCTCTAGGAGTGATGTATTAAGTTACTTACAGTTAACATCTCCGTACATGATGTCTCTAGGAGTGATGTATTAAGTTACTTACAGTTAACATCTCCGTACATGATGTCTCTAGGAGTGATGTATTAAGATACTTACAGTTAACATCTCCGTACATGATGTCTCTAGGAATGATGTATTAAGTTACTTACAGTTAACATCTCCGTACATGATGTCTCTAGGAGTGATGTATTAAGTTACTTACAGTTAACATCTCCGTGCATGATATCTCTAGGAGTGATGTATTAAGTTACTTACAGTTAACATCTCCGTACATGATGTCTCTAGAAGTGATGTATTAAGTTACTTACAGTTAACATCTCCGTACATGATGTCTCTAGGAGTGATGTATTAAGTTACTTACAGTTAACATCTCCGTACATGATGTCTCCAGGAGTAATGTATTAAGTTACTTACAGTTAACATCTCCTACATGATATCTCTAGGAGTGATGTATTAAGTTACTTACAGTTAACATCTCCGTACATGATGTCTCTAGGAGTGATGTATTAAGTTACTTACAGTTAACATCTCCGTACATGATGTCTCTAGGAGTGATGTATTAAGTTACTTACAGTTAACATCTCCGTACATGATGTCTCTAGAAGTGATGTATTAAGTTACTTACAGTTAACATCTCCGTACATGATGTCTCTAGGAGTGATGTATTAAGTTACTTACAGTTAACATCTCCGTACATGATGTCTCTAGGAGTGATGTATTAAGTTACTTACAGTTAACATCTCCGTACATGATGTCTCTAGGAGTGATGTATTAAGATACTTACAGTTAACATCTCCGTACATGATGTCTCTAGGAGTGATGTATTAAGTTACTTACAGTTAACATCTCCGTACATGATGTCTCTAGGAGTGATGTATTAAGATACTTACAGTTAACATCTCCGTACATGATGTCTCTAGGAGTGATGTATTAAGTTACTTACAGTTAACATCTCCGTACATGATGTCTCTAGGAGTGATGTATTAAGTAACTTACAGTTAACATCTCCGTACATGATGTCTCTAGGAGTGATGTATTAAGTAACTTACAGTTAACATCTCCGTACATGATGTCTCTAGAAGTGATGTATTAAGTTACTTACAGTTAACATCTCCGTACATGATGTCTCTAGAAGTGATGTATTAAGTTACTTACAGTTAACATCTCCGTACATGAGGTCTCTAGGAGTGATGTATTAAGTTACTTACAGTTAACATCTCCGTACATGAGGTCTCTAGGAGTGATGTATTAAGTTACTTACAGTTAACATCTCCGTACATGATGTCTCTAGGAGTGATGTATTAAGTTACTTACAGTTAACATCTCCGTACATGATGTCTCTAGGAGTGATGTATTAAGTTACTTACAGTTAACATCTCCGTACATGATGTCTATAGGAGTGATGTATTAAGTTACTTACAGTTAACATCTCCGTACATGATGTCTCTAGGAGTGATGTATTAAGTTACTTACAGTTAACATCTCCGTACATGATGTCTCTAGGAGTGATGTATTAAGTTACTTACAGTTAACATCTCCGTACATGATGTCTCTAGGAGTGATGTATTAAGTTACTTACAGTTAACATCTCCGTACATGATGTCTCTAGGAATGATGTATTAAGTTACTTACAGTTAACATCTCTGTACATGATGTCTCTAGGAGTGATGTATTAAGTTACTTACAGTTAACATCTCCGTACATGATGTCTCTAGGAGTGATGTATTAAGATACTTACAGTTAACATCTCCGTACATGATGTCTCTAGGAGTGATGTATTAAGTTACTTACAGTTAATATCTCCGTACATGATGTCTCTAGGAGTGATGCATTAAGTTACTTACAGTTAACATCTCCGTACATGATGTCTCTAGGAGTGATGTATTAAGTTACTTACAGTTAACATCTCCGTACATGATGTCTCTAGGAGTGATGTATTAAGTTACTTACAGTTAACATCTCCGTAGATGATGTCTCTAGGAGTAATGTATTAAGTTACTTACAGTTAACATCTCCATACATGATGTCTCTAGGAGTGATGTATTAAGTTACTTACAGTTAACATCTCCGTGCATGATGTCTCTAGGAGTGATGTATTAAGTTACTTACAGTTAACATCTCCGTACATGATGTCTCTAGAAGTGATGTATTAAGTTACTTACAGTTAACATCTCCGTACATGATGTCTCTAGAAGTGATGTATTAAGTTACTTACAGTTAACATCTCCGTACATGATGTCTCTAGGAGTGATGTATTAAGTTACTTACAGTTAACATCTCCGTACATGATGTCTCTAGGAGTGATGTATTAAGTTACTTACAGTTAACATCTCCGTACATGATGTCTCTAGGAGTGATGTATTAAGTTACTTACAGTTAACATCTCCGTACATGATGTCTCTAGGAGTGATGTATTAAGTTACTTACAGTTAACATCTCCGTACATGATGTCTCTAGAAGTGATGTATTAAGTTACTTACAGTTAACATCTCCGTACATGATGTCTCTAGAAGTGATGTATTAAGTTACTTACAGTTAACATCTCCGTACATGATGTCTCTAGGAGTGATGTATTAAGTTACTTACAGTTAACATCTCCGTACATGATGTCTCTAGGAGTGATGTATTAAGTTACTTACAGTTAACATCTCCGTACATGATGTCTCTAGGAGTGATGTATTAAGATACTTACAGTTAACATCTCCGTACATGATGTCTCTAGGAGTGATGTATTAAGTTACTTACAGTTAACATCTCCGTACATGATGTCTCTAGGAGTGATGTATTAAGTTACTTACAGTTAATATCTCCGTACATGATGTCTCTAGGAGTGATGTATTAAGATACTTACAGTTAACATCTCCGTACATGATGTCTCTAGGAGTGATGTATTAAGTTACTTACAGTTAACATCTCCGTACATGATGTCTCTAGGAGTGATGCATTAAGTTACTTACAGTTAACATCTCCGTACATGATGTCTCTAGAAGTGATGTATTAAGTTACTTACAGTTAACATCTCCGTGCATGATATCTCTAGGAGTGATGTATTAAGTTACTTACAGTTAACATCTCCGTACATGATGTCTCTAGGAGTGATGTATTAAGATACTTACAGTTAACATCTCCGTACATGATGTCTCTAGGAGTGATGTATTAAGTTACTTACAGTTAACATCTCCGTACATGATGTCTCTAGGAGTGATGTATTAAGTTACTTACAGTTAACATCTCCGTACATGATGTCTCTAGGAGTGATGTATTAAGTTACTTACAGTTAACATCTCCGTACATGATGTCTCTAGAAGTGATGTATTAAGTTACTTACAGTTAACATCTCCGTACATGATGTCTCTAGGAGTGATGTATTAAGTTACTTACAGTTAACATCTCCGTACATGATGTCTCTAGGAGTGATGTATTAAGTTACTTACAGTTAACATCTCCGTACATGATGTCTCTAGGAGTGATGTATTAAGATACTTACAGTTAACATCTCCGTACATGATGTCTCTAGGAGTGATGTATTAAGTTACTTACAGTTAACATCTCCGTACATGATGTCTCTAGGAGTGATGTATTAAGATACTTACAGTTAACATCTCCGTACATGATGTCTCTAGGAGTGATGTATTAAGTTACTTACAGTTAACATCTCCGTACATGATGTCTCTAGGAGTGATGTATTAAGATACTTACAGTTAACATCTCCGTACATGATGTCTCTAGGAGTGATGTATTAAGTTACTTACAGTTAACATCTCTGTACATGATGTCTCTAGGAGTGATGTATTAAGTTACTTACAGTTAACATCTCCGTACATGACGTCTCTAGGAGTGACGTATTAAGTTACTTACAGTTAACATCTCCGTGCATGATGTCTCTAGGAGTGATGTATTAAGTTACTTACAGTTAACATCTCTGTACATGATGTCTCTAGGAGTGATGTATTAAGTTACTTACAGTTAACATCTCCGTACATGATGTCTCTAGGAGTGATGTATTAAGTTACTTACAGTTAACATCTCCGTACATGATGTCTCTAGGAGTGATGTATTAAGATACTTACAGTTAACATCTCCGTACATGATGTCTCTAGGAGTGATGTATTAAGTTACTTACAGTTAACATCTCCGTACATGATGTCTCTAGGAGTGATGTATTAAATTACTTACAGTTAACATCTCCGTACATGATGTCTCTAGGAGTGATGCATTAAGTTACTTACAGTTAACATCTCCGTACATGATGTCTCTAGAAGTGATGTATTAAGTTACTTACAGTTAACATCTCCGTGCATGATATCTCTAGGAGTGATGTATTAAGTTACTTACAGTTAACATCTCCGTACATGATGTCTCTAGGAGTGATGTATTAAGATACTTACAGTTAACATCTCCGTACATGATGTCTCTAGGAGTGATGTATTAAGTTACTTACAGTTAACATCTCTGTACATGATGTCTCTAGGAGTGATGTATTAAGTTACTTACAGTTAACATCTCCGTACATGACGTCTCTAGGAGTGACGTATTAAGTTACTTACAGTTAACATCTCCGTGCATGATGTCTCTAGGAGTGATGTATTAAGTTACTTACAGTTAACATCTCCGTACATGATGTCTCTAGGAGTGATGTATTAAGTTACTTACAGTTAACATCTCCGTACATGATGTCTCTAGGAGTGATGTATTAAGTTACTTACAGTTAACATCTCTGTACATGATGTCTCTAGGAGTGATGTATTAAGTTACTTACAGTTAACATCTCCGTACATGATGTCTCTAGGAGTGATGTATTAAGTTACTTACAGTTAACATCTCTGTACATGATGTCTCTAGGAGTGATGTATTAAGTTACTTACAGTTAACATCTCCGTACATGATGTCTCTAGGAGTGATGTATTAAGATACTTACAGTTAACATCTCCGTACATGATGTCTCTAGGAGTGATGTATTAAGTTACTTACAGTTAACATCTCCGTACATGATGTCTCTAGGAGTGATGTATTAAGTTACTTACAGTTAACATCTCCGTACATGATGTCTCTAGAAGTGATTTATTAAGTTACTTACAGTTAACATCTCCGTGCATGATATCTCTAGGAGTGATGTATTAAGTTACTTACAGTTAACATCTCCGTACATGATGTCTCTAGGAGTGATGTATTAAGTTACTTACAGTTAACATCTCCGTACATGATGTCTCTAGGAGTGATGTATTAAGTTACTTACAGTTAACATCTCCGTACATGATGTCTCTAGGAGTGATGTATTAAGATACTTACAGTTAACATCTCCGTACATGATGTCTCTAGGAGTGATGTATTAAGTTACTTACAGTTAACATCTCCGTACATGATGTCTCTAGGAGTGATGTATTAAGTTACTTACAGTTAACATCTCCGTACATGATGTCTCAAGGAGTGATGTATTAAGATACTTACAGTTAACATCTCCATACATGATGTCTCTAGGAGTGATGTATTAAGTTACTTACAGTTAACATCTCCGTACATGATGTCTCTAGGAGTGATGTATTAAGTTACTTACAGTTAACATCTCCGTACATGATGTTTCTAGGAGTGATGTATTAAGTAACTTACAGTTAACATCTCCGTACATGATGTCTCTAGGAGTGATGTATTAAGTTACTTACAGTTAACATCTCCGTACATGATGTCTCTAGAAGTGATGTATTAAGTTACTTACAGTTAACATTTCCGTACATGATGTCTCTAGAAGTGATGTATTAAGTTACTTACAGTTAACTTCTCCGTACATGATGTCTCTAGGAGTGATGTATTAAGTTACTTACAGTTAACATCTCCGTACATGATGACTCTAGGAGTGATGTATTAAGTTACTTACAGTTAACATCTCCGTACATGATGTCTCTAGGAGTGATGTATTAAGTTACTTACAGTTAACATCTCCGTACATGATGTCTCTAGGAGTGATGTATTAAGATACTTACAGTTAACATCTCCGTACATGATGTCTCTAGAAGTGATGTATTAAGTTACTTACAGTTAACATCTCCGTACATGATGTCTCTAGGAGTGATGTATTAAGTTACTTACAGTTAACATCTCCGTACATGAGGTCTCTAGGAGTGATGTATTAAGTTACTTACAGTTAACATCTCCGTACATGATGTCTCTAGAAGTGATGTATTAAGTTACTTACAGTTAACATCTCCGTACATGATGTCTCTAGGAGTGATGTATTAAGTTACTTACAGTTAACATCTCCGTACATGATGTCTCTAGGAGTGATGCATTAAGTTACTTACAGTTAACATCTCCGTACATGATGTCTCTAGAAGTGATGTATTAAGTTACTTACAGTTAACATCTCCGTGCATGATATCTCTAGGAGTGATGTATTAAGTTACTTACAGTTAACATCTCCGTACATGATGTCTCTAGGAGTGATGTATTAAGATACTTACAGTTAACATCTCCGTACATGATGTCTATAGGAGTGATGTATTAAGTTACTTACAGTTAACATCTCCGTACATGATGTCTCTAGGAGTGATGTATTAAGTTACTTACAGTTAACATCTCCGTACATGATGTCTCTAGGAGTGATGTATTAAGTTACTTACAGTTAACATCTCCGTACATGATGTCTCTAGAAGTGATGTATTAAGTTACTTACAGTTAACATCTCCGTACATGATGTCTCTAGGAGTGATGTATTAAGTTACTTACAGTTAACATCTCCGTACATGATGTCTCTAGGAGTGATGTATTAAGTTACTTACAGTTAACATCTCCGTACATGATGTCTCTAGGAGTGATGTATTAAGATACTTACAGTTAACATCTCCGTACATGATGTCTCTAGGAGTGATGTATTAAGTTACTTACAGTTAACATCTCCGTACATGATGTCTCTAGGAGTGATGTATTAAGATACTTACAGTTAACATCTCCGTACATGATGTCTCTAGGAGTGATGTATTAAGTTACTTACAGTTAACATCTCCGTACATGATGTCTCTAGGAGTGATGTATTAAGTTACTTACAGTTAACATCTCCGTACATGATGTCTCTAGGAGTGATGCATTAAGTTACTTACAGTTAACATCTCCGTACATGATGTCTCTAGAAGTGATGTATTAAGTTACTTACAGTTAACATCTCCGTGCATGATATCTCTAGGAGTGATGTATTAAGTTACTTACAGTTAACATCTCCGTACATGATGTCTCTAGGAGTGATGTATTAAGATACTTACAGTTAACATCTCCGTACATGATGTCTCTAGGAGTGATGTATTAAGTTACTTACAGTTAACATCTCTGTACATGATGTCTCTAGGAGTGATGTATTAAGTTACTTACAGTTAACATCTCCGTACATGATGTCTCTAGGAGTGATGTATTAAGTTACTTACAGTTAACATCTCCGTACATGATGTCTCTAGGAGTGATGTATTAAGTTACTTACAGTTAACATCTCTGTACATGATGTCTCTAGGAGTGATGTATTAAGTTACTTACAGTTAACATCTCCGTACATGATGTCTCTAGGAGTGATGTATTAAGTTACTTACAGTTAACATCTCCGTACATGATGTCTCTAGGAGTGATGTATTAAGATACTTACAGTTAACATCTCCGTACATGATGTCTCTAGGAATGATGTATTAAGTTACTTACAGTTAACATCTCCGTACATGATGTCTCTAGGAGTGATGTATTAAGTTACTTACAGTTAACATCTCCGTGCATGATATCTCTAGGAGTGATGTATTAAGTTACTTACAGTTAACATCTCCGTACATGATGTCTCTAGAAGTGATGTATTAAGTTACTTACAGTTAACATCTCCGTACATGATGTCTCTAGGAGTGATGTATTAAGTTACTTACAGTTAACATCTCCGTACATGATGTCTCCAGGAGTAATGTATTAAGTTACTTACAGTTAACATCTCCTACATGATATCTCTAGGAGTGATGTATTAAGTTACTTACAGTTAACATCTCCGTACATGATGTCTCTAGGAGTGATGTATTAAGTTACTTACAGTTAACATCTCCGTACATGATGTCTCTAGGAGTGATGTATTAAGTTACTTACAGTTAACATCTCCGTACATGATGTCTCTAGAAGTGATGTATTAAGTTACTTACAGTTAACATCTCCGTACATGATGTCTCTAGGAGTGATGTATTAAGTTACTTACAGTTAACATCTCCGTACATGATGTCTCTAGGAGTGATGTATTAAGTTACTTACAGTTAACATCTCCGTACATGATGTCTCTAGGAGTGATGTATTAAGTTACTTACAGTTAACATCTCCGTACATGATGTCTCTAGGAGTGATGTATTAAGATACTTACAGTTAACATCTCCGTACATGATGTCTCTAGGAGTGATGTATTAAGTTACTTACAGTTAACATCTCCGTACATGATGTCTCTAGGAGTGATGTATTAAGTAACTTACAGTTAACATCTCCGTACATGATGTCTCTAGGAGTGATGTATTAAGTAACTTACAGTTAACATCTCCGTACATGATGTCTCTAGAAGTGATGTATTAAGTTACTTACAGTTAACATCTCCGTACATGATGTCTCTAGAAGTGATGTATTAAGTTACTTACAGTTAACATCTCCGTACATGAGGTCTTTAGGAGTGATGTATTAAGTTACTTACAGTTAACATCTCCGTACATGAGGTCTCTAGGAGTGATGTATTAAGTTACTTACAGTTAACATCTCCGTACATGATGTCTCTAGGAGTGATGTATTAAGTTACTTACAGTTAACATCTCCGTACATGATGTCTCTAGGAGTGATGTATTAAGTTACTTACAGTTAACATCTCCGTACATGATGTCTATAGGAGTGATGTATTAAGTTACTTACAGTTAACATCTCCGTACATGATGTCTCTAGGAGTGATGTATTAAGTTACTTACAGTTAACATCTCCGTACATGATGTCTCTAGGAGTGATGTATTAAGTTACTTACAGTTAACATCTCCGTACATGATGTCTCTAGGAGTGATGTATTAAGTTACTTACAGTTAACATCTCCGTACATGATGTCTCTAGGAATGATGTATTAAGTTACTTACAGTTAACATCTCTGTACATGATGTCTCTAGGAGTGATGTATTAAGTTACTTACAGTTAACATCTCCGTACATGATGTCTCTAGGAGTGATGTATTAAGATACTTACAGTTAACATCTCCGTACATGATGTCTCTAGGAGTGATGTATTAAGTTACTTACAGTTAATATCTCCGTACATGATGTCTCTAGGAGTGATGTATTAAGTTACTTACAGTTAATATCTCCGTACATGATGTCTCTAGGAGTGATGTATTAAGATACTTACAGTTAACATCTCCGTACATGATGTCTCTAGGAGTGATGTATTAAGATACTTACAGTTAACATCTCCGTACATGATGTCTCTAGGAGTGATGTATTAAGTTACTTACAGTTAATATCTCCGTACATGATGTCTCTAGGAGTGATGTATTAAGATATTTACAGTTAACATCTCCGTACATGATGTCTCTATGAGTGATGTATTAAGATACTTACAGTTAACATCTCTGTACATGATGTCTCTAGGAGTGATGTATTAAGTTACTTACAGTTAACATCTCCGTACATGATGTCTCTAGGAGTGATGTATTAAGATACTTACAGTTAACATCTCCGTACATGATGTCTCTAGGAGTGATGTATTAAGTTACTTACAGTTAATATCTCCGTACATGATGTCTCTAGGAGTGATGTATTAAGATATTTACAGTTAACATCTCCGTACATGATGTCTCTATGAGTGATGTATTAAGATACTTACAGTTAACATCTCCGTACATGATGTCTCTAGGAGTGATGCATTAAGTTACTTACAGTTAACATCTCCGTACATGATGTCTCTAGAAGTGATGTATTAAGTTACTTACAGTTAACATCTCCGTGCATGATATCTCTAGGAGTGATGTATTAAGTTACTTACAGTTAACATCTCCGTACATGATGTCTCTAGGAGTGATGTATTAAGATACTTACAGTTAACATCTCCGTACATGATGTCTCTAGGAGTGATGTATTAAGTTACTTACAGTTAACATCTCCGTACATGATGTCTCTAGAAGTGATGTATTAAGTTACTTACAGTTAACATCTCCGTGCATGATATCTCTAGGAGTGATGTATTAAGTTACTTACAGTTAACATCTCCGTACATAATGTCTCTAGGAGTGATGTATTAAGATACTTACAGTTAACATCTCCGTACATGATGTCTCTAGGAGTGATGTATTAAGTTACTTACAGTTAACATCTCCGTACATGATGTCTCTAGGAGTGATGTATTAAGTTACTTACTGTTAACATCTCCGTACATGATGTCTCTAGGAGTGATGTATTAAGTTACTTACAGTTAACATCTCCGTACATGATATCTCTAGGAGTGATGTATTAAGTTACTTACAGTTAACATCTCCGTACATGATGTCTCTAGGAGTGATGTATTAAGTTACTTACAGTTAACATCTCCGTACATGATGTCTCTAGGAGTGATGTATTAAGTTACTTACAGTTAACATCTCCGTACATGATGTCTCTAGGAGTGATGTATTAAGTTACTTACAGTTAACATCTCCGTACATGATGTCTCTAGGAGTGATGTATTAAGTTACTTACAGTTAACATCTCCGTACATGATGTCTCTAGGAGTGATGTATTAAGATACTTACAGTTAACATCTCCGTACATGATGTCTCTAGGAGTGATGTATTAAGTTACTTACAGTTAACATCTCCGTACATGATGTCTCTAGGAGTGATGTATTAAGTTACTTACAGTTAACATCTCCGTACATGATGTCTCTAGGAGTGATGTATTAAGTTACTTACAGTTAACATCTCCGTACATGATGTCTCTAGGAGTGATGTATTAAGTTACTTACAGTTAACATCTCCGTACATGATGTCTCTAGGAGTGATGTATTAAGTTACTTACAGTTAACATCTCCGTACATGATGTCTCTAGGAGTGATGTATTAAGTTACTTACAGTTAACATCTCCATACATGATGTCTCTAGGAGTAATGTATTAAGTTACTTACAGTTAACATCTCCGTACATGATGTCTCTAGGAGTGATGTATTAAGTTACTTACAGTTAACATCTCCGTACATGATGTCTCTAGGAGTGATGTATTAAGTTACTTACAGTTAACATCTCCGTACATGATGTCTATAGGAGTGATGTATTAAGTTACTTACAGTTAACATCTCCGTACATGATGTCTCTAGGAGTGATGCATTAAGTTTCTTACAGTTAACATCTCCGTGCATGACGTCTCTAGGAGTAATGTATTAAGTTACTTACAGTTAACATCTCCGTGCATGATGTCTCTAGGAGTGATGTATTAAGTTACTTACAGTTAACATCTCCGTACATGATGTCTCTAGGAGTGATGTATTAAGTTACTTACAGTTAACATCTCCGTACATGATGTCTCTAGGAGTGATGTATTAAGTTACTTACAGTTAACATCTCCGTGCATGATGTCTCTAGGAGTGATGTATTAAGTTACTTACAGTTAACATCTCCGTACATGGTGTCTCTAGGAGTGATGCATTAAGTTTCTTACAGTTAACATCTCCGTGCATGACGTCTCTAGGAGTGATGTATTAAGTTACTTACAGTTAACATCTCCGTACATGATGTCTCTAGGAGTGATGTATTAAGTTACTTACAGTTAACATCTCCGTACATGATGTCTCTAGGAGTGATGTATCAAGTTACTTACAGTTAACATCTCCGTGCATGATGTCTCTAGGAGTGATGTATTAAGTTACTTACAGTTAACATCTCCGTACATGATGTCTCTAGGAGTGATGTATTAAGTTACTTACAGTTAACATCTCCGTACATGATGTCTCTAGGAGTGATGTATTAAGTTACTTACAGTTAACATCTCCGTACATGATGTCTCTAGGAGTGATGTATTAAGTTACTTACAGTTAACATCTCCGTACATGATGTCTCTAGGAGTGATGTATTAAGCTACTTACAGTTAACATCTCCATACATGATGTCTCTAGGAGTGGTACGGCCGATTATAGTAACATCTAAAACACACAGAAATTAACTTCATATTAACTTGACCGATTTCTTTATATTACTTACAAATGATTGATTGAGTTTTGGTGTTTAACGATTCTTTCAGCAATATTTCAGCTATATCATGGCGACCAGTTTTAGTGGTGGAAGAAGCCGGAGTTCCCGGAGAGAACCACCGAGGCGACCATAGGCAAGCAACTGGTAAACTTTATCACTTGCGGCTGCGAGTCGAGTGCACCCTTTTTTGTAATCTACAAAGCCGGGCGCGAACCCACGCCGTATTGGTGATAGGTTTGTATGAGTTGTTAGGTAATCCAACTACCTAACTCATTGAGCCACCCAGACCCTACAACTACCTAACTCATTGAGCCACCCGGGCCCTACAACTACCTAACTCATTGAGCCACCCGGGCCCTACAACTACCTAAATCATTGAGCCACCCGGGCCCTACAACTACCTAACTCATTGAGCCACTCGGACCCTACAACTACCTAACTCATTGAGCCACCCGGACCCTACAACTAACTAACTCATTGAGCCACCCGGGCCCTACAACTACCTAACTCATTGAGCCACCCGGACCCTTTACTTACAAATACACAAGTATATATCTAATAGTGGAACATGAACAGTTCAAATGATGAAAATATATATGTCTATATTTGTATCATAATTTACAAGATATAAGTAATTTGATACTTGTTATCACATATTTTGTTTTTAAAATGGGAGTATGATCATTTTGGTGGCCGAAAATGAATACATAATATACACAGGGCCGTCTTAACAGCAGTATAGGCCCACGGGCAAAGGAGTGCACTGGGGCCACTACCTACACAACCACTCACAGGAATAAAAATGTAAATGGTCGATAAAATTTAACATATATTTATTGTAATTCCGACAAAATCAGTGTTTAAACACCCGGCGCACGCCCTCCATATAATTGGAAAAAATATGATTTTTTGGCGTAAAATCGTGATTTTTCACACGAAATACCCCAACAATTTTCGCGCCTCCCTCCGCAATTGTAAAAAATATGATTTTTTGGCGTAAAATAGTGATTTTTCACAAGAAATACCCCTAAAATTTTCGCGCCTTCCTCCGCTCGGCGCAATTTTTTTAAGTGCGTCCCCCCTAACTTGAAATCCTGGATCCGCCCCTAATTTGTATGCTATAAGTTCATAATGTGTTATTATTTATTTCCTAGTTATGGAAGGTTTCGCATAGATTATCAGATAAATGAGAGTTATCTTTCTTTGAATATATATACAATCATATTTAACAACCCTAAAAATAACGATAATGTCCCGGGCATATTGAAAATAAATAATTCAACGTTCCAACACAAGTCACTCCTCAAGTCGTATTCCCCTATTTGATATAATATCTGTATACTAACCAGAATTGGTTGGAGATAGATCAGTTCTAGGTTGATGTTGAGGTTGAGGTTGAGGTGCTGTAATACAAGTGATTATTGAGTATACTCCACACATAATAATTAATTAATTTAGATTTAAGTTAACTGGGTTGTCTCCCCTTGTTTTCATAGTTTTCAGATTATATAGGTTTTGCACACTATATTTATGTACAGTGTCGGATTTACCATTGTGCTTAGGTGTGCTTAAGCACAGGGCCCCGTTGGCCAGGGGGTCCATCTTCCTGCCAAACTGTATTTTTTTACGATGGATTTTTGTTTATGTTGTGCAATTTTTAACTATTCCTAAATTTCTTGAACAAGTATGCTTGACTGCATGTGTAAGCCTATCGGGTCTACCTCCTTCAGGGCCCAAGTAAGGGCCTCATAACTTAACTAGCACAGGGCCTCATTTGTCCTAAATCCGACACTGTTTATATATATTACATGCAATCAATTAACTTTAAAATGAGTGAATGAGTTACTTTCTGCGTATGTTCTAAAAATAGAAAGTTAAGATTTTCTTGATTAATTTCTTGGAAACATCTCCCGAAAATCGCCATGTCCTCGCTTCAATATCTGATCCATATTTGGGAAACATTTCACATGACCTTCCAATGCGCAGACGTACAGTTATTATATTGTTTTAGAAATTATGGCGAATGCTGTAGGTAGAACGGGAGACTTTACGGATTCGTATAGATGAGGGAATATTAAAGATGCCTTGTCAAAATATAGCAAAAGAAGAATCAGCAGATACCAACATGACTGTTGGTTGAGTCAAACGACGTTCTTATGGTCCTTAGATCGAGAGTTAAACCAATACCATCATTTCGTACACCTTTCTATTTTTGGCATTTCTTTGCAGAGAGTTTTCCTGATTCCACCATTAGTATAGTGTATTAATCGCAGTCTGTTGACATGTAGGTTAGGCATAATATTACGAATATCAACCAATTTAAACAGAAAAATTAAAATTGAAAATGTGCAGACACTATCCCGTTAAAAAAAACGGCTTATTCGTGTTACAATCCGTCAATTAGTATTATTATTTTTTATTTTGGTACATACGACCACAACTAGCATCAAGTTTAGACCATGTGATACTCCACCAAGACAATGCACCAGCACATATCTCTCAGAAAACTCAACTTGAAATAGATTTACTTGAATTTCAGTGTTTAAAACATCCACCGTACAGCCCGGACTTAGCACCAATGGACTTTGCAGTTTTCATCTACATCAAATCCTTCTTACGGGGAATGAGGTTTGACAATTTAAGTGAATTAAGACAAGCCGTAATGAATGTAATATTTCACATGAAAACTGATCAGTTTGTGCAAATGTTTTATGACTGGGTTTGACGACACAAGAAATGTGTGGAACTTAAAGGTGACTACGTCGAAAAAAGTTAAATTGGTTTGAGCGTTTGACGTCACTTAACGTCAAAAACTTTTACCGCTGTGCTCCGGGTGTGAGTATGCTTATTTATAAGATCGAGAAAAATTCACACTTGTAGTTCATTTTTATTTACAAATTTTTTTTCACTTATCGTGTAAACTCTACTTTAAATGAAAATTGCAATTTCTTTTTTTCAACAAATTAAATAACAAAATTACAGAGATTGTCCACGAACTTTACGGACAGCCCTCGTATATATATGATTAGCACTGTTAAAATTCAGTCCATAATTGTAGCTTTATAAAAATGGGGTGGGGGGGGGGGGGGGGAGGGGGGGGATTGATTCCTTCCAAAACTTTAGCTAAGAAAATACGGACTGTTGTGGCCACGTTCATATGGTAATTAGATTTACATACATGTACATCTATACCATCACTGCATAAAGTTGTGATTAAGATCCTAGCCCGTGGCGAGGTGTACTTATACATCTATACCATCACTGCATAAAGTTGTGATTAAGATACCTAGCCTGTGGTGAGGTGTACTTATCACAACAATATGATAAAGTTGTGATTAAGATCCTAGTCTGTGGCGAGGTGTACTTATCACAACAATATGATAAAGTTGTTATTAAGATCCTAGCCTGTGGCGAGGTGTACTTATCACAACAATATGATAAAGTTGTGATTAAGATCCTAGCCTGTGGTGAGGTGTACTTATCACAACAATATGATACAGTTGTGATTAAGATCCTAGCCTGTGGCGAGGTGTACTTATCACAACAATATGATAAAGTTGTGATTAAGATCCTAGTCTGTGGCGAGGTGTACTTATCACAATAATATGATAAAGTTGTGATTAAGATCCTAGCCTGTGGCGAGGTGTACTTATCACAACAATATGATAAAGTTGTGATTAAGATCCTAGCCTGTGGCGAGGTGTACTTATCACAATAATATGATAAAGTTGTGATTAAGATCCTAGTCTGTGGCGAGGTGTACTTATCACAATAATATGATAAAGTTGTGATTAAGATCCTAGCCTGTGGCGAGGTGTACTTATCACAACAATATGATAAAGTTGTGATTAAGATCCTAGTCTGTGGCGAGGTGTACTTATCACAATAATATGATAAAGTTGTGATTAAGATCCTAGCCTGTGGCGAGGTGTACTTATCACAACAATATGATAAAGTTGTGATTAAGATCCTAGCCTGTGGCGAGGTGTACTTATCACAATAATATGATAAAGTTGTGATTAAGATCCTAGCCCGTGGCGAGGTGTACTTATACATCTATACCATCACTGCATAAAGTTGTGATTAAGATACCTAGCCTGTGGTGAGGTGTACTTATCACAACAATATGATAAAGTTGTGATTAAGATCCTAGTCTGTGGCGAGGTGTACTTATCACAACAATATGATAAAGTTGTTATTAAGATCCTAGCCTGTGGCGAGGTGTACTTATCACAACAATATGATAAAGTTGTGATTAAGATCCTAGCCTGTGGTGAGGTGTACTTATCACAACAATATGATACAGTTGTGATTAAGATCCTAGCCTGTGGCGAGGTGTACTTATCACAACAATATGATAAAGTTGTGATTAAGATCCTAGTCTGTGGCGAGGTGTACTTATCACAATAATATGATAAAGTTGTGATTAAGATCCTAGCCTGTGGCGAGGTGTACTTATCACAACAATATGATAAAGTTGTGATTAAGATCCTAGCCTGTGGCGAGGTGTACTTATCACAATAATATGATAAAGTTGTGATTAAGATCCTAGTCTGTGGCGAGGTGTACTTATCACAATAATATGATAAAGTTGTGATTAAGATCCTAGCCTGTGGCGAGGTGTACTTATCACAACAATATGATAAAGTTGTGATTAAGATCCTAGTCTGTGGCGAGGTGTACTTATCACAATAATATGATAAAGTTGTGATTAAGATCCTAGCCTGTGGCGAGGTGTACTTATCACAACAATATGATAAAGTTGTGATTAAGATCCTAGCCTGTGGCGAGGTGTACTTATCACAATAATATGATAAAGTTGTGATTAAGATCCTAGTCTGTGGCGAGGTGTACTTATCACAATAATATGATAAAGTTGTGATTAAGATCCTAGCCTGTGGCGAGGTGTACTTATCACAACAATATGATAAAGTTGTGATTAAGATCCTAGCCTGTGGCGAGGTGTACTTATCACAACAATATGATAAAGTTGTGATTAAGATCCTAGCCTGTGGCGAGGTGTACTTATCACAACAATATGATAAAGTTGTGATTAAGATCCTAGCCTGTGGCGAGGTGTACTTATCACAACAATATGATAAAGTTGTGATTAAGATCCTAGCCTGTGGCGAGGTGTACTTATCACAACAGTATGATGAAGTTGTGATTAAGATCCTAGCCTGTGGCGAGGTGTACTTATCACAACAATATGATAAAGTTGTGATTAAGATCCTAGCCTGTGGCGAGGTGTACTTATCACAACAATATGATAAAGTTGTGATTAAGATCCTAGCCTGTGGCGAGGTGTACTTATCACAACAAGATGATAAAGTTGTGATTAAGATCCTAGCCTGTGGCGAGGTGTACTTATCACAACAATATGATAAAGTTGTGATTAAGATCCTAGCCTGTGGCGAGGTGTACTTATCACAACAATATGATAAAGTTGTGATTAAGATCCTAGCCTGTGGCGAGGTGTACTTATCACAACAATATGATAAAGTTGTGATTAAGATCCTAGCCTGTGGCGAGGTGTACTTATCACAACAATATGATAAAGTTGTGATTAAGATCCTAGCCTGTGGCGAGGTGTACTTATCACAACAATATGATAAAGTTGTGATTAAGATCCTAGCCTGTGGCGAGGTGTACTTATCACAATAATATGATACAGTTGTGATTAAGATCCTAGCCTGTGGCGAGGTGTACTTATCACAACAATATGATAAAGTTGTGATTAAGATCCTAGCCTGTGGCGAGGTGTACTTATCACAACAATATGATAAAGTTGTGATTAAGATCCTAGCCTGTGGCGAGGTGTACTTATCACAACAATATGATAAAGTTGTGATTAAGATCCTAGCCTGTGGCGAGGTGTACTTATCACAATAATATGATAAAGTTGTGATTAAGATCCTAGACTGTGGCGAGGTGTACTTATCACAACAATATGATAAAGTTGTGATTAAGATCCTAGCCTGTGGCGAGGTGTACTTATCACAACAATATGATAAAGTTGTGATTAAGATCCTAGCCTGTGACGAGGTGTACTTATCACAACAATATGATAAAGTTGTGATTAAGATCCTAGCCTGTGGCGAGGTGTACTTATCACAATAATATGATAAAGTTGTGATTAAGATCCTAGCCTGTGGCGAGGTGTACTTATCACAACAATATGATAAAGTTGTGATTAAGATCCTAGCCTGTGGCGAGGTGTACTTATCACAATAATATGATAAAGTTGTGATTAAGATCCTAGCCTGTGGCGAGGTGTACTTATCACAACAATATGATAAAGTTGTGATTAAGATCCTAGCCTGTGGCGAGGTGTACTTATCACAAAAATATGATAAAGTTGTGATTAAGATCCTAGCCTGTGGCGAGGTGTACTTATCACAATAATATGATAAAGTTGTGATTAAGATCCTAGCCTGTGGCGAGGTGTACTTATCACAATAATATGATAAAGTTGTGATTAAGATCCTAGCCTGTGGCGAGGTGTACTTATCACAATAATATGATAAAGTTGTGATTAAGATCCTAGCCTGTGGCGAGGTGTACTTATCACAACAATATGATAAAGTTGTGATTAAGATCCTAGCCTGTGGCGAGGTGTACTTATCACAACAATATGATAAAGTTGTGATTAAGATCCTAGCCTGTGGCGAGGTGTACTTATCACAACAATATGATAAAGTTGTGATTAAGAATATGATAAAGTTGTGATTAAGATCCTAGCCTGTGGCGAGGTGTACTTATCACAATAATATGATAAAGTTGTGATTAAGATCCTAGCCTGTGGCGAGGTGTACTTATCACAATAATATGATAAAGTTGTGATTAAGATCCTAGCCTGTGGCGAGGTGTACTTATCACAACAATATGATAAAGTTGTGATTAAGATCCTAGCCTGTGGCGAGGTGTACTTATCACAACAATATGATACAGTTGTGATTAAGATCCTAGCCTGTGGCGAGGTGTACTTATCACAACAATATGATAAAGTTGTGATTAAGATCCTAGCCTGTGGCGAGGTGTACTTATCACAATAATATGATAAAGTTGTGATTAAGATCCTAGCCTGTGGCGAGGTGTACTTATCACAACAATATGATAAAGTTGTGATTAAGATCCTAGCCTGTGGCGAGGTGTACTTATCACAACAATATGATAAAGTTGTGATTAAGATCCTAGCCTGTGGCGAGGTGTACTTATCACAATAATATGATAAAGTTGTGATTAAGATCCTAGCCTGTGGCGAGGTGTACTTATCACAACAATATGATAAAGTTGTGATTAAGATCCTAGCCTGTGGCGAGGTGTACTTATCACAATAATATGATAAAGTTGTGATTAAGATCCTAGACTGTGGCGAGGTGTACTTATCACAACAATATGATAAAGTTTGTCAGTGACTTGCAACAGATCAGTGGTATTCATTGTTACTTCAATAAAACTGATCACCACGATATAACAGAAATATTAGTGTTGATAGTGACGTGGCACACCTATAACTTATATCTATGTTTTGTGAAGAAAAAGTTTAAACAGTGATGGTCAACAATTCCACCAATATCAACAAAATGAACAATCACCTCTAAACAGCGATGGTCAACAATTCCATCAATATCAACCAAATGAACAATCACCTCTAAACAGTGATGGTCAACAATTCCACCAATATCAACAAAATGAACAATCACCTATAAACAGCGATGGTCAACAATTCCACCAATATCAACAAAATGAACAATCACCTCTAAACAGTGATGGTCAACAATTCCACCAATATCAACAAAATGAACAATCACCTATAAACAGCGATGGTCAACAATTCCACCAATATCAACAAAATGAACAATCACCTCTAAACAGTGATGGTCAACAATTCCACCAATATCAACAAAATGAACAATCACCTCTAAACAGCGATGGTCAACAATTCCATCAATATCAACAAAATGAACAATCACCTCCAAACAGCGATGGTCAACAATTCCACCAATATCAACAAAACGAACAATCACCTCCAAATAGCGATGGTCAACAATTCCACCAATATCAACACAATGAACAATCACCTCCAAACAGCGATGGTCAACAATTCCACCAATATCAACAAAACGAACAATCACCTCCAAATAGCGATGGTCAACAATTCCACCAATATCAACACAATGAACAATCACCTCCAAACAGCGATGGTCAACAATTCCACCAATATCAACAAAACGAACAATCACCTATAAACAGCGATGGTCAACAATTCCACCAATATCAACAAAATGAACAATCACCTCTAAACAGTGATGGTCAACAATTCCACCAATATCAACACAACGAACAATCACCTCCAAACAGCGATGGTCAACAATTCCACCAATATCAACACAATGAACAATCACCTCCAAACAGCGATGGTCAACAATTCCACCAATATCAACCAAATGAACAATCACCTCCAAACAGCGATGGTCAACAATTCCACCAATATCAACAAAACGAACAATCACCTCTAAATAGCGATGGTCAACAATTCCACCAATATCAACAAAATGAACAATCACCTCTAAACAGCGATGGTCAACAATTCCATCAATATCAACAAAATGAACAATCACCTCTAAATAGCGATGGTCAACAATTCCACCAATATCAACAAAACGAACAATCACCTCCAAATAGCGATGGTCAACAATTCCACCAATATCAACACAATGAACAATCACCTCCAAAAAGCGATGGTCAACAATTACACCAATATCAACAAAATGAATAATCACCTCCAAACAGCGATGGTCAACAATTCCACCAATATCAACAAAACGAACAATCACCTCTAAACAGCGATGGTCAACATTTCCACCAATATCAACAAAATGAACAATCACCTCTAAACAGTGATGGTCATCAATTCCACCAATATCAACACAACGAAAAATCACCTCCAAACAGCGATGGTCAACAATTCCACCAATATCAACACAATGAACAATCACCTCTAAACAGCGATGGTCAACAAGTCCACCAATATCAACAAAATGAACAATCACCTCTAAACAGTGATGGTCATCAATTCCACCAATATCAACACAACGAAAAATCACCTCCAAACAGCGATGGTCAACAATTCCACCAATATCAACACAATGAACAATCACCTCCAAACAGCGATAGTCAACAATTCCACCAATATCAACACAACGAACAATCACCTTCAAACAGCGATGGTCAACAATTCCACCAATATCAACACAATGAACAATCACCTCTAAACAGTGATGGTCAACAATTCCACCAATATCAACAAAATGAACAATCACCTCCAAACAGTGATGGTCAACAATTCCACCAATATCAACAAAATGAACAATCACCTCTAAACAGTGATGGTCAACAAGTCCACCAATATCAACAAAATGAACAATCACCTCTAAACAGTGATGGTCATCAATTCCACCAATATCAACACAACGAAAAATCACCTCCAAACAGCGATGGTCAACAATTCCACCAATATCAACACAATGAACAATCACCTCCAAACAGCGATGGTCAACAATTCCACCAATATCAACACAACGAACAATCACCTTCAAACAGCGATGGTCAACAATTCCACCAATATCAACACAATGAACAATCACCTCTAAACAGTGATGGTCAACAATTCCACCAATATCAACAAAATGAACAATCACCTCCAAACAGTGATGGTCAACAATTCCACTAATATCAACAAAATGAACAATCACCTCTAAACAGTGATGGTCATCAATTCCACCAATATCAACACAATGAACAATCACCTCTAAACAGTGATGGTCAACATTTCTACCAATATCAACAAAATGAACAATCACCTCCAAACAGCGATGGTCAACAATTCCACCAATATCAACAAAACGAACAATCACCTCTAAACAGCGATGGTCAACATTTCCACCAATATCAACAAAATGAACAATCACCTCTAAACAGCGATGGTCAACAAGTCCACCAATATCAACACAACGAACAATCACCTCCAAACAGCGATGGTCAACAATTCCACCAATATCAACAAAACGAACAATCACCTCCAAATAGCGATGGTCAACAATTCCACCAATATCAACAAAACGAACAATCACCTCCAAACAGCGATGGTCAACAATTCCACCAATATCAACAAAACGAACAATCACCTCCAAATAGCGATGGTCAACAATTCCACCAATATCAACAAAACGAACAATCACCTCCAAACAGCGATGGTCAACAATTCCACCAATATCAACAAAACGAACAATCACCTCCAAACAGCGATGGTCAACAATTCCACCAATATCAACACAACGAACAATCACCTCCAAACAGCGATGGTCAACAATTCCACCAATATCAACACAACGAACAATTACCTCCAAACAGCGATGGTCAACAATTCCACCAATATCAACAAAATGAATAATCACCGCCAAACAGCGATGGTCAACAATTCCACCAATATCAACACAACGAACAATCACCTCCAAACAGCGATGGTCAACAATTCCACCAATATCAACAAAACGAATGATCACCTCCAAACAGCGATGATCAACAATTCCACCAATATCAACACAACGAACAATCACCTCCAAACAGCGATGGTCAACAATTCCACCAATATCAACAAAATGAACAATCACCTCTCACATTCACTCACTGAACGCAAAAAGACCACTGCATATGATATTGTTAATCTTAATGAGAAATACATGAAATGTAGAAATATAGATTAATAGATAATCTTACTGTAAGTAACAGATTTTCGGCCAGCATCTTGATTAGTCACATTAAATTTATATCCATCCTGGTTGATACTTTCACCATTGATCAGTATTGTTGCTGTGTGACGTCCAAGTTTCGGTGACATGTAGTACACTTTATAACACCCTTGTTTGGCGGTAAAATCTTCCACTAATGGCTTCTGAATTTTGTCATCGGGATCTTTGATCTCAACACGAATATCAACTCCACCTGCAGGGGAAAAACACGTTTATTCAATTTTAATGTGTTTTTCGTGTAATAAAAAGTGAACATTATTCTGAACCCGCATTTGACACCAAATTTTGTCACAGAGAGGCGATTTGATCAGTTGTTGTTATAATTCGGTGCTAACTTTGGTGATTTGGATGGACTTAATATTGTATTTAATATTTAATCATGAGAAAGATTGGCAATGGTTGACGGAATGTGACTGAATTTATTACACTGAACCTGGTTGCTGCATTCTATTTTAAAATATATTTACCTTCTGTTTGTGGAGCGCCATCTACATTGTATAAGTTGATGGTAATAGGAATATCCTCTACGTCTGCTGGTATATCACTCATGGTAACGTTAGTGTTTGGAATATACAGTGACGAAGACCATATCTTCCCAACATTGTCTGTAAATTTTGTGAAGCCATCGCCCATATTGTCCTGGTGAAACTACAATATAATAAACAAGTAATTCTTCAACAGCACAAATTCTTTCCTACAAATGCATATATTACTAAGGTTTGCTATAACTTTTGCTAATTTCGCTATGGCATTAGAAGGCTTTCCCTACACAGTCATAAGAATGATTACATTATTAACCTCTGCAATGACCTTAGCTTAGCTCGCTATGACATTAGAAGGCCTTCCCTACACAGTCATAAGAATGATTACATTATTAACCTCTGCAATGACCTTAGCTTAGCTCGCTATGGCATTAGAAGGCCTTCCCTACACAGTCATAAGAATGATTACATTATTAACTCCTGCAATGACCTTAGCTTAGCTCGCTATGGCATTAGAAGGCCTTCCCTACACAGTCATAAGAATGATTACATTATTAACTCCTGCAATGACCTTAGCCTAGCTCGCTATGACATTAGAAGGCCTTCCCTACACAGTCATAAGAATGATTACATTATTAACCTCTGCAATGACCTTAGCTTAGCTCGCTATGGCATTAGAAGGCCTTCCCTACACAGTCATAAGAATGATTACATTATTAACCTCTGCAATGACCTTAGCTTAGCTCGCTATGGCATTAGAAGGCCTTCCCTACACAGTCATAAGAATGATTACATTATTAACTCCTGCAATGACCTTAGCCTAGCTCGCTATGGCATTAGAAGGTCTTCCATACACAGTCATAAGAATGATTACATTATTAACCTCTGCAATGACCTTAGCTTAGCTCGCTATGACATTAGAAGGCCTTCCCTACACAGTCATAAGAATGATTACATTATTAACTCCTGCAATGACCTTAGCCTAGCTCGCTATGGCATTAGAAGGCCTTCCATACACAGACATAAGAATGATTACATTATTAACCTCTACAATGACCTTAGCTTAGCTCGCTATGGCATTATTTAGTGCTTCCTTATAGAGTTATAAGATTGCTTACATTGCAAAGATGTATATGTCCTTTGGTGGACTGGTACACGTGACACAGTGTTTCCCTGCACAATCATAAGAATGCTTAGATTATGAAGGTTTCCTATAAGAAGAACTTAAAGATACCAAAGGGGTAATCAGAATCTGTATATCGAAGAAGAACAGACAACACAATAGCCGAAAGAAAAAGTACAAACAGACAAACAACGATCTACAAACCATACATATAAAACTAAAGATCGAGTAGCACGAACCCCACCAAAAACCCGAGGGTGAACTCAGGTGCTCCGGAAGGTTATGCAGTTCCTGCTCCACTAGTGACACCCGTCGTGTTAATCTAGTTACAAACCCGATATTAAGTCATGAACGAAGAAAGGACCGGGAAGTGTTTACGACACGTGGAACATATCCGTGGTCATTTGTGACACAGATATTCCATAGCGGTCAACCAAGTCATGGTAGCGACCGTAAAACTTTCGAAGTGATGACTTCAACTTAACTAAGAGGAACCCTTGGTTCAGTAGCTTCCTTGGCTAGATTCGTATATGTGACGCAAGACTTATGTGCACAGTCGTAAACATGCTTACATTACAAAGTTGTGTATGTCATTTGCTAGACTCGTACATGTTATGAAGAATAAGTGTTTTGTGTACAGTCGGAACAGTGTTTACGTCAACATAAATTTGTTCTGACTTTTGCTAGACTCATACATGTCATGAAGCTGTTTCCCTGTAAAGTCTTAAGAATGCTCGTCAGAAAATTAAATCATAAGATTGTTTACAGTAAGTGCATATTGCCGTATCAAAGTTTACATGATGTGGACAAGCTTGTCAGTGACTTACAGTAGCTCGATTGTTTCCGAATAAATAATATGGCTTCATCTGTCAATAATACTGATCGCCACAATCTAACTACAAATTGTTTTGTTTTTGCTGTGGTCAAACATAAAAGTGTAATCTATGCGTTGTCATGACAAAGGAAATAAAATATGTATAAATACAAAAATGTATGTGTTATACCTGAACATCAGCGTTGTCATGGGGATTAGTGTCAAAAGGTCGTGTATTAATATCTCTCAATCTGTCAATTATCTGGTCTTTGAAGTTCAAGAACTCGGTTGGAGTTCCATATGTCGAAACAGAGATTGCGAATTCATTTGAATCATCTAAATTTCCTTTGTGGAAATTTAAAGAACTAAGTTGATCTTGTAATCTCTTTTTCTTTGAGCTGACGGCATTCAGCACTTCATTCTTAACCTCTTCTCTCCGTTCTTCAATCTTCTTAATACATTTCTCAAAAGCAATATCGATGTCATTAGTAAGTTTGTCTTGAACTGTGTCGAGATTAGATATAATTCCATCCACGATATTTAGTGTATTCTCTGCAGTTAACTGCTTGTGTTTTACTTCAGAAACCAATGTTTCCACCGACTTCTTGGTTTCTAGGTAAACCTCCGAAAGTGGCCGAAGTTTATGTCCTTTTGCTTCCGAGTGAGACTGTACGGCACAGATCGCACAAACAGGTTGATCACAGGTATCAGAAATACAATAATAGGCAAATTGTTGATCTTCATGACCTTTTATAGGACAATGTTGTATGATTTGGAATTCTTCTATTGTACGATCCTTGAGGTCATTGACGTTTATAATATCATGTTTCTTGGTTACTTTTGTTTTCATGTGAGCGTCTGTGCAGTCATTACAAAGAAACTGTGAACATTCCTTACATCTGTGTGTACCACGTCTTTTATTGGTACATTCGTCACACGTGATAGCCGTTTCATTTGTTTGTACTTTCAAATAATTAACCAGATAATCTCTACTACCGTCTCGACGGAAGTTCTTAACGTCACCATTCGGAATAATGTGTGATTCGTTACACTCGGGACAGAAAACTGCATCACGTGTTTTCAGCGTTTCCAGACAAGTTTCGCACACACAGTGAAGACAAGGTAGTGATCTGGGTATATGATCATCATCATTAAAATCTTCATTACAAACATAACATTCTAGAAACTTGTGTCGAACGTGCTCTATTTGTGGGCGAATGGATATCTTGCTTTGAACGCGAAGTGGTTGTGTCATGACAGGGTGATATGTTGCTGTAGACATTTTGGAATTCTAAAAATATAAATAGGACTTGAGCAAGTTAATGCTTTCTTTACCTGACAAAAAAATGAACATGTTAAGTCATAAAAAAGACAATTAATAATATTTTATATATAGAATTTACATTTCCTAATTCAATAAAAACGTAGATATTAAACTGAGTGCGCATGACAAGTTTCTGGACTAATCTTCATCAGGCACTCTCAAATTCAAAATATTTGAAAGTCAAATAATTAAAAGTCTTTGTGAACAAGAAACCCAAATAGTCCAAACAGGACAGCCAACTTCTTTTTTATTCTTGGTGTTTTAACGCCACTTTCAGCAATATTTCAGCTATATCATGGCGACCAGTTTTAGTGGTGGAAGAAGCCGGAGTACCCGGAGAGAACCACCGACCATGGGCAAGCAACTGGTAAGCATATGTCATAGGGAGGAGAACTTTAGCTTTAATAATACTAGTAATTACATGATTTAAGAAATGTATATTTCGATAAAAAATATATCTAATAAACCATGTCAGTGCCTTGGTTATATATAAGTACAGAAATTACTTTCGACAGGAACATCAGCAGTTACCTTGGTTATATATAAGTACAGAAATTACTATCGACAGGAGCATCAGCTGTTACCTTGGTTGTATATAAGTACAGAAATTACTATCGACAGGAACATCAGCAGTTACCTTGGTTGTATATAAGTACAGAAATTACTATCGACAGGAACATCAGCAGTTACCTTGGTTATATATAAGTACAGAAATTACTATCGACAGGAACATCAGCAGTTACCTTGGTTGTATATAAGTACAGAAATTACTATCGACAGGAACATCAGCAGTTACCTTGGTTGTATATAAGTACAGAAATTACTATCGACAGGAAAATCAGCAGTTACCTTGGTTGTATATAAGTACAGAAATTACTATCGACAGGAACATCAGCAGTTACCTTGGTTGTATATAAGTACAGAAATTACTATCGACAGGAACAATATGGAAAAATGAGAATAAAACAATAAGATATCTTAATGATTCTAATAGAAACCTACCTTAAAATCGATGTCTATAATATAAGTCGACAAAGTCACTTGTTTTATACACTACGTTCCATTTCTATGTATTAATTTCTCGTTGCTAATCACGTCTATTGTCAGATACAAAAGAATAATGAACTGTGATGTTACGCTTTAAAGACAACAAAACGTGTACAATGCACAAGTGTATTTAACATATAACTTTTCATTGAACTTAATAACTTACTAACAAGATTTGTATTTAATGAATTAAAAAGATGATACAGTGAAAACGAATGCTTTTAGATTTGAAATCGGAAGAAATTTGAAACTGTAGAAAACTTGACAGATTTCTGATCACATGTAGGTATGTTTAAACTGATATTGTATTCAATAACTTTAGTTTATAGACCAGTTGATGGTTGTTTTTGTTATAAAGTCTTTGAATGTCACATCACAGGGAGTAGGGTTAGGGTGCTTAACCTACTTTACCTCTTCGATATTCTCTAACGTTTATTAAACAATATTTCAGTTATATCTGGCAGATATTTACCAATATACAGTCAAACTTGCCCATGCGGTCAACTCTATTAAGCAGTCACCTGTATTAAAAGATAACCTTTTTCTTCTTCTCCTGTCATAGAAAATGTCGTATGAATTGAACCTCTTTTAAGAGGTCACCTGTCTAATAAGGCAACCTTTTCTTTCTCCCAATGGAGTCCTCTTAATACAGGTTTGACTGTATAATATAAAATGATTCAAGCCAGTGCCAGATTTAGGACCAATGAGGCCCTGTGCTAGTTAAGTTTTGAGGCCCCTTACTTGGGCCCTGAAGGAGGTAGACCCGGTAGGCCTACACAGGCAGTCAACTCTATCATTATGTCTGGAATCGCTCCTAAACAGAACGCCTTCAAATTTAAAATTGCACCACAGAAGCAAAAATCCATCGTAAAATTCTTTTTTTTGGTAGGAAGATGCCCCCCCCCCCCCCCCCCCCCCCCTGGCCAACGGGTCCATGTACTTAAGCACACATAAGCACAATGGTAAATCCGTCCCTGATTCAAGCATATATCTTATAAATATATTAATTTATTTGATATAAAATTACATTTACTGTTTATAATCAGATTTATTTTTCTTAAATATCATTTAACTTTTAAGCATATCATAAGAAAGGTTTGACGATACCAAATGATTGATCAGAAACCATGACAACGTAATGGCTAATAGTCAAACATACACAAACTATGGTCGATATAGCAAAATACAGAAGAATCAAAATGAAACCTCGAACCCAATTAAAACTCGGTGAACTTAGGTGCTTCAAAAGCGTAAGTATATTTTGTAGATAGAGTGACTGGTATCTGCCATTGTCACATATAGGTTATATGACACAGTAACTATTATATTATAATAACAGTTGCACATTCGCTGTATTCGTTTTACATGGTAATTGTTCTAAAAAGTGTTGAAACATGCCATGAAAATACTCTGCGAAAAAACTACTAATGTAATTAGCTTTCATCCTTAGTGTTCGATCTAATAGAATAAAATGAAAAACAAAAAAATACCACACTGTCGAAACAATTCTAAAATCAAATATCAAAATCTTGGAAAAGCGACACCCAAACACCCAAATACATGACCGCTTGCTTTCCTGGCTTGTTACAGACACGTTGATAAAAAGTGGCGGTTAAACTAGCTTTGATTTAAAAAACGAAGATTTTTTCCCCAGAGATGGATAGCAGATCTAAACAGCTGTTCCAGAAATCTTTATCAACCGACATCTATATACCAAACACAGTCGTTGTACCCAGTGATACTGCAGTTGATGATGAAAAGGTAGTTCTGACCATACGACTATTTAATGAGGAATTAATACCAGTTTTCGATGGTAAGTGCTATAAACACGAACGTTATTACCGGCGACCCAAACGAACTTTGAACTGGTACAGTAAACTTAAGGGAAAAAAAAGATACATTGAAGTTCGAATGATTATAGTTCCTTATGATGAAGTATGATAGTTGTTGTCATGGTGATGATGTAAAGCTGCATGTTCTTGTCGTGAGATGTGATAGTTATCTCTATATGTCAATAATCTAAACGTATAGTGTCTGTGATTTTGTATCTAACTAAATATTTCAAATGCATGTATTAACATAAAGTAACCGATTAGAAAATATAAAGTGAACCTTTTGTTGATTTATATCGTGAAAATGTCACCAGAAAATCTCTCAAGAATTTAGCAGCTTTTTACATTTATTGCAATATACACGTGTTTACCCCATAACCCATATTAGGTCACCAGTATTGGTCAATAACCATGCAGGTTATGCACAAATAGGGGTTCATGAGTTTCGTGCAGTTGTTCCGTTTATCTTCACATTTTTGTACCCTTGACCTTGTTTTGTATATCTAGTATGTGATTCTGTTATATCCATTCAGTGTTCTGCTTTGGTTTTCAGCTACAGCTGATATCTGTGTTGAAATAAAGGACCCGGATAATGAAATTTTACGACCGTCAGCAGAAGATTATACTGAGAAAGATGGCACATATAAAGTATACTTTGTTGCTCCTAAAGCCGGACGTTATAATGCGCATGTGTTAGTCAACAACAAATGTATAAATACAGCAGGTTATCAGTTTAGTGCACTAGGACAATATTCTTACAACAAACGTAAGTGTTCTTAAGACGAATGTCTATCAAATATTGACACGAAAGGTTTGGACAGCTTATGGTGTAAAGGTGCTACACGTATATAACCCCATCCCATAGACACACAAACAAAGAGGAATGTAATACACAAAAATGTATACAAAATCTCGAGTAATGCAAACTGCAATTCAGTGAATATGTGCAGCTGGCATTGTAACTAACCATTAGAAGTAATATGCTTCAAAATGAATAATAACCATATTTTGTCACTGGAAAATTATTGAAGATTAAGAACGGTATATGACTAGGTACTCGATGTATGCTTATCACATAAATAAAATGAAAAACAAAGAAATACCACACTGTCGGAACAACTCCAAAATACCACACTGTCGGAACAACTCCAAAATACCACACTGTCGGAACAACTCCAAAATATCACACTGTCGGAACAACTCCAAAATACCACACTGTCAGAACAACTCCAAAATCAAATATCAAAATCGCAGAAATAGGCAGCATGGATATCCCTAACACACAAATACATGACCAACCACTCAACGGCTTGGTATAGGCACTTTAATAATAGAAACTAACCTAAGATAGTGTTGTGAGCCCATACCTTCCCTCTTAGTGAAATGATTTGGCTATGCAAGCGCTTTCCACATGTGAGTAAAATGTCAACCCTCACAAACAACTGGGAGAACAGCGTTATCACAAAGAACGCTATAATCTTGAACATTATACATAATATACTTAGTCTTCGTGACACAGAAGTTGTCATATATATACTATTAGTTCTATTACATCTATTACAACCAAAACTAATCTTCACACTGCATTATCTTTCACTATTAGTAGTGACTTATTATTATTATTATTATTATCAGAGATGTGTACATGTCTCCGTTTTTATATACAATGTATGAATACATAGCAATTATGTTATAATTAAATGTCTTTTATCTTGTGATGTACTTTTAATGTTAATTAGATCACGCCAATATATACTGTGCTATTTCCATTAAAATATTGAATTGAATTGAATTGAATTGAATTACAAAGAGCCAATGGCCTCAATCAATGCCTAAATATTAGATAGTATACAAGGCCATCGTAAGACATAATTTAATTAAACCATGTCGAACTTCGTTACAAGTTACATAACATTACCATTATCCTCAGATAATATGAAAAAGAAAATGTAATTTCATATTTCTTTTCAAGGAAAACATTCCTTTAGAAGTTCTCTACGACTAACGACAGGTAAAAGTTGAAGTAATAAATGTTTGTCAGTGACAAAAGTAATAAATGTTTGTCTGTGACAAAAGTAATTAATGTTTGTCAGTGACAAAAGTAATAAATGTTTGTCAGTGACAAAAGTAATAAATGTTTGTCTGTGAGATGATTTTGTCTTGTTGATATTGTATGTGAACTTGTTTATTGCAACAGAAGTTTAATCTTGATGGTATTATTGGTGGGATAACTCTGGTCGAAATGAGTTGATCCTTTATAGGTGGACTTGGTGCTGTCTTGGTATTGTTGGTGGGAATATTTACGGTGGCAGGGATGATATTGTCAGTTGTGGAATTTCTACGGTGGGAGAAGTTGATCTTGTCGTTGTTGGTAAAATTGGTCAGGACAAGAGAGTTTGGTTTTTTCGTTATTATTTTTCGTCTGTGGAATGGAATTTATCGTAACAAGAGAGGTTGGTTTTTTCGTTATTATTTTTCGTCTGTGGAATGGAATCTGTCGTGACAAGAGAGATTATTTTTTTCGGTATTATTTTTCGTCTGTGGAATGGAATTGGTCGTGACAAGAGAGGTTGATTTTTCCGTTATTATTTTTCGTCTGTGGAATGGAATCTGTCGTGACAAGAGAGGTTGTTTTTTTCGTTATTATTTTTCGTCTGTGGAATGGAATCTGTCGTGACAAGAGAGGTTGGTTTTTTCGTTATTATTTTTCGTCTGTGGAATGGAATCTGTCGTGACAAGAGAGGTTGTTTTTTTTGTTATTATTTTTCGTCTGTGGAATGGAATCTGTCAGGGCGAAATGGTGTGGTCTCTTTATTGTTGATTAAGTTGGTAATGGCGTGAGGTATGATATTGTTATTATTGATGGTGGGTTTTGGTTATGGTGAGAATGAATGGTTTCGCATATTGAACTATCTATAGCAAAATGGATTGTTCTGAAGTTTGATGGTGAATTTGTTTACAGCGAAAAAGGGGTTGGTTTGTTTATTGCTGGTGAAGAATCTTAGCTGATTAACAGACATCTATTGATATGCTGGAAGTCGTATCTATTTGGTAGCTTAAGGAACATTAAAATAGTGACGGTTCTGAACCACCGTGAACCGTAATGAAAGAAAAATAGAACAAACGTCATGTCATGGGATAAGTACACACATGAGGCGGCGTTAAACCCTACCGAAAACTTGATTTTCAAGTACTACGTCATTCTCAACTAACAATAAAAAAATGGAATACAATTCCCACTTTATAATTATGAACCATGACAGGTTCATAACAATATACTAGTATTGGATTACATTGATAGACGCTTAAGAGATTATGCAGGTTCTATTGCTCCAAACAATGAAAAATGCTTTTTTTTTATTTTACAAAGAGCACATTTATGTTTGATAAGAAGGAATCGGCTGATTGTAAAACAGTACAGGAAAAGTTGATATAAAGATATCACCTCTTGTTATTGATTAATCTATTATTTAACATCAAATTAAACGTTTTTAAGTTATAAGTACTTATTTGTTTCAGGCAACACATCGTCAAGAAGCACCTCAGAAATGACAACTGGTTAGTACAATATTATCTGTTATCTCTATAGGCACTCATCACCATCATGATTTTGAGTCTAATCATAATCCATCATACCTCTGATTAGGCGTCTAAGGATAACCACTTCCCCGATTATGAGTCTAAACGAGACTCTAATCAGTATGGTGATAGTGTTAAGACTAATTATCAGCTGATAGTTTATTTCGAGGCTGGTTATCAGTAGTTGAGGCTGCTATAATATTGTATTACTCGTATTCAGGGAGCTGATGGGTCATTGGTGTCCCTCGTGAATGAGTAAATGTACCATGGTTTTCCTCTCTTCATGCATATGTGACCTTAGCCTATGTTGACTATACTGTTTAGTCCCTTTGGTTTTCGGACTTCTACAGACTTTCAAATATTTTAGCTTTGAGCGTACCTGATGAAGGTTATTTAGAGCGTACCTGATAAAGGTTATTTAGAGTGTACCTGATGAAGGTTATTTAGAGCGTACCTGATGAAGATTATTTAGAGCGTACCTGGTGAAGGTTATTTAGAGCGTACCTGATAAAGGTTATTTAGAGTGTACCTGATGAAGGTTATTTAGAGCGTACCTGATGAAGATTATTTAGAGCGTACCTGGTGAAGGTTATTTAGAGCGTACCTGATGAAGGTTATTTAGAGCGTACCTGATGAAGGTTATTTAGAGCGTACCTGATGAAGGTTATTTAGAGCGTACCTGATGAAGGTTATTTAGAGCGTACCTGGTGAAGGTTATTTAGAGCGTTCCTGATGAAGGTTATTTAGAGCGTTCCCGATGAAGGTTATTTAGAGCGTACCTGATGAAGGTTATTTAGAGCGTACTTGATGAAGGTTATTTAGAGTGTACCTGATGAAGGTTATTTAGAGCGTACCTGATGAAGGTTATTTAGAGCGTACCTTATGAAGGTTATTTAGAGCGTACCTGACGACGGTTATTTAGAGCGTACCTGATGAAGGTTATTTAGAGCATACCTGATGAAGGTTATTTAGAGCGTACCTGACGACGGTTATTTAGAGCGTACCTGATGAAGGTTATTTAGAGCATACCTGATGAAGGTTATTTAGAGCGTACCTGACGACGGTTATTTAGAGCGTACCTGATGAAGGTTATTTAGAGCGTACCTGATGAAGGTTATTTAGAGCGTACTTGATGAAGGTTATTTAGAGTGTACCTGATGAAGGTTATTTAGAGCGTACCTGATGAAGGTTATTTAGAGCGTACCTGATGAAGGTTATTTAGAGCGTACCTGATGAAGTTTATTTTGAGCGTACCTGATGAAGGTTATTTAGAGCGTACCTGATGAAGGTTATTTAGAGCGTACCTGACGACGGTTATTTAGAGCGTACCTGATGAAGGTTATTTAGAGTGTACCTGATGAAGGTTATTTAGAGTGTACCTGATGAAGGTTATTTAGAGCGTACCTGATGAAGGTTATTTAGAGCGTACCTGATGAAGGTTATTTAGAGCGTACCTGATGAAGGTTATTTAGAGCGTACCTGATGAAGGTTATTTAGAGTGTACCTGATGAAGGTTATTTAGAGTGTACCTGATGAAGGTTATTTAGAGCGTACCTGATGAAGGTTATTTAGAGCGTACCTGATGAAGGTTATTTAGAGCGTACCTGATGAAGGTTATCCAGAAACACGTCGTGTGCACTAAATTTGATATCTACATTTATAAGCTCAGCACATTCCATTTTTGCAGTAAATCGCAAATAAATATACAATATACGTACATTGTCGGTAAATATAAAATTTATTTGTACGAGCTTTAGAAACAGGCAGAATAGCGAGCCTTTGGCAAGCTTTTCAGACCTGTTTCGCAGCGAGTACAAATGAATTTTATATTTAACGACAATGTACGTATATTGTGTTTATCCTGCAATGTCAAAAAAGTCGGAAAACTTGTCAGATTTAAACAAAAAGGACAGAAACAAGCGTCATTCCTCGCCTTTCATAAATGTTGTCAAGGGTGTCTTCTTCGTGGTCCGAGTTACATTAGTACCAGTTTCATACTTGTCTGCGCCCTTCGCTGTTACATAGCTACAGGGTACCAGGAAAGTTTATTCGTAGGCTGAAAAGTTTATTCGTAGGCTGAAAAGTTTATTCGTCTGCTACGAATAAAGCAAAAATTTATTCGTATAGCATATTTGTACAGCAAATGTACTGATTGCATTATAATGTAATATATTTTCCGTGAATGCGGATATAATATCTCACAGTCGTAACAATTGATTCAATTATCTTCTTTAGTCCTCGTGATGACAACAGACGTACTAAGTCATTGCTTCAAACCATTATAGAAGTAATTTGATATATCATTGTCTAAACAATACCAGTTTTACGATCGTCACCATGGCCTAGTTAACCGTTGCTGAATATTTGTATCACAAATGACTACATATATGTTTCTCTTTATCTTAATGACCATCCGGTCCTTCATTCATTCATGAATTATCACCAGGTTTGTAACAAGAGTAACACGACATGTACCACATGTGGAGCAGGAACTACTTATCTTTCAGGAGTACCTGCGTTCACCTACGGATTTTAGTGAGGTTCGTGTAGCTTTATCTTTAGTTGTGTGTGGAGTGCTTTGTAGACCATTGTTTGTTTTTTTGTCCTTTTTCTTGTGGTCATTGTATTGTCTATCCTTCCATTTACAGCTGCTGATTACCCCTTTTTGGTATCTTCAACCTTTTTCTTGTGGTCATTGTATTGTCTATCCTTCCATTTACAGCTGCTGATTACCCCTTTGGTATCTTCAACCTTTTTCTTGTGGCCATTGTATGGTCTATCCTTTCATTTACAGCTGCTGATTACCCCTTTGGTATCTTCAACCTTTTTCTTCTGGTCACTGTATTGTCTATCCTTCCATTTACAGCTGCTGATTACCACTTTTTGGTATCTTCAACCTTGTTCTTGTGGTCATTGTATTGTCTATCCTTCCATTTACAGCTGCTGATTACCCCTTTGGTATCTTCAACCTTTTTCCTGTGGCCATTGTATGGTCTATCCTTCCATTTACAGCTGCTGATTACCCCTTTGGTATCTTCAACCTTTTTCTTGTGGTCACTGTATTGTCTATCCTTCCATTTACAGCTGCTGATTACCCCTTTTTGGTATCTTCAACCTTGTTCTTGTGGTCATTGTATTGTCTATCCTTCCATTTACAGCTGCTAATTACCCCTTTGGTATCTTCAACCTTTTTCTTGTGGTCATTGTATTGTCTATCCTTCCATTTACAGCTGCTGATTACCCCTTTGGTATCTTCAACCTTTTTCTTGTGGTCATTGTATTGTCTATCCTTCCATTTACAGCTGCTGATTACCCTTTGGTATCTTCAACCTTTTTCTTGTGGTCATTGTATTGTCTATCCTTCCATTTACAGCTGCTGATTACTCCTTTGGTATCTTCAACCTTTTTCTTGTGGCCATTGTATGGTCTATCCTTCCATTTACAGCTGCTGATTACCCCTTTAGTATCTTCAACCTTTTTCTTGTGGTCATTGTATTGTCTATCCTTTCATTTACAGCTGCTGATTACCCCTTTGCTATCTTCAACATTTTTCTTGTGGCCATTGTATTGTCTATCCTTCCATTTACAGCTGCTGATTACCCTTTGGTATCTTCAACCTTTTTCTTGTGGTCATTGTATTGTCTATCCTTCCATTTACAGCTGCTGATTACCCCTTTGGTATCTTCAACCTTTTTCTTGTGGCCATTGTATGGTCTATCCTTCCATTTACAGCTGCTGATTACCCCTTTAGTATCTTCAACCTTTTTCTTGTGGTCATTGTATTGTCTATCCTTCCATTTACAGCTGCTGATTACCCCTTTTTGGTATCTTCAACCTTGTTCTTGTGGTCATTGTATTGTCTATCCTTCCATTTACAGCTGCTGATTACCCCTTTTTGGTATCTTCAACCTTTTTCTTGTGGTCATTGTATTGTCTATCCTTCCATTTACAGCTGCTGATTACCCCTTTGGTATCTTCAACCTTTTTCTTCTGGTCATTGTATTGTCTATCCTTCCATTTACAGCTGCTGATTACCCTTTGGTATCTTCAACCTTTTTCTTGTGGTCATTGTATTGTCTATCCTTCCATTTACAGCTGCTGATTACCCCTTTTTGGTATCTTCAACCTTTTTCTTGTGGTCTTTGTACCGGTATTGTCTATCCTTCCATTTACAGCTGCTGATTACCCTTTGGTATCTTCAACCTTGTTCTTGTGGTCATTGTATTGTCTATCTTTCCATTTACAGCTGCTGATTACCCCTTTGGTATCTTCAACCTTTTCCTTGTGGTCATTGTATTATCTATCCTTCCATTTACAGCTGCTGATTACCCTTTGGTATCTTCAACCTTTTTCTTGTGGTCATTGTATTTTCTATCCTTCCATTTACAGCTGCTGATTACCACTTTTTGGTATCTTCAACCTTGTTCTTGTGGTCATTGTATTGTCTATCCTTCCATTTACAGCTGCTGATTACCCTTTGGTATCTTCAACCTTTTTCTTGTGGTCATTGTATTGTCTATCCTTCCATTTACAGCTGCTGATTACCCCTTTGGTATCTTCAACCTTGTTCTTGTGGTCATTGTATTGTCTATCCTTCCATTTACAGCTGCTCATTACCCCTTTGGTATCTTCAACCTTTTTTTTGTGGTCACTGTATTGTCTATCCTTCCATTTACAGCTGCTGATTACCCTTTGGTATCTTCAACCTTTTTCTTGTGGTCATTGCATTGTCTATCCTTCCATTTACAACTGCTGATTACCACTTTTTGGTATCTTCAACCTTGTTCTTGTGGTCATTGTATTGTCTATCCTTCCATTTACAGCTGCTGATTACCACTTTGGTATCTTCAACCTTTTTCTTGTGGTCATTGTATTGTCTATCCTTCCATTTACAGCTGCTGATTACCCCTTTGGTATCTTCAACCTTTTTCTTGTGGTCACTGTATTGTCTATCCTTCCATTTACAGCTGCTGATTACCACTTTGGTATCTTCAACCTTTTTCTTGTGGTCACTGTATTGTCTATTCTTCCATTTACAGCTGCTGATTACCACTTTTTGGTATCTTCAACCTTGTTCTTGTGGTCATTGTATTGTCTATCCTTCCATTTACAGCTGCTGATTACCCTTTGGTATCTTCAACCTTTTTCTTGTGGTCATTGTATTGTCTATCCTTCCATTTACAGCTGCTGATTACCCTTTGGTATCTTCAACCTTTTTCTTGTGGTCATTGTATTGTCTATCCTTCCATTTACAGCTGCTGATTACCCCTTTGGTATCTTCAACCTTTTTCTTGTGGTCACTGTATGGTCTATCCTTCCATTTACAGCTGCTGATTACCCCTTTGGTATCTTCAACCTTTTTCTTGTGGTCACTGTATGGTCTATCCTTCCATTTACAGCTGCTGATTACCCCTTTGGTATCTTCAACCTTTTTCTTGTGGTCACTGTATTGTCTATCCTTCCATTTACAGCTGCTGATTACCACTTTTTGGTATCTTCAACCTTTTTCTTGTGGCCATTGTATGGTCTATCCTTCCATTAACAGCTGCTGATTACCCCTTTGGTATCTTCAACCTTTTTCTTGTGGTCATTGTATTGTCTATCCTTCCATTTACAGCTACTGATTACCCCTTTTTGGTATCTTCAACCTTGTTCTTGTGGTCATTGTATTGTCTATCCTTCCATTTACAGCTGCTGATTACCCCTTTTTGGTATCTTCAACCTTTTTCTTGTGGTCATTGTATTGTCTATCCTTCCATTTACAGCTGCTGATTACCCCTTTGGTATCTTCAACCTTTTTCTTCTGGTCATTGGATTGTCTATCCTACCATTTACAGCTGCTGATTACCCTTTGGTATCTTCAACCTTTTTCTTGTGGTCATTGTATTGTCTATCCTTCCATTTACAGCTGCTGATTACCCCTTTGGTATCTTCAACCTTTTTCTTGTGGCCATTGTATGGTCTATCCTTCCATTTACAGCTGCTGATTACCCCTTTAGTATCTTCAACCTTTTTCTTGTGGTCATTGTATTGTCTATCCTTCCATTTACAGCTGCTGATTACCCCTTTGGTATCTTCAACCTTTTTCTTGTGGCCATTGTATGGTCTATCCTTTCATTTACAGCTGCTGATTACCCCTTTGGTATCTTCAACCTTTTTCTTGTGGTCATTGTATTGTCTATCCTTCCATTTACAGCTGCTGATTACCCCTTTGATATCTTCAACCTTTTTCTTGTGGTCATTGTATTGTCTATCCTTCCATTTACAGCTGCTGATTACCCCTTTTTGGTATCTTCAACCTTGTTCTTGTGGTCATTGTATTGTCTATCCTTCCATTTACAGCTGCTGATTACCCCTTTTTGGTATCTTCAACCTTTTTCTTGTGGTCATTGTATTGTCTATCCTTCCATTTACAGCTGCTGATTACCCCTTTGGTATCTTCAACCTTTTTCTTCTGGTCATTGTATTGTCTATCCTTCCATTTACAGCTGCTGATTACCCTTTGGTATCTTCAACCTTTTTCTTGTGGTCATTGTATTGTCTATCCTTCCATTTACAGCTGCTGATTACCCTTTGGTATCTTCAACCTTGTTCTTGTGGTCATTGTATTGTCTATCTTTCCATTTACAGCTGCTGATTACCCCTTTGGTATCTTCAACCTTTTCCTTGTGGTCATTGTATTGTCTATCCTTCCATTTACAGCTGCTGATTACCCTTTGGTATCTTCAACCTTTTTCTTGTGGTCATTGTATTGTCTATCCTTCCATTTACAGCTGCTGATTACCCTTTGGTATCTTCAACCTTTTTCTTGTGGTCATTGTATTGTCTATCCTTCCATTTACAGCTGCTGATTACCCCTTTTTGGTATCTTCAACCTTTTTCTTGTGGTCTTTGTACCGGTATTGTCTATCCTTCCATTTACAGCTGCTGATTACCCTTTGGTATCTTCAACCTTGTTCTTGTGGTCATTGTATTGTCTATCTTTCCATTTACAGCTGCTGATTACCCCTTTGGTATCTTCAACCTTTTCCTTGTGGTCATTGTATTGTCTATCCTTCCATTTACAGCTGCTGATTACCCTTTGGTATCTTCAACCTTGTTCTTGTGGTCATTGTATTGTCTATCCTTCCATTTACAGCTGCTGATTACCCCTTTGATATCTTCAACCTTTTTCTTGTGGTCACTGTATGGTCTATCCTTCCATTTACAGCTGCTGATTACCCCTTTGGTATCTTCAACCTTTTTCTTGTGGTCATTGTATTGTCTATCCTTCCATTTACAGCTGCTGATTACCCCTTTGGTATCTTCAACCTTTTTCTTGTGGTCACTGTATTGTCTATCCTTCCATTTACAGCTGCTGATTACCACTTTGGTATCTTCAACCTTTTTCTTGTGGTCACTGTATTGTCTATCCTTCCATTTACAGCTGCTGATTACCACTTTTTGGTATCTTCAACCTTGTTCTTGTGGTCATTGTATTGTCTATCCTTCCATTTACAGCTGCTGATTACCCTTTGGTATCTTCAACCTTTTTCTTGTGGTCACTGTATGGTCTATCCTTCCATTTACAGCTGCTGATTACCCATTTGATATCTTCAACCCTTTTCTTGTGGTCACTGTATTGTCTATCCTTCCATTTACAGCTGCTGATTACCACTTTTTGGTATCTTCAACCTTGTTCTTGTGGTCATTGTATTGTCTATCCTTCCATTTACAGCTGCTGATTACCCTTTGGTATCTTCAACCTTGTTCTTGTGGTCATTGTATTGTCTATCCTTCCATTTACAGCTGCTGATTACCCTTTGGTATCTTCAACCTTTTTCTTGTGGTCATTGTATTGTCTATCCTTCCATTTACAGCTGCTGATTACCCCTTTGGTATCTTCAACCTTTTTCTTGTGGTCATTGTATGGTCTATCCTTCCATTTACAGCTGCTGATTACCCCTTTAGTATCTTCAACCATTTTCTTGTGGTCATTGTATTGTCTATCCTTTTTCTTGTGGTCACTGTATGGTCTATCCTTCCATTTACAGCTGCTGATTACCCCTTTTTGGTATCTTCAACCTTGTTCTTGTGGTCATTGTATTGTCTATCCTTCCATTTACAGCTGCTGATTACCCCTTTTTGGTATCTTCAACCTTTTTCTTGTGGTCATTGTATTGTCTATCCTTCCATTTACAGCTGCTGATTACCCCTTTGGTATCTTCAACCTTTTTCTTCTGGTCATTGTATTGTCTATCCTTCCATTTACAACTGCTGATTACCCCTTTTTGGTATCTTCAACCTTTTTCTTGTGGTCATTGTATTGTCTATCCTTCCATTTACAGCTGCTGATTACCCCTTTTTGGTATCTTCAACCTTTTTCTTGTGGTCTTTGTACCGGTATTGTCTATCCTTCCATTTACAGCTGCTGATTACCCTTTGGTATCTTCAACCTTTTTCTTGTGGTCATTGTATTGTCTATCTTTCCATTTACAGCTGCTGATTACCCCTTTGGTATCTTCAACCTTTTCCTTGTGGTCATTGTATTGTCTATCCTTCCACTTACAGCTGCTGATTACCCTTTGGTATCTTCAACCTTTTTCTTGTAGTCATTGTATTGTCTATCCTTCCATTTACAGCTGCTGATTACCACTTTTTGGTATCTTCAACCTTGTTCTTGTGGTCATTGTATTGTCTATCCTTCCATTTACAGCTGCTGATTACCCCTTTGGTATCTTCAACCTTTTTCTTGTGGTCACTGTATGGTCTATCCTTCCATTTACAGCTGCTGATTACCCCTTTGGTATCTTCAACCTTTTTCTTGTGGTCATTGTATTGTCTATCCTTCCATTTACAGCTGCTGATTATCCTTTGGTATCTTCAACCTTTTTCTTGTGGTCATTGTATTGTCTATCCTTCCATTTACAGCTGCTGATTACCCCTTTTTGGTATCTTCAACCTTTTTCTTGTGGTCTTTGTACCGGTATTGTCTATCCTTCCATTTACAGCTGCTGATTACCCTTTGGTATCTTCAACCTTTTTCTTGTGGTCATTGTATTGTCTATCTTTCCATTTACAGCTGCTGATTACCCCTTTGGTATCTTCAACCTTTTCCTTGTGGTCATTGTATTGTCTATCCTTCCATTTACAGCTGCTGATTACCCTTTGGTATCTTCAACCTTTTTCTTGTGGTCATTGTATTGTCTATCCTTCCATTTACAGCTGCTGATTACCACTTTTTGGTATCTTCAACCTTTTTCTTGTGGTCATTGTATTGTCTATCCTTCCATTTACAGCTGTTGATTACCCTTTGGTATCTTCAACCTTGTTCTTGTGGTCATTGTATTGTCTATCCTTCCATTTACAGCTGCTGATTACCCCTTTGGTATCTTCAACCTTTTTCTTGTGGTCACTGTATGGTCTATCCTTCCATTTACAGCTGCTGATTACCCCTTTGGTATCTTCAACCTTTTTCTTGTGGTCATTGTATTGTCTATCCTTCCATTTACAGCTGCTGATTACCCCTTTGGTATTTTCAACCTTTTTCTTGTGGTCACTGTATTGTCTATCCTTCCATTTACAGCTGCTGATTACCACTTTGGTATCTTCAACCTTTTTCTTGTGGTCACTGTATTGTCTATCCTTCCAATTACAGCTGCTGATTACCACTTTTTAGTATCTTCAACCTTTTTCTTGTGGTCATTGTATTTTCTATCCTTCCATTTACAGCGGCTGATTACCCCTTTGGTATCTTCAACCTTTTTGTTGTGGTCATTGTATTGTCTATCCTTCCATTTACAGCTGCTGATTACCCTTTGGTATCTTCAACCTTTTTCTTGTGGTCATTGTATTGTCTATCCTTCCATTTACAGCTGCTGATTACCCCTTTGGTATCTTCAACCTTTTTCTTGTGGTTGTATTGTCTATCCATCCATTTACAGCTGCTGATTACCCTTTTTTGGTATCTTCAAGCTTATCTAATTCATTACATTTATCTCTGTAATAACAGTTGTACCTGCACAAAGTAATTAACCTGAACTAATTGTGCATCATATTCTCTATTAACACTGAATATTGATCACTGCACATTGAGCCATTTATGTCACAATCAACGACAAGATTATCTGATTATTACAGTGGTAACCTTGTCGCGGTAAGCGACCACAGCAGTTGCTCTAAAATTTTTTAGAATATATGTGCAGCCATGGTTACCATGTCACAGTAAACAACAACAACAGCTGCCACTACAATTGTTAGAATATGTGGTTTTGGCTACCATATCACGTTAAGTAACCACAGCAGTTACTGTTGCAATTTTTAGTGGATTTCGAAACACTACTTGTTTGTTGCATGCTTGCATATTGAAGTAACAAATTTGCATGATTTGTGTTGAGTTTTTTGTTAATTCTTTTCTTAGGAATGTTGACGTCAATGTCATCTCCACGGTTACCAACGATAATGTCAGGAGGACGCAGTGTTCGATCAGGTAGAGATAATACAATACTTTTAAAAATTTCCGCCAACCCACACATTAAATAGCGATTTAAATCAAGCATTAGTATCATATATTGACGATTGCTGTCCAAACAGGCAAAGTGTATCTATACAACCTTGATACCTTATCTAATTATAATGCACATACATTATCTGATTATAATACGCCAACATTATCTAACTGTAAGGCACTTGTATTTTTCCATTCTAAAGTACATGAGTTATCTCCCGTTTTTAGTGAAATTCATGTCACTCAATAAGTATTTTCCTGTGTATAGTTTTGGGAACCATTGCTTTTGTTTTCTTTTTGTTTTGGTATTTAAGAAATAAATCATGGAAGCCTGAATGTGTTGGGAGTTTTAACATGGATTGACGGATATTAGTATTTTATCCCGAGCCAGAAGCGAGGGATAAAATTTACTAATATCCGCCAATCCATGTTAAAGCACAAAACACATTCTGGCCTCCATGATTTACTTCGATTCTGATATGTCTAAGAGTACAAATAAGGTAGTATACTTTGATTGGAAGACGGGAATTTATATTTACGCTTGCGGAAAATGTCGCACACAATTTATGCTGTCAATGGAAAAGTTAGTCACGGCGCATGTGCTAATGAGATTATACCAAATGGATAACTCGCTCGTTTGTTAACAAAGCGAAAGAAGGAGGTCATGTTAGAATGTCTGTCATTCTTCGACTTAAGGCGGCTTCTATTTATACCCTTTGTATCCTCAAACTTTTGTTATTGTATCTAAAGATTTCAATGCACTTGCAGTATCCGATTACAACACACTTATATACTCTGATGACAATGAGAGAGTTATTTTTGTCTTACGTCAAGTCAGCTATTTATCAGCTATATCATAACGAGAACAACTTATCTATAAGGAGATGATGATGATGATGATGAAACTGCTGATGATGATGATGATGACGATGATGATGATGATGATGATGATGATGATGATGATGATGATGATGATGATGATGATGATGATGATGATGATGATGATGATGATGATGATGATGATGATGATGATGATGATGATGATGATGATATATTTGATTTCACTAACATAAAAGTATACAGGTAGACATGTCGATACAAACACATACATTTGACTGACTTCGAGCCTAATAGGTATCTCTTACCCATTAATATGGCGTGTCTGGCAGAGAAGCAACACATTCCATATTTAATATTTGGACTGACTCGATTGGGGATGGAATCTGATATATACCGCACATGAGGCGAGCATACTAACTGAGTGGTTATATGTTTGATTAGAACTATTACTATTCTCTGGTACTAACACATGGGAAACCATTGATTCTCTATTTCTCTGGTACTAACACATGGGCAACCATTGATTCTCTATTTCTCTGGTACTAACACATGGACAACCATTGATTCTCTATTTCTCTGGTACTAACACATGGGCAACCATTGATTCTCTATTTCTCTGGTACTAACACATGGGCAACCATTGATTCTCTATTTCTCTGGTACTAACGTACAGACAACCATTGATTCTCTATCAACGGAACTTTATGGACTGGTATGTGTTTACTGTTTAATCCTTATATATCGCTATTGTCTGTTTCCCGAAGCCTTGCAACAGCCAGATAATTTGGAGATGCAGTAAAGTATTGAAATAATCATTCAAATAAAACGTGGGCATTTAAATATATATAACTGTGATATATTTACGATATTAAGTAAATCAGGTTATGGCGGCGTAAGCTATTCTTTTTAAGAACTTATAGACACTGTCTTATTTATATCTAGAAATATAATACGCTACTTAGTAATGATTTCAACGCATTTTTATCTGAACGAAGTAATTATATGACATATTTTATTAAAACTGAATAAATCGTTTTCAATGAATTTAAATCAGCGTAAGCCTGAGTTGATGGCCATTGATAAAGCAGGAGTTGTCTACCCTAGAACATTTACTCTGTGGTTGTTAATATATTTCTAATTATTCTAAATACTTGTACATACCGTGTTTACTCTGCTCATTTCTTGTACATACCGTGTTTACTCTGCTCACTTCTTGTACATACCGTGATTTACTCTGCTCATTTCTTGTACATACCGTGTTTACTCTGCTCATTTCTTGTACATACCGTGATTTACTCTGCTCACTTCTTGTACATACCGTGATTTACTCTGCTCACTTCTTGTACATACTGTGATTTACTCTGCTCATTTCTTGTACATAGTGTGATTTACTCTGCTGACTTCTTGTACATACCGTGATTTACTCTGCTGACTTCTTGTACAAACCGTGATTTACTCTGCTCATTTCTTGTACATACCGTGATTTACTCTGCTCACTTCTTGTACATACCGTGATTTACTCTGCTCACTTCTTGTACATACCGTGATTTACTCTGCTCACTTCTTGTACATACTGTGATTTACTCTGCTCACTTCTTGTACATACTGTGATTTACTCTGCTCATTTCTTGTACATAGTGTGATTTACTCTGCTGACTTCTTGTACATACCGTGATTTACTCTGCTGACTTCTTGTACATACCGTGATTTACTCTGCTCATTTCTTGTACATACCGTGATTTACTCTGCTCACTTCTTGTACATACCGTGATTTACTCTGCTCACTTCTTGTACATACTGTGATTTACTCTGCTCACTTCTTGTACATACTGTGATTTACTCTGCTCATTTCTTGTACATAGTGTGATTTACTCTGCTGACTTCTTGTACATACCGTGATTTACTCTGCTGACTTCTTGTACATACCGTGATTTACTCTGCTCATTTCTTGTACATACCGTGATTTACTCTGCTCACTTCTTGTACATACCGTGATTTACTCTGCTCACTTCTTGTACATACTGTGATTTACTCTGCTCACTTCTTGTACATACTGTGATTTACTCTGCTCATTTCTTGTACATAGTGTGATTTACTCTCCTCACTTCTTGTACATACTGTGATTTACTCTGCTCACTTCTTGTACATACCGTGATTTACTCTGCTCACTTCTTGTACATACCGTGATTTACTCTGCTCACTTCTTGTACATACCGTGATTTACTCTGCTCACTTCTTGTACATACCGTGATTTACTCTGCTCACTTCTTGTACATACTGTGATTTACTCTGCTCACTTCTTGTACATACTGTGATTTACTCTGCTCATTTCTTGTACATAGTGTGATTTACTCTGCTGACTTCTTGTACATACCGTGATTTACTCTGCTGACTTCTTGTACATACCGTGATTTACTCTGCTCATTTCTTGTACATAGTGTGATTTACTCTGCTCACTTCTTGTACATACCGTGATTTACTCTGCTCACTTCTTGTACATACCGTGATTTACTCTGCTCACTTCTTGTACATACCGTGATTTACTCTGCTCACTTCTTGTACATACCGTGATTTACTCTGCTCACTTCTTGTACATACCGTGATTTACTCTGCTGACTTCTTGTACATACCGTGATTTACTCTGCTCACTTCTTGTACATACCGTGATTTACTCTGCTCACTTCTTGTATATACTGTGATTTACTCTGCTCACTTCTTGTACATACTGTGATTTACTCTGCTCATTTCTTGTACATAGTGTGATTTACTCTGCTGACTTCTTGTACATACCGTGATTTACTCTGCTCACTTCTTGTACATACCGTGATTTACTCTGCTCACTTCTTGTACATACTGTGATTTACTCTGCTCATTTCTTGTACATACCGTGATTTACTCTGCTCATTTCTTGTACATACCGTGTTTACTCTGCTCATTTCTTGTACATACCGTGATTTACTCTGCTCACTTCTTGTACATACCGTGATTTACTCTGCTCACTTCTTGTACATACTGTGATTTACTCTGCTCATTTCTTGTACATAGTGTGATTTACTCTGCTGACTTCTTGTACATACCGTGATTTACTCTGCTGACTTCTTGTACAAACCGTGATTTACTCTGCTCACTTCTTGTACATACCGTGATTTACTCTGCTCACTTCTTGTACATACCGTGATTTACTCTGCTCACTTCTTGTACATACCGTGATTTACTCTGCTCACTTCTTGTACATACTGTGATTTACTCTGCTCACTTCTTGTACATACTGTGATTTACTCTGCTCATTTCTTGTACATAGTGTGATTTACTCTGCTGACTTCTTGTACATACCGTGATTTACTCTGCTGACTTCTTGTACATACCGTGATTTACTCTGCTCATTTCTTGTACATACCGTGATTTACTCTGCTCACTTCTTGTACATACCGTGATTTACTCTGCTCACTTCTTGTACATACTGTGATTTACTCTGCTCACTTCTTGTACATACTGTGATTTACTCTGCTCATTTCTTGTACATAGTGTGATTTACTCTGCTCACTTCTTGTACATACCGTGATTTACTCTGCTGACTTCTTGTACATACCGTGATTTACTCTGCTCATTTCTTGTACATACCGTGATTTACTCTGCTCACTTCTTGTACATACCGTGATTTACTCTGCTCACTTCTTGTACATACTGTGATTTACTCTGCTCACTTCTTGTACATACTGTGATTTACTCTGCTCATTTCTTGTACATAGTGTGATTTACTCTCCTCACTTCTTGTACATACCGTGATTTACTCTGCTCACTTCTTGTACATACCGTGATTTACTCTGCTCACTTCTTGTACATACCGTGATTTACTCTGCTCACTTCTTGTACATACCGTGATTTACTCTGCTCACTTCTTGTACATACCGTGATTTACTCTGCTCACTTCTTGTACATACTGTGATTTACTCTGCTCACTTCTTGTACATACTGTGATTTACTCTGCTCATTTCTTGTACATAGTGTGATTTACTCTGCTGACTTCTTGTACATACCGTGATTTACTCTGCTGACTTCTTGTACATACCGTGATTTACTCTGCTCATTTCTTGTACATAGTGTGATTTACTCTGCTCACTTCTTGTACATACCGTGATTTACTCTGCTCACTTCTTGTACATACCGTGATTTACTCTGCTCACTTCTTGTACATACCGTGATTTACTCTGCTCACTTCTTGTACACACCGTGATTTACTCTGCTCACTTCTTGTACATACCGTGATTTACTCTGCTCACTTCTTGTACATACCGTGATTTACTCTGCTCACTTCTTGTACATACCGTGATTTACTCTGCTCACTTCTTGTATATACTGTGATTTACTCTGCTCATTTCTTGTACATAGTGTGATTTACTCTGCTGACTTCTTGTACATACCGTGATTTACTCTGCTCACTTCTTGTACATACCGTGATTTACTCTGCTCACTTCTTGTACATACTGTGATTTACTCTGCTCACTTCTTGTACATACTGTGATTTACTCTGCTCATTTCTTGTACATAGTGTGATTTACTCTGCTGACTTCTTGTACATACCGTGATTTACTCTGCTGACTTCTTGTACATACCGTGATTTACTCTGCTCATTTCTTGTACATAGTGTGATTTACTCTGCTCACTTCTTGTACATACCGTGATTTACTCTGCTGACTTCTTGTACATACCGTGATTTACTCTGCTCACTTCTTGTACATACCGTGATTTACTCTGCTGACTTCTTGTACATACCGTGATTTACTCTGCTCACTTCTTGTACATACCGTGATTTACTCTGCTCACTTCTTGTACATACCGTGATTTACTCTGCTCACTTCTTGTACATACCGTGATTTACTCTGCTCACTTCTTGTACATACTGTGATTTACTCTGCTCACTTCTTGTACATACTGTGATTTACTCTGCTCATTTCTTGTACATAGTGTGATTTACTCTGCTGACTTCTTGTACATACCGTGATTTACTCTGCTCACTTCTTGTACATACCGTGATTTACTCTCCTCACTTCTTGTACATACCGTGATTTACTCTGCTCACTTCTTGTACATACCGTGATTTACTCTGCTCACTTCTTGTACATACCGTGATTTACTCTGCTCACTTCTTGTACATACCGTGATTTACTCTGCTCACTTCTTGTACATACCGTGATTTACTCTGCTCACTTCTTGTACATACTGTGATTTACTCTGCTCACTTCTTGTACATACTGTGATTTACTCTGCTCATTTCTTGTACATAGTGTGATTTACTCTGCTGACTTCTTGTACATACCGTGATTTACTCTGCTGACTTCTTGTACATACCGTGATTTACTCTGCTCATTTCTTGTACATAGTGTGATTTACTCTGCTCACTTCTTGTACATACCGTGATTTACTCTGCTGACTTCTTGTACATACCGTGATTTACTCTGCTCACTTCTTGTACATAGTGTGATTTACTCTGCTCACTTCTTGTACATAGTGTGATTTACTCTGCTGACTTCTTGTACATACCGTGATTTACTCTGCTGACTTCTTGTACATACCGTGATTTACTCTGCTAACTTCTTGTACATAGTGTGATTTACTCTGCTCACTTCTTGTACATACCGTGATTTACTCTGCTCACTTCTTGTACATACCGTGATTTACTCTGCTCACTTCTTGTACATACCGTGATTTACTCTGCTAACTTCTTGTACATACCGTGATTTATTCTGCTCAGTTCTTGTGCACCTTGATATGATAATTTGATTTGTTCTTTTAAGTAGAAAGTGATCAAATGTCCTACCACCACAGGTCAAAACGTGCAATACAATTACTCATCAAATACACGTCTTTATTTCTGTTAAACATACCAGTTATTGCATGGTAAAAATTGTGTTCACATTGTTTTTGGTATAAATGGAGTATTTCCGTATCATCTAGCATCACTGGCTCTGCTTATATACAAATAGAACATTCCTTTAACTACCAACATTCACTGGCTCTGCTTATATACAAATAGAGCATTCCTTTAACTACCAAAATTCACTGGCTCTGCTTATATACAAATAGAACATTCCTTAAACTACCAACATTCACTGGCTCTGCTTATAAACAGATAGAGCATTCCATTAACTACCAACATTCACTGGCTCTGCTTATATACAAATAGAACATTCCTTTAACTACCAACATTCACTGGCTCTGGTTATATACAAATAAAACATTCCTTTAACTACCAACATTCACTGGCTCTGCTTACATACAAATAGAACAATCCTTTAACTACCAACATTCACTGGATCTGCTTATATATAGATAGAACATTCCTTTAACTACCAACATTCACTGGTTCTGCTTATATACAAATAGAACATTCCTTTAACTACCAACATTCACTGACTCTGCTTATACACAAATAGAACATTCCTTTAACTACCAACATTTACTGGCTCTGCTTATATACAAATAGAGCATTCCTTTAACTACCAACATTCACTGGCTCTGCTTATATACAAATAGAACATTCCTTTAACTACCAACATTCACTGGCTCTGCTTATATACAAATAGAACATTCCTTTAACTACCAACATTCACTGGCTCTGCTTATATACAAATAGAACATTCCTTTAACTACCAACATTCACTGGCTCTGCTTATATACAAATAGAACATTCCATTAACTACCAACATTCACTGGCTCTGCTTATATACAAATAGAACATTCCTTTAACTACCAACATTCACTGGCTCTGCTTGTATGCAAATATAACATTCCTTTAACTACCAACATTCACTGGTCCAGCTTATATACAAATAGAACATTTCTTTATGACAAAAGAGATGATTTCAGTTTTCCCATTGTGAACTTTCTATTTATATGTAGCAAAATTCCAGCAGCACCTGCATATGGAGTATATATCTCTCAGATGATACGATATTCCAGAGCTTGTGGTTTCTATTAGGATTTCCTTGATAGAGAGTTGCTGCTAACAAGGAAGATACTGAATCAAGAGTTCCTTTTGGTAAAGTTGAAGTCATCGAACATTTTACGGTCGCCACCATGACTTGGTTGACCTTTATGGAATATCTGTGTCACAAATGACTACGGATATATTCCACTTGTCGGTTCTTTCCGCATTCACGACTTATTACCTGGTTTGTAACTAGACTAACACGACGGGTGCCACTAGTGGAGCAGGAGCTCCTTACCCTTCCGGAGCACCTGAGTTCACCCCCGGTCTTATGTGGGGTTTGTGTTACTCGATCTTTAGTTTTATAAGTATGTTGTCTTTGTGAAGGTATGCGATCATAGTTTGTAAATTTATGTATTTAAATGTTGTGTATTGTATATTTATCTCTTTCAGAAGGCATTTTGTTTCAAGATACACCTAGAAGTAAAGGTATTTGATTTAAACATATTTCATTGATAAATAACACATAAACGGGTTTTTTCATAATACAATAAAACATAGGTTTCAGAAACAAGCGTACCGCTTATATTAATCCGTTTCCTAAAAATAAAACACATGAAAAATTGAAAACAGTCATTAAAACATACTAAATTAATTTAACATTGTTTAAATAACTGAAAATTAAAGGAAGGGGAAAAATAATGGTATTTCATTATACTGATCAATATATCTTGTCTACTAATGTTTCTTTGTTTCAAACGTTTTATGTGTCATTTGATGAATTGATGTAATTGTATACATGAAGCTTATAATTAATAATTCAACGACATAATGATACATGATTTAAACTAACAAATGTAATGTATTCCAACTAAAGGATTAAGATAGATTTACAAGGTTTTAATATCCTTTACAGTTTTATCTTTTGTTGTGTAAGCAACGAGGTAAATACATATTTTAATCATTTTGTCGTTTTACTGTGTATTAGAAAAGTTTGATGATACCAGAAGGTTAATCAGAATTTGATGATACCAAAAGGTTAATCAGAGTTTGATGATACCAGAAGGTTAATCAGAGTTTGATGATACCAAAAGGTTAATCAGAGTTTGATGATATCAGAAGGTTAATCAGAGTTTGATGATACCTAAAAGTTAATCAGAGTTTGATGATACCAAAAGGTTAATCAGAGTTTGATGATACCAAAAGGTTAATCAGAGTTTGATGATACCAAAAGGATAATCAGAGTTTGATGATACTAAAAGGTTAATCAGAGTTTGATGATATCAAAAGGTTAATCAGAATTTGATGATACCAGAAGATTAATCAGAGTTTGATGATACCAAAAGGTTAATCAGAGTTTGATGATACCCAAATGTTAATCAGAGTTTGATGATACCAAAAGGTTAATCAGAGTTTGATGATACCAGAAGGTTAATCAGAGTTTGATGATACCAAAAGGTTAATCAGAGTTTGATGATATCAAAAGGTTAATCAGAGTTTGATGATACCAAAAGGTTAATCAGAGTTTGATGATACCAAATGGTTAATCAGAGTTTGATGATACCAAAAGGTTAATCAGAGTTTGATGATACCAAAAGGTTAATCAGAGTTTGATGATACCAAAAGGTTAATCAGAGTTTGATGATACCAGAAGGTTAATCAGAGTTTGATGATACCAAAAGGTTAATTAGAGTTTGATGATACCAAAAGGTTAATCAGAGTTTGATGATACCAGAAGGTTAATCAGAGTTTGATGATACCAGAAGGTTAATCATAGTTTGATGATACCAGAAGGTTAATCAGAGTTTTGATGATACCAGAAGGTTAATCATAGTTTGATGATACCAGAATGTTAATCAGAGTTTGATGATACCAGAAGGTTAATCAGAGTTTGATGATACCAGAATGTTAATCAGAGTTTGATGATACCAGAAGGTTAATCAGAGTTTGATGATACCAGAAGGTTAATCAGAGTTTGATGATACCAAAAGGTTAATCAGAGTTTGATGATACCAAAAGGTTAATCAAGTTTGATGATACCAAAAGGTTAATCAGAGTTTGATGATACCAAAAGGTTAATCAGAGTTTGATGATACCAAAAGGTTAATCAGAGTTTGATGATACCAAAAGGTTAATCAGAGTTTGATGATACCAGAAGGTTAATCAGAGTTTGATGATACCAAAAGGTTAATTAGAGTTTGATGATACCAGATGGTTAATCAGAGTTTGATGATACCAGAAGGTTAATCAGAGTTTGATGATACCAAAAGGTTAATCAGAGTTTGATGATACCAAAAGGTTAATCAGAGTTTGATGATACCAAAAGGATAATCAGAGTTTGATGATACTAAAAGGTTAATCAGAGTTTGATGATATCAAAAGGTTAATCAGAGTTTGATGATACCAGAAGATTAATCAGAGTTTGATGATACCAAAAGGTTAATCAGAGTTTGATGATACCAGAAGGTTAATCAGAATTTGATGATACCAAAAGGTTAATCAGAGTTTGATGATACCAAAAGGTTAATCAGAGTTTGATGATACCAAAAGGTTAATCAGAGTTTGATGATACCAAAAGGTTAATCAGAGTTTGATGATACCAAAAGGTTAATCAGAGTTTGATGATACCAAAAGGTTAATCAGAGTTTGATGATACCAAATGGTTAATCAGAGTTTGATGATACCAAAAGGTTAATCAGAGTTTGATGATACCAAAAGGTTAATCAGAGTTTGATGATACCAAAAGGTTATTCAGAGTTTGATGATACCAGAAGGTTAATCAGAGTTTGATGATACCAAAAGGTTAATTAGAGTTTGATGATACCAAAAGGTTAATCAGAGTTTGATGATACCAGAAGGTTAATCAGAGTTTGATGATACCAGAAGGTTAATCATAGTTTGATGATACCAGAAGGTTAATCAGAGTTTTGATGATACCAGAAGGTTAATCATAGTTTGATGATACCAGAATGTTAATCAGAGTTTGATGATACCAGAAGGTTAATCAGAGTTTGATGATACCAGAATGTTAATCAGAGTTTGATGATACCAGAAGGTTAATCAGAGTTTGATGATACCAGAAGGTTAATCAGAGTTTGATGATACCAAAAGGTTAATCAGAGTTTGATGATACCAAAAGGTTAATCAGAGTTTGATGATACCAAAAGGTTAATCAGAGTTTGATGATACCAAAAGGTTAATCAGAGTTTGATGATACCAAAAGGTTAATCAGAGTTTGATGATACCAAAAAGTTAATCAGAGTTTGATGATACCAAAAGGTTAATCAGAGTTTGATGATACCAGAAGGTTAATCAGAGTTTGATGATACCAAAAGGTTAATTAGAGTTTGATGATGCCAGAAGGTTAATCAGAGTTTGATGATACCAGAAGGTTAATCAGAGTTTGATGATACCAAAAGGTTAATCAGAGTTTGATGATACCAGAAGGTTAATCAGAGTTTGATGATACCAGAATGTTAATCAGAGTTTGATGATACCAGAAGGTTAATCAGGGTTTGATGATACCAGAAGGTTAATCAGAGTTTGATGATACCAGAAGGTTAATCAGAGTTTGATGATACCAAAAGGTTAATCAGAGTTTGATGATACCAGAAGGTTAATCAGAGTTTGATGATACCAGAAGGTTAATCAGAGTTTGATGATACCAGAATGTTAATCAGAGTTTGATGATACCAGAAGGTTAATCAGAGTTTGATGATACCAGAAGGTTAATCAGAGTTTGATGATACCTAAAGATTAATCAGAGTTTGATGATACCAAAAGGTTAATCAGAGTTTGATGATACCAAAAGGTTAATCAGAGTTTGATGATACCAGAAGGTTAATCAGAGTTTGATGATACCAAAAGGTTAATCAGAGTTTGATGATACCAGAAGGTTAATCAGCGTTTGATGATACCTAAAGATTAATCAGAGTTTGATGATACCAAAAGGTTAATCAGAGTTTGATGATACCAGAAGGTTAATCAGAGTTTGATGATACCAAAAGGTTAATCAGAGTTTGATGATACCAAAAGGTTAATCAGAGTTTGATGATACCAGAAGATTAATCAGAAACTGTAACTCTAATAATACTGTTCTCTCTATCTTAGACGGAAGTGGTGTTATCTCATCTATGCAGATTTTCTATTTTTGTACTCTTCTCTCTAACTGGTAGTTTACCCTTCAATGGAGTTGTCTCTCTATTCAGATTGCTAACTGTTAGACTGTACCTCTAACTGGTAGTTTACCCTTCAATGGAGTTTTCTCTCTATTCAGATTGCTAACTGTTAGACTGTTCCTCTAACTGGTAGTTTACCCTTCAATGGAGTTGTCTCTCTATTCAGACTGCTAACTGTTAGACTGTTCATCTAATTGGTATTTCAAAACTTTTATATTATTTAACCTTCAATTATTTTTATTATGATCGTACATGGTGAAGGTTATTCCAGAAACGCACTAAATTCGATATATACGCCTTTATTAGGCTTCAATTGTGTTAATTCTTCTATGCATATTACCAATATTATACCCGTCTCACTTATTGGTATTTTAGGCTTCAGTGGTGATTCGTCTATCCAGACAGCAATGTTAGTGGTATTTTTAGGTTTCAGTGGTGCTTCGTCTATCCAGATAGCAATTTTACTGGTATTTTAGGCTTTAGTGGTGTTTCGTCTATCTAGAAAGTAATTTTACTGGTATTTTAGGCTTCAGTGGTGATTCGTCTATCCAGACAGCAATTTTACTGGTATGTTAGGCTTCAGTGGTGATTCGTCTATCCAGACAGCAATGTTAGTGGTATTTTTAGGTTTCAGTGGTGTTTCGTCTATCCAGATAGCAATTTTACTGGTATTTTAGGCTTCAATGGTGTTTCGTCTATCCAGACAGCAATTTTACTGGTATTTTAGGCTTCAGTGGTGCTTCTTCTATCCAGACAGCAATCTTATTGGTATTTTAAGCTTCAGTAGTGCTTCGTCTATCCAGACAGCAATTTTCGTAATGTTCTGTCTAATTGGTTTACATTTATCACAGAAGATTTCATGCATAGAGCAGGTGAAAATGACTCGGTGGAAACATATCTATTCACTTCTATGGCCACAGATCCTTTTGAACAATATTATCCCAGTTCTGGCTTTTGTGGAAATTGATTCACTAAAACCATATTGTCTTACGCAAAAGTTTGAAGATACCAACTGGGTAATCAGAAGCCGTAAATCGAAGAAGGACAGACAATGCAATGGCAATGGCCGAAATAGAAAGGACAAAGGGACAAGCAACGATCTACAAAACATTACACAGAAAACAAAAGATAGAACACCATAAACCCCACTAAAAACAGGGAGTGAACTCAGGTGCTCCGGAAGTGTCTTAATATGGGCTTTATGGAAACATGTCCGTTAAAACCATATCGTCTTACTTCTGGGTTTTATGGAGAATGATCCGTTTGAACCAATTAATATTACTTCAGGAATTTGAGTCAATTCCTGTAGTTTGATCTTTTTTAAATTTACTACTTTTTGAAATGTATGTTTTGTTTGTCTCTGTTAATGGATATTTTTATATTACTTCTAATTTATAATTTCCTGCTATCACCAGATATAAAATTCTATTTTTGTAGAAATATACTGTCTCATATTTAAAGGGAAACAAAAGAGAATAAAGTCATAAATGTAATAACAATGTACTGTATAGGTAATGTTCTTCCTGGTTGTAATTATATATCTACTTTAATACACTTATAATCAATGCTATTCTAGGTATAATGATGCTGAAGCCACTGTCGAGATTAAATATTTTAGGTAAACTTATTTAATTTGAAAAAAGAAGAATATCTATATAACGTACTTATTTCCCATTTGTTTCTAATAAACCACGTTATTCCTGACAGAAGCTATTATTATAAGTAAATAAGTAAAGTAACAAACAACTTGATGGGTTCAGTAATAAAACAAGAAACATAAAATATAAAATATACGCCACCGTAACAACTCCAAATTACACCCCAAAAAAAACTTAAAAACGAAGGCAAAAACAAACTATCCCCCAAACACACATATGCAATAAAACCTGTGTTAAGAGGTCATCTTTGGAACACAGAAAAAAGGTGGTCTGTTAAGATAGGTGGCTTTTTAAAAGTGGTTTAATTCATATGAAGTTGTCTATGACAGGACAGAAAAGGGTGCTCCTTTAATACATGTGGCTGCTTAATAGAGGTGACCGCATGGGCAGGTTTGACTTGTATATATGACAGTTCACTTGTCCGGTTTATTACAGGGATCTCAACCGTAATTGTCTGTGTCTAAATTAAGAAATTCTTGTATTTTTATCATCTCGATTTCTTCATCACTTGCTTTTTTATTGCTTTCTTAAAACCATGACAACACTGATGTTGTGGTTGTATTACAAATATAATTGTAAGCTGTTTTACATCCATTTCAGGATATGATCTTCTCCATTACTGACAACATGTAACAGATTACTCCTTTGATATCTTCAAACATTCTTTCTCCATGTTCAGTGTTCGCTCTAGTGGTCTTATTCATTTGATGAGATGTTTTTACTCATTAATGGTATGATCTTTCCTATTATTGATGACGTTTTACATTGATGTCTTCTCATTAGTGTAAAAACAAGCACGAGACAAACTCAAACGAAAGATTTATAATTATGTTTTACAATTATTGTTCCGGATGAAACATTTCCCTTCATTGTTGTTTAAAAGAAGTGTCAGAAATTCTATTTCCTTCAAAATTGCTATAATTGTCTTTTTTAAATTACATAAAGTTATTCTTTTAAAATAACTTCAGATGAAACCGACCAACAATATGTTTCACCACGATCAATAAAAGACAACATGAGGACAGAACGTATGTATTAGAAAATGTAGATATCTACCTTATTTCTGGAATAAATAAACGTTAGAGAATACCGAAGTGGCAATTAAAAATAGAGTAAAAACAATCCAGAGAAACTGACAACACAGGGCACATAAGACAGGGCACATAAGACAGGGCACATAACACAGGGCACATAAGACAGGGCACATAAGACAGGGCACATAACACAGGGCACATAAGACAGGGCACATAAGACAGGGCACATAACACAGGGCACATAAGACAGGGCACATAAGACAGGGCACATAAGACAGGGCACATAACACAGGGCACATAAGACAGGGCACATAACACAGGGCACATAACACAGGGCACATAAGACAGGGCACATAAGACAGGGCACATAACACAGGGCACATAAGACAGGGCACATAAGACAGGGCACATAACACAGGGCACATAAGACAGGGCACATAACACAGGGCACATAACACAGGGCACATAAGACAGGGCACATAAGACAGGGCACATAAGACAGGGCACATAACACAGGGCACATAAGACAGGGCACATAACACAGGGCACATAACACAGGGCGCATAAGACAGGGCACATAAGACAGGGCACATAAGACAGGGCACATAAGACAGGGCACATAAGACAGGGCACATAACACAGGGCACATAACACAGGGCACATAACACAGGGCACATAAGACAGGGCACATAACACAGGGCACATAACACAGGGCACATAAGACAGGGCACATAAGACTGGGCACATAAGACAGGGCACATAAGACAGGGCACATAACACAGGGCACATAAGACAGGGCACATAACACAGGGCACATAAGACAGGGCACATAACACAGGACACATAACACAGGGCACATAAGACAGGGCACATAAGACAGGGCACATAAGACAGGGCACATAAGACAGGGCACATAAGACAGGGCACATAAGACAGGGCACACAACACAGGGCGCATAAGACAGGGCACATAAGACAGGGCACATAAGACAGGGCACATAAGACAGGGCACATAACACAGGGCACATAAGACAGGGCACATAACACAAGGCACATAAGACAGGGCACATAACACAGGGCACATAACACAGGGCACATAAGACAGGGCACATAAGACAGGGCACATATGACAGGGCACATAAGACAGGGCACATAAGACAGGGCACACAACACAGGGCGCATAAGACAGGGCACATAAGACAGGGCACATAAGACAGGGCACATAAGACAGGGCACATAACACAGGGCACATAAGACAAAGACAAACAAAAGAAAAACACAACATGTGTTGGACTCAACTAAGCGCAATTAAACACAAGCAACCCAAAAAAAACATGAGCCCTCCTACAAACAACTGGAGGTAGTGACTAACCGTACATCGTTTCCACGAGGAAACTTCAATGAAAAGCCAAATAATTTAACAGTCTTGAGGAACAAGCAAGCCTAAGTGCCCACACCGAATATCTAACATCGTCTAATGTTACCCATGTCCAAGGACGACAAACCTTAGTTTTAATATTATATTGATAAATATATTTTAACAATGCATACTGAGTCGATGACATGATCGAGGACTAATAGTCACTACTTGTACAGAAGATGAGTCGATGACATGATTGAGGACTAATAGTCACTACTCGTACAGAAGATGAGTCGATGACATGATCGAGGACTAATAGTCACTACTCGTACAGAAGATGAGTGGATGACATGATCGAGGACTAATAGTCACTACTCGTACAGAAGATGAGTCGATGACATGATCGAGGACTAATAGTCACTACTCGTACAGAAGATGAGTGGATGACATGATCGAGGACTAATAGTCACTACTCGTACAGAAGATGAATCGATGACATAATAGAGGACTAATAGTCACTACTCGTACAGAAGATGAGTCGATGACAAGATCGAGGACTAATAGTCACCACTCGTACAGAAGATGAATCGATGACATGATTGAGGACTAATAGTCACTACTCGTACAGAAGATGAGTGGATGACATGATCGAGGACTAATAGTCACTACTCGTACAGAAGATGAGTCGATGACATGATCGAGGACTAATAGTCACTACTCGTACAGAAGATGAATCGATGACATGATCGAGGACTAATAGTCACTACTCGTACAGAAGATGAGTCGATGACATGATCGAGGACTAATAGTCACTACTCGTACAGAAGATGAGTGGATGACATGATCGAGAACTAATAGTCACTACTCGTACAGAAGGTGAGTGGATGACATGATCGAGGACTAATAGTCACTACTCGTACAGAAGGTGAGTGGATGACATGATCGAGGACTAATAGTCACTACTCGTACAGAAGATGAGTGGATGACATGATCGAGGACTAATAGTCACTACTCGTACAGAAGATGAGTGGATGACATGATCGAGGACTAATAGTCACTACTCGTACAGAAGGTGAGTGGATGACATGATCGAGGACTAATAGTCACTACTCGTACAGAAGATGAGTCGATGACATGATCGAGGACGAATAGTCACTACTCGTACAGAAGATGAGTGGATGACAAGATCGAGGACTAATAGTCACTACTCGTACAGAGGATGAGTGGATGACATGATCGAGGACTAATAGTCACTACTCGTACAGAAGATGAGTCGATGACATGATCGAGGACTAATAGTCACTACTCGTACAGAAGATGAGTGGATGACATGATCGAGGACTAATAGTCACTACTCGTACAGAAGATGAGTCGATGACATGATCGAGAACTAATAGTCACTACTCGTACAGAAGATGAATCGATGACATGATCGAGGACTAATAGTCACTACTCGTACAGAAGATGAATCGATGACATGATCGAGGACTAATAGTCACTACTCGTACAAAAGATGAGTCGATGACATGATCGAGGACTAATAGTCACTACTCGTACAGAAGATGAGTCGATGACATGATCGAGGACTAATAGTCACTACTCGTACAGAAGATGAGTGGATGACATGATCGAGGACTAATAGTCACTACTCGTACAGAAGATGAGTCGATGACAAGATCGAGGACTAATAGTCACTACTCGTACAGAAGATGAATCGATGACATGATTGAGGACTAATAGTCACTACTCGTACAGAAGATGAGTGGATGACATGATCGAGGACTAATAGTCACTACTCGTACAGAAGATGAGTCGATGACATGATCGAGGACTAATAGTCACTACTCGTACAGAAGATGAGTCGATGACATGATCGAGGACTAATAGTCACTACTCGTACAGAAGATGAGTGGATGACATGATCGAGGACTAATAGTCACTACTCGTACAGAAGATGAGTCGATGACATGATCGAGGACTAATAGTCACTACTCGTACAGAAGATGAGTGGATGACAAGATCGAGGACTAATAGTCACTACTCGTACAGAGGATGAGTGGATGACATGATCGAGGACTAATAGTCACTACTCGTACAGAAGATGAGTCGATGACATGATCGAGGACTAATAGTCACTACTCGTACAGAAGATGAGTGGATGACATGATCGAGGACTAATAGTCACTACTCGTACAGAAGATGAGTCGATGACATGATCGAGGACTAATAGTCACTAATCGTACAGAAGATGAGTGGATGACATGATCGAGGACTAATAGTCACTACTCGTACAGAAGATATTTTATGACATGATCGAGGACTAATAGTCACTAATCGTACAGAGGATGAGTGGATGACATGATCGAGGACTAATAGTTACTACTCGTACAGAAGATGAGTCGATGACATGATCGAGAACTAATAGTCACTACTCGTACAGAAGATGAATCGATGACATGATCGAGGACTAATAGTCACTACTCGTACAGAAGATGAATCGAGGACTAATAGTCACTACTCGTACAGAAGATGAGTCGATGACATGATCGAGGACTAATAGTCACTACTCGTACAGAAGATGAGTGGATGACATGATCGAGGACTAATAGTCACTACTCGTACAGAAGATGAGTCGATGACATGATCGAGGACTAATAGTCACTACTCGTACAGAAGATGAGTCGATGACATGATCGAGGACTAATAGTCACTACTCGTACAGAAGATGAGTGGATGACATGATTGAGGACTAATAGTCACTACTCGTACAGAAGATGAGTGGATGACATGATCGAGAACTAATAGTCACTACTCGTACAGAAGATGAATCGATGACATGATCGAGGACTAATAGTCACTACTCGTACAGAAGATGAGTGGATGACATGATCGAGGACTAATAGTCACTACTCGTACAGAAGATATTTTATTCAAGTGATCATTTGATCTGTTTAATGTAGACATTTAACTCACTTAATTTAAATATCAGATTAAATATCTTTGGAATTCGCGTATCAATTGAAATAAAATGTTAGAGATTAACCAAACATCACCAATCACATGTCGGTGCTCTGTGTTCTTTAAACTCGGATCTTTACATCAGATTCTCTATGCATGTTTCTTTTTTTTCTTTTTTTTTACTTTATTTTTGGATTCAGCGTTTTGTAATGGAAATGGTTTTCTTAATTGTGTTATCTCCCTGTAGTGTATGGTACCACTTTAATTGTGTATTTTGTGTTAGACAAGTCTCATAATATATTATATTTGCTATAACTGGTTGTTTTAAAAGCTTATTGTTTTATTGTCGGATTTTCAAATTTCAATTTACAAATAAGTCACTAATAAGTTATTGTAGATCCTGACTACAATGGTTTAATATCCAGTCGATAATTGGTTACAATCATTCGCTGACATTGTTAATGCCCTGTTCATCTTGTTTATATTGTCATGTCTATAATAGTACAATCCATCTTGATGGAATTGACGACCTTTTGCGCTTAACCTTCATTTTCATTATTTAAATGTTACGGGTTTTTTTTCAGATTTAACACCAAGAAGATTCTCTGAGCAAATTACAGAGAGAAAACAACTGTATAATGATGTTAATTGTAAGTTCTTATATATATGTAAAAATTTGAAGATACCAAAGGGAGGTAATCGTAGAAATGGAAGGATATACAATACAGTGGCCAAATAAAAATGACAAAAAGACAAGGAATTGTCTACAAATGACTACACTGAAAACTAGTTATTGATTATACGAACCCCCATAAATAACCCGGGTAAACTTCGGGAGGAAAAATATCAGAGAATGTGAACTGTGATAAATATTAATGTTTCTAAAGATGGATTTTCCGTGAAAACGGGAAAACGAAATAAATGTACTAAATCAATGGAAGAAAATAAGAATATAAGATAAGAAAGTCTACTCCAGTATTAGCCCCATGTCCAAGAGTACCATTCATATACATGTTTCAAGGTGATCATTTTTTAAGCAGTTGAACTATAACGTACAGTACCCATTAAGTTCTTTATATGATCAGTAATGCATCATGTCACATGTGATCTGTAAATAAGGGTAATAACAAAATTACCGAACTCCGAACAATCTTACAAAGGGAAAGTCAAAACTCATAATTATTTAAACAGACAAAATCAATAGATAGATGTATCATTTTTCATGAAATAAATACTGATGATTCCTCTTTTTGCGCTTCATCGTTTTTTTCTATGAATACCGTTATATGAACCAAGTTTAGTGACGTTGTTATTTGTTAGAAAGACAAGTTTGAAGATACCAAAGAGGTAACAGGAAGTCGTAAATCAAAGAAGGACAGACAATAATCTACAAAGCACTACACAGAAAACTAATGATTGAGCAACACGAATCCCCTGGTGGTAAACTCATGTGCTCCGGAAGAGTTTACAGTTCCTGCTCCACACACGGCACCCATCGTGTTACCATCGTTGAAAACCCGGTGATAAGTCATGAATAAGGAAAGGACCGGATTATGATTATGATAAACTGAACATATCCGTGGCCAAATATTAAAGTATGATGTCTAAATATTAGAAGATACAAATATTCTGTTTTGCTTTAAATTACATACATAATACATTTGTGCGTTACAGTTGAACGGGTCGATGATTTTGCCCTTATAAATAGCCTAGTATTCGAGTTAACTATATTATGTGTAAATCTCAAGGTATACGTCTGATTGGGGTGTCTATTTCAACGACTTGTCAGATGTTGAACTCTACTGACGATGTTGTAGTATTTTGTTACTAATTTAATTGTAAATAACATTACAGGTATTAGCATAGCATTTGATGCAGCAGTGTCCCATCCATCAGTTGACGTATCTCGGGACAGTCTCAACATTTCACTTAGATCTACTAAACAAATATATGGGTCTTCTCCCAGGGGCACAACAACACGTAGGCTTCGAAGATACCCTGGAACATTAGGAACGAGATGTTTTAGCAAACCTGGACTATTTTATTGGGAACTGTCAGTTAAATTTAGGAAGCTACGCTTGATTAGACGGACCGTTCTTTTTGAAATTGGTCTCGCGAGATATGATGATATTGACAAAAGTTTCACAAATGACAGAAGTCCGCATGCATGGGTGTTGAGCGGAAGTGGCTGTCATTTGTGTGGTAAGGTGTGTCTTCATGGATGGCATAACGGTCAGATGTTAAGTCACACTCCATTCAGTGATCGACTTCCGTCTGGTATAAGAATGTACTCAAAATTGCATTATGGGTGTTTGCTGGATACTTCTAAACGTGAATGGATAATTGTAGATCTAAGAAATAAGAAAGTCATAGCACACTTTAAAAATTTACTTGTTTCTGAGGTAAAAGAACCGTTATGGCCAATATTTGCCATATATAATCCTGAGCAGGCTAATGTTTCCATGGAAATATCGTATGGTTCAGACATCAGCGGTATATCAGAAGAGGCATTAGATGCTCTGTCTATTTAAAATGATAATATATAGCACAAGTAGATTTATATTATGCTTGCATTACGTCTTGTGAATGGATTACAGTTTTATTCCAAATAATACCACAGACAACGCAGAAGATGTGGCAACACCAGTTGTCAATTAATAATTACTTATTATAAGATAAAAAAATAAATATCGTATCTCTCTATATTAATCGTTCGATAGTCGTTCGATATCTCTCTATATTAATCGTTCGATATCTCTCTATATTCTTCGTTAGATGGCCATCCATATTATTCGTTCTGTTATTTCTTTGATACAGATACATGTATTTAACCACGACTCCTTCGATTTAAACGTAATGTATAATTTCAGGACACTATTTAATCATTTTCAAGGTGGTACAACTAGCAGGAAGCAGGGATTGTTTGTTAGTACCTCGTTATGGATCCTGTTTGCTATGATGTATCTCCAGTCTTGTTTTTTATTTATTGTTAAGCGTGTTACGATGCCAACCTTCCCACTATTCCCTGGTAGAGTGACCAGATGGAAAGTCCCCGGAAGCCTCACAGGTTTGATGAATTACAGTATACATCCGCGCCAGGATGAACAGCCAGTCGAATCAGGTCCTCTGCTAGAGGGAGATAAAATACGGTATAAAACGAACCCTTGTCATTCAGGCAAATTTCATCAGGGTATAACTATACATGTATGTAATGAGGAAATCATTGTTACCATTAATTCAAAGGCCGTATTTTGTTATTTGAAATTATCGATCGTTTGATCTATATTTTTACTTTGTGATTGGTTTTATGTATCCTTTGTAGCGTCACTTCCCGTTTGTTACATTCTATTGCGTCACTTCCCATTTGTGGCATTTTGTAGCGTCTCTTCCTGTTTGGGACATTCTATAGCGTAACTTCCCGCTTGGGACATTTTGTAGCGTCTCTTCCCGTTTGGGACATTTTGTAGCGTCTCTTCCTGTTTGGGACATTCTATAGCGTCTCTTCCCGCTTGGGACATTTTGTAGCGTATCTTCCCGTTTGGGACATTTGTAGCGTCTCTTCCTGTTTTTGGACATTTTGTAGCGTCACTTTCCGTGGTTGTGATATTCGGTAGCGTCACTTCCGTTTGTACCATTCTGTAGCGTCTCTTCCCGTTTGGGACATTTTGTAGCGTCACTTCCCGTTTGTGACATTTTGTAGCGTCTCTTGCCGTTTGGGACATTTTGTAGCGTCACTCCCGCTTAGGACATTTTGTAGCGTATCTTCCAGTTTGTGACATTATGTAGCGTCATTTCCCACTTAGGACATTTTGTAGCGTCATTTCCCACTTAGGACATTTTGTAGAGTATATTCTCGTTTGTGACATTTTGTAGCGTCTCTTCCCATTTGGGACATTTGGTAGCATATCTTCCCGTTTGTGACATTTTGTAGCGTATTTTCCCGTTTGTGACATTCTGTAGCGTCACTTCCCGTTTAGGAAATGTTGTAGCGTATCTTCCCGTTTGTGACATTTTGTAGCGTATCTTCCCATTTGTGACATTTTGTAGCGTATCTTCACGCTTGTGACCTTTTGTAGGTATCTTCACGTTTGTGACATTTTGTAGCGTATTTTTCCGTTTGGGACATTATCTACCAATGCGATCATTTTAATAACATAATCAACAATATGCTCTCCTTGATGGCTTGATGCAAATAGTTGTACAAAGACAATACTCATATCATATGCATGTGATGTATTATGATTATGTATCAGATTCTGACTCTGTATCATATGTACATACATGCGATGCATAATAACTAGGTGTCATGGTCTGACTGTTTACACGTATACCAATTATCAATCTTTGATTGCTTATATATATAGCAAAATGGCGAAACATATGTTCTAAAAGACATTCTTTAAGATGTAAGAGAGCATAAATATACGTTAGAGAAAACCAATGTGGTAATCAAATAATGGATAATTCAGAGACACATGCAACATTAGCAACAAGATACAGAAAGGACAAAAACTTTAAAAACAAAACAAAATGTAAGAACAAGAACCCCATCACACAACTGGTGGTGAATCCAGGTGCTCGTGAAGCAAATTCTATGCATGATATTAGTGATTAGAAGTTTGTTAATGAAAAAACAGTTTAAACAGTGATTGTCAATGCCACCAATATCATCAAAACGAACAATCATCTCTCATCTCAACTCATCATACACAAAAAAGGACCATTACATATGACGCTGCCACCATACCATCAAGACAGTTCCAACATTCAATCATATAATCGTAAAACAGTTATTGATTACTGTACTCTCCTGGCTTTGTACAGCCATATGAAAAACTAATTTTATTGCCCCCAACCTTCCCTTTAAAGATTTTTAGTATTGACGGACAAAACCATGTAATTAACCAAAAATATGACGTGTGTATATATCATACCACTGTAATCTATTGTAATACTGTTATATCAATGTGTACATAACATGTAATATTATTATTAATATGATAATAGGTGTCACCTAACTTGGGACGAAGTCCAATAATGTTTTTTAAACAATAATATGAGACAGGTGCTACCTATAGTGCCAGCGAGACTCAATCCACATTATCTAATATTTAAATCATGTAAATCCTTGGGATGATTGAAATAGAAATTTTACTTACTTTTGTGTACTTTTTGGAGTGTACTGTAGCACAATGTAAGGATGCTCTTTCCATCTATTGAAACAGGCACGGCCTTGAATGCTCGCGAATCTGAAAATTATCTGCCAATTTCACGCTCATTCAGTGCATCAAAATAGTGTCGAGATTTGTTGGGCCGAGATATATCGGGGACGACTTTTTTTTAGGGCCGAGATATATCGGGGACGACTTTTAACATTAATAACCGGAAGTAGTTCCAGATTACTGCGCATCCGATTTTCTGCAGATATAACCAATCGTAGCTACTCGGACATTCTCGCTACCCTGCAAATAACCTCGTATGCATTAGGCGTATAAATCGCACTACTTTTCACATGTCAGTTACATGAAAGTTTGATAAAGTTATATTTTAAGCAATTTTCTATATTTCAATTAAAGTTTTAATTAGCTTTGCATGATTAGATCTTACTTAGTATGTCTTCCGTATTGGATTTTCGTGAACTATATTTTTGTGCTGCTTAACTTAACTTAACTTCCGGCAAACAATTTAAGAAGAATTTCTACTATGTACGTACGAGGTTATTTGCAGGGTAGCGAGAATGGCCGAGTAGTTACGATTGCAGATTTAACCATGGATTGGTTTCCGGTGTATCATTTCCGGTGCATGTAATTTAAACCATTAGTGATATGGATCTGGAATCAAAATATTACTATTTCTACCATAGTTGGGACTTCGTCTCATATTATATTGATTCTGAATCTTACAAAACCAAGATAGGTTTTGTAGAAATTGTTCACATATGCAGGCTGAGAACCAGGATGAAACCATTGAACCGATCGCACATGCAACTCCATCACTCGGAGATGAAGATCTCTTCACATCCGCATCCGAAATTAATCGTACTACATCAACATCCAGTAACGACGATGAACTCTTTGACGAAATAATTCAGCTAAAGAAACGTGACCCATTCAAACTGGTATGTGCATATTTAAACATAAACAGTGTCAGGCACACACTTGGTAACATTAAAGAGTTCTTACATAAAAACATCATTGACATTCTTTTCCTGGCTGAGACAAAGATTGGCAATTGATTTACAGACTGCCAGTTTGCTATCGACAATTACACCACAGGGGCTTGTCACTATCCACGTAAATATACTATCAATGCATAAAACGCTAAGTCGTGTTTGTTTTTTAAATTCCTTCTAATATATTCAAAACCCCTTTTGGTTCAACTCCCAAGACCTTATTCTTTTCAAAAAATATCATGACCTCCCCTCGACTACCTCTTATGAAGGCGCAGCGGTCGTTTTTGTCAGGAATTCGCCTGAGTAGAGAACTCCATGGACTCAAAGTGAAAGAAATAGCGCCACCTATGAAAAAACGGAAGTTCGGAACTCTCGGGGTTTTAGCTTTGAGGTAAGGAAAATACCGTTAAGATTCAAACAAAATTAAACGAGCGGGACAATTTGAAGTTTAAATCTTAACGGTATTTTCCTTACCTCAAAGCTAAAACCCCGAGAGTTCCGAACTTCGTTTTTTTTATAGGTGGCGCTGTTTCTTTCACTTTGAGTCCATGGAGTTCTCTACTCAGGCGAATTCCTGACAAAAACGACCGCTGTGCCTTCACAAGAAGTAGTCGTGATATTTTTTGAAATGAATAAGGTCTTGGGAGTTGAACCAAACAGGATTTTGAATATATTAGAAGGAATTTACAAAGCAAACACGACTTGAAGCTAGCGGGGGTAAAAAAGGCCGACCCGCCCTTGTACATGTTTATGCATTGTCTTAGTATATTTACGTGGATAGTGACAAGACCCTGTGATTACACTATGTGGCCAGCAGATAGAAACTCACATGCAGGGGTACTGATGGCCTTCATGAGATCAAGATTAGCAGGTGATAGGAAAATAGACCTTGGTTTTAAAACTATTGAATCCATAACTATTGAAATAAGAACTGAATAAAATGAAAGCAAATCCTGATAAATTTCAGGCAATTGCCATAGGTAAAAAAGCAAACAGTTTGAATTTAACTTTTGATCTGGGGGGAACAGTACTAGAGTATGAAAAAGAGGTTAAATTGCTTGGTGTAACCATAGATTTTATGTTATATTTCAATATTCATATAACAAATATGTGTTGAAAAGCAGCTAGACAACTAAATATTCTTAAGCGTATTGGCTATCATCTTGATCGTCTAAGCAGAATGACAATCTACTATTCTTTCATAATGTCAAACTTTAGTTATTGCCCCCTTACTTGGCATTTCTGTTCAGAAGCAAAAATAGCTAAAATAGAAAAGTTACAGGAAAGAGCACTCCGCTTTATATATTCTGACAATTATAGCTCATATGAAAACCTGCTTAAAAAATCAATGATGCCCTTTCTAAAAATAAGACGACTAAGAATAATAGCAATAGAAACTTTTAAAATATTACATAAGAGTAGTCCAGTTTTTTTGCAAGATTTAATAAATATTAAAAATCATTCTTATAACTTCAGATATACAAATACAGCAGACATACCAACTGTGAGAACTACCAGGTACGGATTAAGATCTTTAAGATACTCAGCCCGTAAGTTCTGGAACAGCCTGCCTTATGAACTCAGGGATACTACAAATTTAAATCAATTTAGGGCCCTTATCAATACATGGACAGAACCATCATGTTCATGTATTATGTGTCGATCTTAAGGAGTGTCTGTTATGTTTTTTTTCCCTTTGATGCTTTTTTTGCATTTTTAGGGACTGAGTGTCTGATGTTGTTGTTTTTTCATTTTATGCTTTTTTCTGCATTTTCAGTCATAACCAGCTTTTGTATGTATGTGCTTCTGCATGATTTCCTAGTGCTTATACCCCATTTTTTATTTTGCTCATTAGTTATTGCCTAGCCTGCCGCACAAGTTTGTGTGCTTAGTCTTTTAAATGTTGTATGTTTAGTGTGTGCTATGTATGTTGACATCTATTTCTGTGTTGATTTCTGGTCCTATAACAGTTAGTGCACAGAGAGGCACTTGCCACATGTGCACTGACTGTGGAAGCCCAGAGATAAAAACATAGAAATGCATGCATCAAATCTTAGAAGGATATGTATTTGCAACGCATGACCTGTATTATTGTGCTATAGTTACATTTTATGTATGCATTGTATTATATTTATGCTATGTGTAATAACTTGCATGTTTTGTGTATGATATTATGTATATGCATGTCTAGTCGGTATAAAAGCTCCTGAGAGCTTATGCTATTTGTTAATGTATATAAAGCCGACTCTAAATAAAGATTACTTACTTACTTACTTACTTAGAGGATAATAACATAGGATCAAAAGAGGATAATAATATATAAATAGATTAATCACCATAGAAATAGTTTACATCTAATGATCATAAAATATATATTTTACGAGATATTTGTAATTTTATTACTCTGCAAATAGAGATATTAAAATGTAATTCAAAGAGGGGGACATTATCGTGACATATCAATAATACTGGACTAATGCATTGTCTGGAGATTATCGTGACATATCAATAATACTGGACTTATGCATTGTCTGGAGATTATCGTGACATATCAATAATACTGGACTAATACATTGTCTGGAGATTATCGTGACATATCAATAATACTGGACTTATGCATTGTCTGGAGATTATCGTGACATATCAATAATACTGGACTAATGCATTGTCTGGAGATTATCGTGACATATCAATAATACTGGACTAATGCATTGTCTGGAGATTATCGTGACATATCAATAATACTGGACTTATGCATTGTCTGGAGATTATCGTGACATATCAATAATACTGGACTAATACATTGTCTGGAGATTATCGTGACATATCAATAATACTGGACTTATGCATTGTCTGGAGATTATCGTGACATATCAATAATACTGGACTAATACATTGTCTGGAGATTATCGTGACATATCAATAATACTGGACTAATGCATTGTCTGGAGATTATCGTGACATATCAATAATACTGGACTAATACATTGTCTGGAGATTATCGTGACATATCAATGATACTGGACTTATGCATTGTCTGGAGATTATCGTGACATATCAATAATACTGGACTAATGCATTGTCTGAAGATTATCGTGACATATCAATGATACTGGACTTATGCATTGTCTGGAGATTATCGTGACATATCAATAATACTGGACTAATGCATTGTCTGGACATTATCGTGACATATCAATAATACTGGACTTATGCATTGTCTGGAGATTATCGTGACATATCAATAATACTGGACTAGTACATTGTCTGGAGATTATCGTGACATATTAATAATACTGGACTTATGCATTGTCTGGAGATTATCGTGACATATCAATAATACTGGACTAATACATTGTCTGGAGATTATCGTGACATATCAATAATACTGGACTTATGCATTGTCTGGAGATTATCGTGACATATCAATAATACTGGACTAATACATTGTTTGGAGATTATCGTGACATATCAATAATACTGGACTAATACATTGTCTGGAGATTATCGTGACATATCAATAATACTGGATTTATGCATTGTCTGGAGATTATCGTGACATATCAATAATACTGGACTAATACATTGGCTGGAGATTATCGTGACATATCAATAATACTGGACTTATGCATTGTCTGGAGATTATCGTGACATATCAATAATACTGGACTAATACATTGTCTGGAGATTATCGTGACATATCAATAATACTGGACTAATACATTGTCTGGAGATTATCGTGACATATCAATAATACTGAACTTATGCATTGTCTGGAGATTATCGTGACATATCAATAATACTGGACTAATACATTGTCTGGAGATTATCGTGACATATCAATAATACTGGACTTATGCATTGTCTGGAGATTATCGTGACATATCAATAATACTGGACTAATACATTGTCTAGAGATTATCGTGATATATCAATAATACTGGACTAATGCATTGTCTGGAGATTATCGTGAGATATCAATAATACTGGACTAATACATTGTCTGGAGATTATCGTGACATATCAATAATACTGGACTTATGCATTGTCTGGAGATTATCGTGACATATCAATAATACTGGACTAATACATTGTCTGGAGATTATCGTGACATATCAATAATACTGGACTTATGCATTGTCAGGAGATTATCGTGACATATCAATAATACTGGACTAATACATTGTCTGGAGATTATCGTGACATATCAATAATACTGGACTTATGCATTGTCTGGAGATTATCGTGACATATCAATAATACTGGACTAATGTATTGTCTGGAGATTATCGTGACATATCAATAATACTGGACTTATGCATTGTCTGGAGATTATCGTGACATATCAATAATACTGGACTAATACATTGTCTGGAGATTATCGTGACATATCAATAATACTGGACTTATGCATTGTCTGGAGATTATCGTGACATATCAATAATACTGGACTAATGTATTGTCTGGAGATTATCGTGACATATCAATAATACTGGACTTATGCATTGTCTGGAGATTATCGTGACATATCAATAATACTGGACTAATGTATTGTCTGGAGATTATCGTGACATATCAATAATACTGGACTTATGCATTGTCTGGAGATTATCGTGACATATCAATAATACTGGACTAATGCATTGTCTGGACATTATCGTGACATATCAATAATACTGGACTAATGTATTATCTGGAGATTAGGTATACATCAGGTATCTATCCTGCAGCTGTGTATTTCCGGGTTATGTTAACCTTTTAACTTTTACATTGTGTTTATGTTTAAAGTATGAAACATGTTCTCTCTTCTACCTTTATGTTAAACTTACCTTGTTTAAACCAGTTTGTTAAATTGGACATTTTTAGTTTAAAATTCAAATGACCACAAAGCGATAGGTGAATAATACCTTACATGAAGGTGAATAAAATTCATTACGTTTGGAAAGTAATCGTCGCGCATGAATAGCCAATTTATCTACCGTAAAATGGTGATAACGGTAAAAAAAAAACTCAGTAAATTATTTCTTCTTCTCCAAAATAAATATCCACCGATAAATCGGATATATAAAAAAAAACTGAGATAAAGACGAGGTTCGCGGGACCTTTCCCCAGTTTTGCTCGGAATACACATAAACTTTATATTTTAAAACACTGTATTAATATTGTGTTTATCCTGCAGAAAAATCACATTAATCTATTGACGTTTATATTTTGAATTAAATAATAAAATTATATAATTATCCATTGATTGCCCCTTTTGATATTTTCTGTCAACAGGAAGTGAACTGGATATACAATTAGATTCCCAGAGCTCAACAGGTAAAAAAAACATGTGGAAGGGGTACCAGAAAAGGTCATATTGGGGTCAGTGACAGTATATAGTAAAACAATATATCAAGTCAATTTATTGACTCAAATAGAACAAGTGCAGGGTAAAAAGCGCTATGCAGTATTCAAAACGTTCTCAAAGGTTTTGTGAACGTGAAGGCCTGTGGTCATCTTAAAACTAACTCGTGTTATAAAATTTAAATGTTAAAAAAATAATTTGTGCATTGCAGCGAAGGGTACCAATAGACCAGAGCTGTATGTAGTTATAAAAGAAAAACCAAAATATACCAAACTGAAAATCAAATATCAAAATCGTAGATAGAATCAAAATTAATAGCCATAATGTACAAATATATGACACCCCACTTTCCTGGTTTGGTACAAGCATTTCTATAAAAAAACAAATGGCGCAATTAGACTAGTTTTATGGCCTAAATATCCCCTCTTAGTGAAATGATGCGCTCATGCAAGAGCTTTATTTATGAAATTAATGGGCCTATTGATCTCTTATCTGTTGATCTAAATATTGGAATATGATTTATTTATCATTTAAAAGTAACAATCAAAGCATATCCCATAGTTGCAGAAAAACAATGTATAATTATATTAGCACACAGTGAGTAATTATGCATAGATTTTCCAGTGTTATTAGAATGTAAATAGTGATTGTCGTTTAATTTTCCATCAACCCATATTGTTTACAATTAGATTCAGTTTGATGATCTTGTCCTTCCTTTATTCGTAATAAACAACCACGATTAGCAGTGATCCACAATCATGAGAGAATATATTTCGTCAAACTATCAATTTGGAATTATTTGACTATTGATTTATAGAAATTATCGTGAATCAATGCAAAATTACGTATAGGAGAATGTCCAAGTAACTCTCCATTCCTTAAAGATAATGGAGCCGAGGCCCATTGTTTTTAAGGAATGGAGAGATACGAGGACATTCTCCAACTTAAAATCCACCCATTGTACTTTATAATTTTATTAATTATTAATCTTGTAACAAGAAAAAGTCTGTGTATAGTATCTAAAGTACAAAGTATTAAATTGTTTGTCCCTTGTGGGACCTTAAAAGTACAAAGAGAAAAATAACTCTCCATTCCTTAAAAAAAATGGAGAGTTTTGACAATAGATTTACATCACATGTGGATTTTAAATAAAAATACAAAGTGATTCTTTTCAAGACAATTAATTGCTAAATGGTGTAACAATGAAAGTTCAACATTAGATAACGTGAGAACATTTACACGAACTATAACGTTACTTGCTACATGACAAGTGCATTAGAAAATCGTGGATTATACGATAATAAATACACTAAACCCTACTCCCATTACAATAGGTACAAAGGATATATGTGGGTGGCCGTTCATAGATTACCACATGGGAATTTCCTTACATAAAAATGTTATTACTAATTCAGGTAGAATTACTCCTTAAAGGCATACAGGCTGTCAGAATTGATTTTTTTTTATATTAAAAGTTGACAATACTCGATGTTTTATACTAATTGTAGTTGAAATGTTTCATAATATCATACGTAAATAGCCTAGAACGAAGGAAATACGTCGCTGTTTTATTTTCTTGAATCCAGTAAAGAATCCAATGTTTACCCGCGCAATATTCATACGACCTGACAGTGAACTCATTCGGGAAAGCGTTTGCGCATGTGCGAAATTGTTTGTTGATGAAGAAAGCACATGGCACAAATCGAATCGTGGAATTGAACAAAAACATTGACGGATTCTATACGAAAACGACACAAAAAGGAGGATTCAGCAAGTTTTGTGTAAAAATTAAAAAAATATGTTATACCGACCTACTCCATTTTTCAACACGTAATTTAGTATCTTTTTTCGGCCGAATCATATTTTAACAGTAGAATTGCATCGATTTTTTTTATATATTCTTTTTCTCAGGAGAAAACGCTAGGTGATATCTCTTTTAAATTAGAGACTAAAATAATGAACTTCATGTCTGTTTTTTCTATCGGGCCCCTTTACAGAGTTTGGGTTTGTTTATATTGATTGCATCACGTATTTCCGATTTTAAGTGTCATTCTTACTAAATACCATTATATAACATTAACTGATTACTCCGGGATCCAATTTCATAGATATATTTCTTAAATTATATTAATTCTAGCGAATTTACACGCAACATGCTTCCTGGTTATTCATAGCAGTTATTAGTATTCGGCAAACTTTGGAAAAGCAGCCGACTTATAATTGCATGAAAAATACGATAAACGTACATTTTCAGAAAATATAAAATTTATTTGTACGAGCTTTAGAAACAGGAAAGAAAAGCTCGTTGAAGACTCGTATTTCTTCCTGTTTCTAAAGCTCGTACAATTAAATGTTCTGTTTGACGTCAATGTACTTATATGTAGTCTTTTAAACCATAGACATGTTGTTTTATTAATCTCTGGCGGATATCATTTTTGTATTGCCCAACCTATTATTAATTTATATTTTATTTAATGTTTTCTCAATCCAAGGTTTTAGTTTGTACTGCAGGGGCGGATCCAGGATTTCAAGTTAGGGGGGGGGGGGGGGGGGGCGCACTTAAAAAAATTTCACCGAGCGGAGAGAGGCGCGAAAATTTTTGGGGTATTTCGTGTGAAAAATCACGATTTTACGCCAAAAAGTCATATTTTTTCCAATTGCGGAGCGAGGCGCGAAAATTTTTGGGGTATTTCGTGTGAAAAATCACGATTTTACGCCAAAAAATCATATTTTTTCCAATTTAGGGGGGGGGGGGGGGGGGGCGCCGGGTGCGCCCCCCTCTGGATCCGCCCCTGTACTGTCATTTTATATGTGTATTGTACCATTATTAGACATTAATTAAAATGCATGTTATAACAAGTACCTGCCACTAACCAGTTTATGATTAGACAACACATGTGTACAGTAATATACAGTCTACAATCAAAAGTCACCTATATAAAGTAACTAAGTAAATTAACAATGATATCTGATTTTATTACAAGGGACTATACTATTTAGATTGTATTACAAAGGACTTAAGAAAGAAATCATTAATATAAACACTGATACCTGCCACCAGCACAGAAATATAAGACATGTTATGATACATTATTTATTTCATCTGGGCTTGATTAAGAAAATAAACCGGGACCGTGGGTATGAATAGCTGGTGGCAGAGCAAACATTCAAATTGTTCATTTTTTTTACCACGGTTATCTCGAGGAGGAAAAATCAATGATACCAGGTACATAATTTCACAGTTACTTTTGGAGCAAAATATTTGACAGACATGGTTACTAGTGTTCCTCCCTAGAAATTTTCAATCTTATTAAAACAAATATTCTTCGTCAGTCTAAAATCTATAAAAATCACTTCTGAAATTCAAATTTCTGAGGTAACGTTGGTCATGTGACATACAGTTTGATAAATATGCTGTTCATATCAACGTGGATTTTTGATGATAAGCTCCGCCCACAAATTTTGTGGGTAGGCACTACCGCAAATTCCCCTTTAACTACATGAAATGTTTGACCGTGTTCACATATAGATCGATTGCAATCGGTTTAGGTTAGTTCGATTCAGTTTGAAACCGCTTTGTGTTCAGATTGGATCGATCTCGAACCGATTGCAATCGTTTCCGGTAATAACCACTGTTCACACTGTTCATCTGATTCGATCTCGAATCGATTCAATTTTCTGTTGTCTTCCGGGCACGTGCCATCAGCAGACTGTTGCTTGGATATAATCGTGGCTGATCTTGCAAACAGAGTGTTGTTTATACTTATTTGCATTTTGAATGCAATGATAGTTGACTTTATGACCAGAAGACTGCTTCAAAGGAGGATCTACAGACTTTTTATTCAACGCATGCCTAATGCACACGTTTTGAACCGACCTCGAATCGATTTAGTTGTTCTCATCTAACTGTGAAGCGCTCTAGTTTAGAGCGATCTAATTTAGACAACATATTCTATGGGTCTCAAATTAGACCGATTGCGATCGATCTTTCTTTGGTGTGAACATTGAAATCGATCTCGAAGCGATCGCGATCGATCTAGATACGCTTAGTGTGAACAGGGTCTTTGAAGCAACTTTAAATCAGCCCATTTTAAAAACAAATGCCAAAAAAAAAAACACCCCCAAAAAAAAACCGATTGTAGTTATGTTTCAGAAAGACTAGAGAAATATGGATTTTTGACAATCAATGTGTGACGTAAAAGTGTCTTTGACATTTACTTCACTGAGTTTGGTGCTGCTTTGAAAACTGTTTTACCTGTTTTGTTCAAGTATTGTTATAAATACTGTTATAGTGACAGCCGGAGATTTTGAGCCGTAATGAAAGGGGGAAGTTTGGCGCTTTAAAATCTGATTCACCATTTCTTTAGAAATGCCTGTACCAAGTCAGGATCATTACGGTTTTCACAGTTTTCCGGTTGTTGACTGATTTTGTCTGTTTATATAATTATGAGTTTTGACTTTCCCTTTGTAAGATTGTTCGGAGTTCGGTAATTTTGTTATTACCCTTATTTGTCACACATGATCTGTTGATAATTATATGATGTCATCTTACTTATTTAAAGACTACAGACAATGTTGGTTCTTTTATCTTTCTTAATCTCAGCTTCATTCAGCACAGTGAGGACTTTGACTTCAATTAAACAGGCGTGGCAATTTAAATATTGTGAGGCGTAAAATCATCTAAAGTTGAGAATAAAATATGATCACAGTATTCAGCTTTTTTCCCCACAAAAATATAGTTTTTGGCACAAAATATATGCCATTATTTTCTAACACGTGTTTTATCATTTAATTAATTCAAATAATTTACTAGTATTTATTTTAACATTTTACTAACTCAATATGCTTCCCATCAAGACAAGAAAAAAAGTACTCCATTTTTTGCGTTTTGTCATAAAATTTACAATTTTTATCTCAAAATTTCTTTTCAATTGTAATATGAAAATGTGATTTTGTTCACTTTAATTATTTCAAATAACCTTTAAGCAAATTTTAAACAATTTTATATGACTTATCTTTCCGGTTGGGAAAATAAAAACTTTTCCAGTTTTCCTCACTTTTTCAATAAAAAATATAGATTCAAATACAATACAGTTATCTCCTAATTCGAGTAACATATAATCGGGTACACAGCGGTATTCATAAAGAACGATATAATCTTGTACACTATACAAAGTATATTTAATCTTCGTGACACAGACTTTGTCATATTTATAATATTAGATCAGCCATACTCTAAATAGCAGATACTATACAAGGGCACTGTAAAATATATTAGCAAAACAATAGTCATCTTGAACCAAAATCTAATTGTCAATACCATTTTCTCGTCATCTGTACGTAAGTGACAGAATATTTAAACGGGTGCCACTAGTGGAGCAGGAACTGCTTACCCTTCCGGAGCACCTGAGTTCACCACCGGTTTTTAGTGGGGTTCGTGTTACTCGATCTTTAGTTTTATATGTATGTTTTGTAGATCGTTGTTTGTCCTTTTGTACTTTTTCTTTTGGCCATTGTGTTGTCTGTTCTTCTTCGATATATGGATTCTGATTGCCCCTTTGGTATCTTCAAACTCTTCTTAGTACTTAAAACGACGGCGATGTTGAACAAATCTGAATACAGACTGTAAATTCGAGCGTAGCTTATGAGATGTTAAATTTAAACTCCATACGCGAGAACGGTTGGTATTTTTCTCTCAAGGTAAAAAAAAACATATAATGGCAAATTAAAGTCGTCTCTTTGTTCATAGAATCTGACAAAAAGAGGACAATTGCTATAAATGTCGAGGTACATGTCAAGAAATGAGGCTGAGGAATATGGAATCCAACTAGCAAAGTTTGGATTGTTGATGGACATCATCAATATACTTGACTGTGAGGCTGTCATTTTATCTTCTGCAATGTTTGTTGTCTTTTTGTGTAAGCTCTGCCTCATGGGAGTAAAGGAAAAGATCGACAAGGAGAAGGGCACAGTCTTTCCCATGGGGATGCCCATAATTTGCAGAAAAATACCTTTCAAACAGAACTCATATGCTATCAATAAGGAACTCCAACATACAGCTGAGTTCATTTTTAGTGAAGCACCTTTAATTATTTTGCATTTTTACGTGCTTGACATAATAGAATAACACGTGACCTAAGACTATATATTTTTTACAGTTACTTACCATTCATAAAGATAAATTCGCTATGAATGACTCCGTTTAAAAGAGGTTCTCAATTTTCATGGGAAATTGTAATGCAATGTGCTAAAATAGTCAAATGTTTTGATATATATGAAACGTGAAAGGATATCGTTAGAATTTTTCAGTATACACACTTGATTGAAGCTACAACGTGAATAGAATATGTAATAGTATGATTGTAGTCCCTATTTGACTACAGACACAATTTTAGTCATGTCATAGTTAATGACAGTTTTGTTGTTGTACAAGTAGAAGAACCGGTAATATACCTTTCTCTATATGGATTCCCGTCAAACGTATATATTAGGTAAGTCATCATTTTCCTCAATAAACGAATGTCCGTTACGAATTCCGCATAAACACGATGTTCGGTTCCTCTTTTGTAGGAGGACTCATGTCTTATTTACATTATTTGTAGTGGTGTCCAACACATATTGTGTTTTTTTTTGTTTTTTTTTGTCTTCTTCTTGTGAGCCCTATGTTGCCAGTTTCTCTTGATTGTTCATCATTGATTGCTCCTTCAGTGTTCTCTAACATTTATTTGTCCTGTGTCTTGTGAGCCCTATATGTTGCCAGTTTCTCTTGATTGTTCATTATTGATTGCTCCTTCAGTGTTCTCTAACGTTTATACATTGATGACATGCATGATTTGTGATTTACCAAGATTTATTCTTTGTCAAAAATAGTATTTTTTGTAAGTAGGATTAGCAGAGTTCTTGAGAAAAGCCCAGTTCCTTGATACATAATACATAGCAATAGTGTTTACAAGTAACATAGATGCTAATTGGAACCTTGTCTGCAGGTAAACAACATATCTGTTATGAAGGGATGACGTCGACTCGTTGAATTTGACAAAATGCGAAGTATAATTCCGTAGGAAAACTACTGATTTTTAGCTTTAACACACTACTACTATTATTTACAACTATTGATTTCTTAACCACAATCACTATAGTTATACAGAGTAAATACTATTTCAAAAATTTACAAACATCTTAATAAAGTATTTATATAATCGATGTAAATGTTGCAATGATTTGATAACTTTTGAAGTGTTTTTTTAAGTGTTTTTTTTTTAACTTCCTGGTGGTTGATATTTGGTCCTGCTTTATAACTTTAGCTTAGCATAACTTCTTTAGTTACAATGGTAGAAATTGATTTTTTATCCAATTATTGAAGAACAAAACCAAATCATAACGTAAGGGAAAAAAAATGTGTGACAAAACGTGTTTTAATGTATAAAGATAAAGAAGTCAAGAAAAATGTCAAGGATATTTTTTTATCAATGTGTGACGTAAAAATATTTTTGACATTTACGTCACCGAATATGGTACTGCTTTGACAACTATTTTACCTATTTTGTTCCTGTATTTAAATACTGTTATAGTGACAACCGGAACCTTTGAACCGTAATGAGAGCGGGAGGTTTGGCGCCTTAAAATCTGATTCAACCCACCATTTCTTTAGAAATGCCTGTACCATGTCAGGGTCATTACGGTTTTCACAGTTTTCCGGTTGTTGACTGATTTTGTCTGTTTATATAATTATGAGTTTTGACTTTCCCTTTGTAAGATTGTTCGGAGTTCGGTAATTTTGTTATTACCCTTATTCAGAAGTATTGTGAACATAATTATTACAATATTTTAAAATTCAATTACCAAAGTCTAGAACATTATATCTGTTACATTTAAACTTTTTGCACTTTTACATTGGGCTTTGAATTATAAATTCAACTAGAAAATCTAATAAACAAATGTTATTTCTGGGAAAGTGATTATAACACATAAATAGTATCCTATGGCGATGATGATGTAAAATAAATGTTTTTATAAAAGTTGGTGTTAAATATGATACGATGTAGGTGTATAGGTGAAAGTTTGTTCATGTCTAGCCCGTGCTAGAGCGGGAAAGAGAAATAAGTTTAGGTGGTAAATGTATTGTGGGATTTAAGTCATTCGAGGTTCGCATTCAGTACAGCAAAGACGTCTTGATTCCCCCACCCACCCACCCTAAATATATATACAATATAAATAATAAAATCGCATACAAGCACACACGTGATTAGAATTTTATGTCCATTTTTTTGTTTTATGTTTTTTGTTATTAACTGTTATTGAAAGCTCATTTATAGCAATGTATGTTGATAACGTTTACTTACAGTTGCTTTTCTTTTGTAGATTGGATTTTTGTATGTACTGTATAACATATGTTACCTTCAGCGGCCAAGACAGACATTTTGATCTTTATTGTAATAAAGTAGAGCTTTGCTGTACGCTGTCTGGCGAGCTGATCCTATAACCAAGTGTTGAGTTTTATTTGATAAATTATTTATGTTCGTCTGAGTTCACGAAATAGAACATAAATCAATTGTAAGAATGTACATTAAGGTTCATCTTTATATATTACCTACAATTATCCTGTATGTTGCCAGATTTTTTTATTTACAGGAACAAAAATGTTCAGAATGGGTAGCAGTACCTAGATGTGTATTTTTAAAATACATTTTTATGTAAGAAAACTTGCATTATATTAGCTGTTTATCTTTTTTTATCTTTTTTTATCTTTTTTTTTTTTTGACAAAACTTGTATAAATTGTGGTGCATTTATTTTGAGAACCCCCTGTAAGAAATAATGCTTGAGATAAATAAAATATAAAATGTTAATACTTTTTTCCAACAGCAATACAGGTTATAGTTGCAAAACCTTCGTTATCTACGCTCAAAGCCAAAAGATTGAAAAGCTCAATAATGTAAAATTATTTGGTTACAAGAAAACCAAACGGCCTGAACCGGATAGCAAAAATCAACCGAGGTCAGCTATGTTTGAGGGAGATAACTTTAGTATTAACAATTACATGATTTAGGAACTGTACATTTGGATAATAGATATATCTAATAAACCATGTCAGTACCGGAACATGTTGTATGTTGTATGTTTTACATGCATCTTGTAAATAGGAAAGAAAATAGTCAGTTAATACCATATCTCTTTAACTCAAATGTAAAATGTGTGCTCTTGTATGGGGCAGAAATATGGAGAAAAACAAAGGCCATGTTGTCAAAAATCCACAGATTCATCAACTACTGCCTACGAACAATCATGAACATCCGATGGTTCGACAACGTCAGAAATGAGGATCTTTGGCAAAGAGCAAACCAGGACCCCATAAACAAACAAATTAAAAAGAGGAAATAGGCATGGATTTGGCCACACACTGAGGAAACCACCAAACAGCATCACCAGACAGGCCCTCAAATGGAACCCACAAAGCAAAATAAGCAGAGGACGACCTAGAAACACTTGGCGTAGAGACACAGAGTCAGAATTGAAAGAGCAGGAACACAACTGGAACTCGGCAGAAAAACTAGCGCCAAATCGAGGTAGATGGAAGAAGGTCGTCAATGGCCTATGCTCCCCTGCGGAGCAAAGGGCTTAAGTAAGTAAGTAAGTAATACCATATCTGTTTCCTTAGCAAGTTTATTGAACTGTATTTACAAAATATGTATCTAGGTACTGATTAAGAAAAAGGCTGAAGATACCAAAGGGGAATCAGAAGGCGTAAATCGGAGAAGGATAGACAACACAATGACCAAACAAATAAAAGGACAAGAGGACAAACACTGATACACGTAACAGAAACAGATTGATCAACACGAATCCCTCTAAAAAATCGAGATGAACTTAGGTGCTCCGGAAGAGTTGGCTGTTACTGCTCCACCAGTGGTATCTGTCGTGTTACTCTTGTTACAAACCCTAGGATCCGTCATGAATGAGGTAAGGACAATTCGTAACATTGCATGGCTTTTGTTCTAGTCAGTAGAAACATTAGGTCACATTCAGAGTTATATTGTTTTAATATGAGGTACTAACATGAATCCCCAGTAGCATCACTTGTATTAATGGTGTCTACGATTAATGATATATTAGGTAAATTTGGTATTCATGTAATTCTAAGACGCCATTAACAATAACAGTGCAATAACAGGTTCTAATGATATATTAGGTAAATTTGGTATTCATGTAATTCTAAGACGCCATTAACAATAACAGTGCAATAACAGGTTCTAATGATATATTAGGTAAATTTGGTATTCAAGTAATTCTAAGACGCCATTAACAATAACAGTGCAATAACAGGTTCTAATGATATATTAGGTAAATTTGGTATTCAAGTAATTCTAAGACACCATTAACAATAACAGTGCAATAACAGGTTCTAATGATATATTAGGTAAATTTGGTATTCATGTAATTCTAAGACGCCATTAACAATAACAGTACAATGACAGGTTCTAATGATATATTAGGTAAATTTGGTATTCATGTAATTCTAAGACACCATTAACAATAACAGTACAATGACAGGTTCTAATGATATATTAGGTAAATTTGGTATTCATGTAATTCTAAGACACCATTAACAATAACAGTGCAATAACAGGTTCTAATGATATATTAGGTAAATTTGGTATTCATGTAATTCTAAGACGCCATTAACAATAACAGTACAATAACAGGTTCTAATGATATATTAGGTAAATTTGGTATTCATGTAATTCTAAGACGCCATTAACAATAACAGTGCAATAACAGGTTCTAATGATATATTAGGTAAATTTGGTATTCAAGTAATTCTAAGACACCATTAACAATAACAGTGCAATAACAGGTTCTAATGATATATTAGGTAAATTTGGTATTCATGTAATTCTAAGACACCATTAACAATAACAGTGCAATAACAGGTTCTAATGATATATTAGGTAAATTTGGTATTCATGTAATTCTAAGACGCCATTAGCAATAACAGTACAATGACAGGTTCTAATGATATATTAGGTAAATTTGGTATTCATGTAATTCTAAGACACCATTAACAATAACAGTACAATGACAGGTTCTAATGATATATTAGGTAAATTTGGTATTCATGTAATTCTAAGACACCATTAACAATAACAGTGCAATAACAGGTTCTAATGATATATTAGGTAAATTTGGTATTCATATAATTCTAAGACGCCATTAACAATAACAGTGCAATGACAGGTTCTAATGATATATTAGGTAAATTTGGTATTCATGTAATTCTAAGACGCCATTAACAATAACAGGTTCTAATGATATATTAGGTAAATTTGGTATTCATGTAATTCTAAGACGCCATTAACAATAACAGTACAATAACAGGTTCTAATGATATATTAGGTAAATTTGGTATTCATGTAATTCTAAGACGCCATTAACAATAACAGTGCAATAACAGGTTCTAATGATATATTAGGTAAATTTGGTATTCAAGTAATTCTAAGACACCATTAACAATAACAGTGCAATAACAGGTTCTAATGATATATTAGGTAAATTTGGTATTCATGTAATTCTAAGACGCCATTAGCAATAACAGTACAATGACAGGTTCTAATGATATATTAGGTAAATTTGGTATTCATGTAATTCTAAGACACCATTAACAATAACAGTACAATGACAGGTTCTAATGATATATTAGGTAAATTTGGTATTCATGTAATTCTAAGACACCATTAACAATAACAGTGCAATAACAGGTTCTAATGATATATTAGGTAAATTTGGTATTCATGTAATTCTAAGACGCCATTAACAATAACAGTACAATAACAGGTTCTAATGATATATTAGGTAAATTTGGTATTCATGTAATTCTAAGACGCCATTAACAATAACAGGTTCTAATGATATATTAGGTAAATTTGGTATTCATGTAATTTTAAGACGCCATTAACAATAACAGTGCAATAACAGGTTCTAATGATATATTAGGTAAATTTGGTATTCATGTAATTCTAAGACACCATTAACAATAACAGTGCAATAACAGGTTCTAATGATATATTAGGTAAATTTGGTATTCATGTAATTCTAAGACGCCATTAACAATAACAGTACAATAACAGGTTCTAATGATATATTAGGTAAATTTGGTATTCATATAATTCTAAGACGCCATTAACAATAACAGTGCAATGACAGGTTCTAATGATATATTAGGTAAATTTGGTATTCATGTAATTCTAAGACGCCATTAACAATAACAGGTTCTAATGATATATTAGGTAAATTTGGTATTCATGTAATTCTAAGACGCCATTAACAATAACAGTACAATAACAGGTTCTAATGATATATTAGGTAAATTTGGTATTCATGTAATTCTAAGACGCCATTAACAATAACAGTGCAATGACAGGTTCTAATGATATATTAGGTAAATTTGGTATTCAAGTAATTCCAAGACGCCATTAACAATAACAGTGCAATAACAGGTTCTAATGATATATTAGGTAAATTTGGTATTCAAGTAATTCTAAGACACCATTAACAATAACAGTGCAATAACAGGTTCTAATGATATATTAGGTAAATTTGGTATTCATGTAATTCTAAGACACCATTAACAATAACAGTGCAATAACAGGTTCTAATGATATATTAGGTAAATTAGGTATTCATGTAATTCTAAGACGCCATTAACAATAACAGTACAATAACAGGTTCTAATGATATATTAGTTAAATTTGGTATTCATATAATTCTAAGACGCCATTAACAATAACAGTGCAATGACAGGTTCTAATGATATATTAGGTAAATTTGGTATTCATGTAATTCTAAGACGCCATTAACAATAACAGGTTCTAATGATATATTAGGTAAATTTGGTATTCATGTAATTCTAAGACGCCATTAACAATAACAGTACAATAACAGGTTCTAATGATATATTAGGTAAATTTGGTATTCATGTAATTCTAAGACGCCATTAACAATAACAGTGCAATAACAGGTTCTAATGATATATTAGGTAAATTTGGTATTCAAGTAATTCTAAGACACCATTAACAATAACAGTGCAATAACAGGTTCTAATGATATATTAGGTAAATTTGGTATTCATGTAATTCTAAGACGCCATTAACAATAACAGTACAATGACAGGTTCTAATGATATATTAGGTAAATTTGGTATTCATGTAATTCTAAGACACCATTAACAATAACAGTACAATGACAGGTTCTAATGATATATTAGGTAAATTTGGTATTCATGTAATTCTAAGACACCATTAACAATAACAGTGCAATAACAGGTTCTAATGATATATTAGGTAAATTTGGTATTCATGTAATTCTAAGACGCCATTAACAATAACAGTACAATAACAGGTTCTAATGATATATTAGGTAAATTTGGTATTCATGTAATTCTAAGACGCCATTAACAATAACAGGTTCTAATGATATATTAGGTAAATTTGGTATTCATGTAATTCTAAGACGCCATTAACAATAACAGTGCAATAACAGGTTCTAATGATATATTAGGTAAATTTGGTATTCATGTAATTCTAAGACACCATTAACAATAACAGTGCAATAACAGGTTCTAATGATATATTAGGTAAATTTGGTATTCATGTAATTCTAAGACGCCATTAACAATAACAGTACAATAACAGGTTCTAATGATATATTAGGTAAATTTGGTATTCATATAATTCTAAGACGCCATTAACAATAACAGTGCAATGACAGGTTCTAATGATATATTAGGTAAATTTGGTATTCATGTAATTCTAAGACGCCATTAACAATAACAGGTTCTAATGATATATTAGGTAAATTTGGTATTCATGTAATTCTAAGACGCCATTAACAATAACAGTGCAATAACAGGTTCTAATGATATATTAGGTAAATTTGGTATTCATGTAATTCTAAGACGCCATTAACAATAACAGGTTCTAATGATATATTAGGTAAATTTGGTATTCATGTAATTCTAAGACGCCATTAACAATAACAGGTTCTAATGATATATTAGGTAAATTTGGTATTCATGTAATTCTAAGACGCCATTAACAATAACAGTACAATAACAGGTTCTAATGATATATGAGGTAAATTTAGTATTAATATAATTTTAAGACGCCATTAACAATAACAGTACAATAACAGGTTCTAATGATATATTAGGTAAATTTGGTATTCATGTAATTCTAAGACGCCATTAACAATAACAGTACAATAACAGGTTCTAATGATATATTAGGTAAATTTGGTATTCATGTAATTCTAAGACGCCATTAACAATAACAGTACAATAACAGGTTCTAATGATATATTAGGTAAATTTGGTATTCATGTAATTCTAAGACGCCATTAACAATAACAGTACAATAACAGGTTCGAAATTGAAAATTTATAAGTGGAAGTGAATCTGTGCAGGCTTTTTATCTTTTAGTTATACATGTATTGTCGTTGGTGGTCCAGTTATCAAGAGGGGAATGTTTTAATCCCATTAACCCGTTTAACCTCGCCAAATATTTGTGCCTGTCTCAAGCCAAGACCTGGATTTCTAACGTCACGTGTGGTCGTTTTTGTTGTCAGAGTTAATGATTGATTGATTGATTTTTGGTGCTTAGCGCCACTTTCAGCAATGTTCAGTGTTAAGGTTAGAGGTAGTTGTTCATTTTGTTGATATTGGTGGCATTATTGACCATCACTGTTTAAACTTTCTTTTAGAATTCATCAATAAACTGCAATATATGTTTAAAGTAGCAAAAATTTCCCTTAAGATAAATGAAAAATAATTTTAGTAGGACCACTTTATTGTCGTTATATTTACTGATTGCCTTTATACAAGTGGCATTTAAACATTGTTGAAAACGATTTTCGAAAATCATAAAATTGAAGGAACAATGTCTATATTGTGTTAATTAGCAGAATTGATTAAATGACTAAACATATTATAAAAAGTAAACAAAATCCAGAATTTCTAAGAAACAACGCTAGTATTTATTTAGTTGATTTATTGAAATCTATTCTTTTTACAGTCAAGTTTCCAAAACGACCATTTTCGTTTATCATTATGATTATTTTACGTTATTTTTGAAAGAAATATATCATTATACTGGCAAACAAACGAATGAGCAAGCTTTCAGAATCCATATTAAAATAACATTGCTGTAGTATTCATAGATAAAATTCATAGAAGTTTTAATAAACATATTGGGTTCGCGCCCGGCTTTGTAAATTACAAAAAAGGATGCACTTGACTCGCAGCCGCAAGTGATAAAATTTACCAGTTGCTTGCTCATGGTCGGTGGTTCTCTCCGGGTACTCCAGCTTCTTCCACCACTAAAACTGGTCGCCATGATATAGCTGAAATATTGTTGAAAGTGGCGTTAAACACCAAAAATCAACCAATCAATCAATCGATCAATTAATCTAATAAAAATATATATCCCGAACTAAATATTTTTATCTTGGAAAAGACTATTTTGTTTATTGTTTTGTTCTTGTTTTGCTTTTTAAGTACCTTTTATTTTTAAACGTAGACATGTGTCGAATAATAACGCTGCGTTCACACGTAATTCGAATTCGATGCGCATTAAAAATTAATTACGTGTTAATGGGATTAGCGTATTCGATTCGCATTAGATGCAAATTTAATTCGCATTAAATTTACGTGTGAACGCAGCATTATACTCAATATGATGAATGAAGACGAAGAGCGGTTTATGATATAACTGAGACTTAAGATTCAGTAGACAATGATGGATGAGCAACAGAAGATTTAATAGAGTGACATTGAGATTCAATGTTGTAATAGTAGAATAAGAATCATAAGAGTGTACTATACCGCTGACATTGATATCACTACTTTTTCGGCAACGGTTTCAGTCCGAGCGATCAACTCCGACGCAGTAGTTGTTGCAGGTGTAGAAGATGGTGTAGATTGTCATGTGATTAACGATGGTGTAGATTGTCATGTGATCAAAGATGGTGTAGATTGCCATGTGACCAACAGTATTAGAATATTAGAACCAGAGTGAACGGTTCCAGTAATAATAGTCTCAGCTTTGAAATCTCTCTCTCTTGTTTAATCAGATATATTATTATATTTTTGGATATGTCCATGATGATGCTTCCACTTAAAGCAAGTGATGTTATCGTTAACGAAATGAAGATAATTACTTCTCACCCCTTGGATAAAGTAGTCCATTAACTTAGGTGATTTTTTTTTATTATTCTATCCTACCAAGGCTCCTGGGTAAGACAAGCTACACGACCGTTTTCCCGCAAGATTGTTTTCCATTGCTGAAGTACCGCAATTTGTCAATTTATCAATATAGAACCGAGCATTTTAAATGTATTTGATAATAGAACTTTTTGCATCAGAATAAATAGCATACAATTTAATTGGTTGAACACTCTCCACGTGACCTGCACTATTCCGCGATATAAACTAGGATGCTGATATAGACCGGTCTTCATTATAAGTTGAACAACATTCAAACATTTGCTGTAGTCAATTCAAATTAGGTAATAACAATGCAATACAACGGTTACTTATATGTAGAGCGACTTGTAGGTTTCTTGATTCCTTGAACAATTTCTGTGCATTTATATTGTGTGTCAGATTCTGGTCTTCAGTGCAATAAACACAATAGTTACTGATATGATGGGCAATATCAGGATAGACAGACTGCCCTTAGGTTATGGTATGGATAGACAGACTGCTCTTGAGTCATGATACGGACCAGCTGGAGTTTTAATTTTAATTTGCTTAGATATTAGTTTAAAATGTTGAGTCATTTGACCCTCGGTTCCAAAAGCGTATTTTCCAAAAGCGTGGGCAGTTTGAGGAAATCAGTTTATGTTTGGTATGCTAACTAAACATTGAAGAAGAAAGAATTCCCTGTTAATCTATAAGCCGTCAGCATATCTAATGGAAGATAACACTATAACAACACCAGATCTCATACACAATGCAGAAATAATGTGTTTGTGGTTTACGATTTCAGAGACTGCTAACTCCAGTACATAATGCTCAAGGGGAATAGATTGAACACAATGAAATTTCACTCCATGCGTATAAATGAATAAAGATAAATCGTATTTTTCCACAACATTTTATTCTGTTTTCTGGACGAGACTATTCAAGATTATTTACTTATTTTGGTCCTAAGCTGATGGTTTGCATATTGCATCTATTCAAATCCTGAGGATTTATTGCTCCTGGACGTCGTTGTGATACAGATGTATCACAGCCACCGCAGTGAGACGGCATTGTATGCTTAAATTAGATAAGTTTTACTATTGTCGTTGTCGGTGTCAATCAATAGATTTTCCCGCTGTTACTCTTAATGATCAAATAGATCTACCTTCTGCTACATTGGAAAACAATAAACATTCTCCTGTTTTTATACAAAATAAAACTTCAAATGAAAAAAACACAATTTACCTCCAATCTCGACAATCCGAGAACAGCGAGAAACAAAAATGCCAGAAAATAATCGTGTTTCTATTTCTTATCACGCCAATGTCAATTTTGTCACACAATGATACAAAACAACCAAGATTTGATACACGAAAACGTAGCGACAAAAAACCACGTCAATACGTCACAGTACTGTATGGTAATTAGAAACTCTTCGATGAATTATTTAACGCAGTATAATGATTGTTACCTTTGTGATACAGAAATAACCACTATACAATGACGACTACAGTGTATTGAAATCATCACCTACCTCGTGTACATTGTCGATTATTCTGTGATTTATGCTTTAACTAATCATTCCAATTAATACTGATGGAGATTATAACTTATTCAAAAGTGAACAATTATGACGTGATAATACGAGTAGTTCTACATTCTGTACAATAGTTACAAGGAGATAAATATGTTATTGTATTCATATAAAACAAAGATATTATTTATGAATACTATTTATCGATTTGCAATTAAATATTTCATGAATCTCCATGGAATTTAACTACATTAATTTTAAAACCTCCTTAATTTAAATGTGAATTAAAAATGAAAAAAAATACAGAGCCTGCGTAATGGAAACTTCGCAAATGATCAGATCTGATGTAACGTGGAAGAAGGAATGGATGTACAAGACGTGCGGGGTACAGGTACTACTGTAAATACTTGTATAGAAGACAACTGTACTATTTTATATAACTGTACAATGAAGACTGTAGACGGATGTGACTTTCCAAGTGGACATTTCATTCATTACAAACCTGTATCGTACAATATAAATGGAACAGTACTTATTCTTCTATCTGTGGTGGCTCATCTAAAATGGTCGTCTGTCTGTCTTATCTTTGACAATGAAACTGGTAAGTTAAAATATTGTTTCTTAGCAACACTGGAGCAATTGTTGTTGTTGTTTTTTTTGGAATTCACGAATTGCAAAAATACATTGAAAATTTGTGAAAATATAACTAGTTAATGTAAACATAAAACTAATAATATTCTATTGTTTATGATAAAATAAGATAAATACTTATTTCTTAAAATACCCCAAAAAAACAAACAAAAAAACACCCATTGCGTTTGAACTTTATACAGAAACAGGAAATAAATATGCAAAAGTATTTGTAAAATAATTTTATGAATAAAACAGCCGATTTGATATCTCATTTACCACACACGAAGGGCCGAAACAGTATAGTCAAAATAGACCAAGATTATCTATGCTCGAGGTAAAATAACCTTGTATGTTTTGTTGATCGTTGTTTGCCCTTTTGTAATTTTTCTTCTGGCCATTGTGTGTCTGTTCTTCTTCGATATACGAATTCTGATGGCCCCTCTGGTATCTTCAAACTCTTATTTTTAAGAATTGTAAATTTCAATAATAAATATATCTAATAAACCATATTAGTACCGAAACACTGACTACTGGGCGGGAGATACCCTCGGGGAAACACTGACTACTGGGCGGGAGATACCCTCGGGGAAACACTGACTACTGGGCGGGAGATACACTCGGGGAAACACTGACTACTGGGCGGGAGATACACTCGGGGAAACACTGACTACTGGGCGGGAGATACCCTCGGGGAAACACTGACTACTGGGCGGGAGATACCCTCGGGGAAACACTGACTACTGGGCGGGAGATACACTCGGGGAAACACTGACTACTGGGCGGGAGATACACTCGGGGACTAATAGTCCACCAGCAGAGGTATCGACCCAGTGATAGTAACACTGACTACTGGGCGGGAGATACCCTCGGGGACTAATAGTCCACCAGCAGAGGTATCGACCCAGTGATAGTAACACTGACTACTGGGCGGATGATACCCCCGGGGACTAATTGTCCACCAGCAGAGGTATCGACCCAGGGATAGAAACACTGACTACTGGGCGGATGATACCCCCGGGGACTAATTGTCCACCAGCAGAGGTATCGACCCAGGGATAGTAACACTGACTACTGGGCGGATGATACCCCCGGGGACTAATTGTCCACCAGCAGAGGTATCGACCCAGGGATAGAAACACTGACTACTGGGCGGATGATACCCCCGGGGACTAATTGTCCACCAGCAGAGGTATCGACCCAGGGATAGAAACACTGACTACTGGGCGGATGATACCCCCGGGGACTAATTGTTCACCAGCAGAGGTATCGACCCAGTGATAGTAACACTGACTACTGGGCGGGAGATACACTCGGGGACTAATAGTCCACCAGCAGAGGTATCGACCCAGTGATAGTAACACTGACTACTGGGCGGATGATACCCCCGGGGACTAATTGTCCACCAGCAGAGGTATCGACCCAGGGATAGAAACACTGACTACTGGGCGGATGATACCCCCGGGGACTAATTGTCCACCAGCAGAGGTATCGACCCAGGGATAGTAACACTGACTACTGGGCGGATGATACCTTCGAAGACTAATTGTTCACCAGCAGAGGTATCGACCCAGTGATAGTAACACTGACTACTGGGCGGATGATACCTTCGAAGACTAATAGTCCACCAGCAGAGGTATCGACCCAGTGATAGAAACACTGACTACTGGGCGGATGATACCCCCGGGGACTAATTGTCCACCAGCAGAGGTATCGACCCAGGGATAGTAACACTGACTACTGGGCGGATGATACCTTCGAAGACTAATTGTTCACCAGCAGAGGTATCGACCCAGTGATAGTAACACTGACTACTGGGCGGATGATACCTTCGAAGACTAATAGTCCACCAGCAGAGGTATCGACCCAGTGATAGAAACACTGACTACTGGGCGGATGATACCCTTGGGGACTAATAGTCCACCAGCAGAGGTATCGACCCAGTGATAGAAACACTGACTACTGGGCGGATGATACCCTCGGGGACTAATAGTCCACCAGCAGAGGTATCGACCCAGTGATAGTAACACTGACTACTGGGCGGATGATACCTTCGAAGACTAATTGTCCACCAGCAGAGGTATCGACCCAGTGATAGAAACACTGACTACTGGGCAGATGATACCCTCGGGGACTAATAGTCCACCAGCAGAGGTATCGACCCAGTGATAGAAACACTGACTACTGGGCGGATGATACCCTTGGGGACTAATAGTCCACCAGCAGAGGTATCGACCCAGTGATAGAAACACTGACTACTGGGCGGATGATACCCTCGGGGACTAATAGTCCACCAGCAGAGGTATCGACCCAGTGATAGTAACACTGACTACTGGGCGGATGATACCTTCGAAGACTAATTGTCCACCAGCAGAGGTATCGACCCAGTGATAGAAACACTGACTACTGGGCAGATGATACCCTCGGGGACTAATTGTCCACCAGCAGAGGTATCGACCCAGGGATAGAAACACTGACTACTGGGCGGATGATACCCCCGGGGACTAATTGTCCACCAGCAGAGGTATCGACCCAGGGATAGTAACACTGACTACTGGGCGGATGATACCTTCGAAGACTAATTGTTCACCAGCAGAGGTATCGACCCAGTGATAGTAACACTGACTACTGGGCGGATGATACCTTCGAAGACTAATAGTCCACCAGCAGAGGTATCGACCCAGTGATAGAAACACTGACTACTGGGCGGATGATACCCCCGGGGACTAATTGTCCACCAGCAGAGGTATCGACCCAGGGATAGTAACACTGACTACTGGGCGGATGATACCTTCGAAGACTAATTGTTCACCAGCAGAGGTATCGACCCAGTGATAGTAACACTGACTACTGGGCGGATGATACCTTCGAAGACTAATAGTCCACCAGCAGAGGTATCGACCCAGTGATAGAAACACTGACTACTGGGCGGATGATACCCTTGGGGACTAATAGTCCACCAGCAGAGGTATCGACCCAGTGATAGAAACACTGACTACTGGGCGGATGATACCCTCGGGGACTAATAGTCCACCAGCAGAGGTATCGACCCAGTGATAGTAACACTGACTACTGGGCGGATGATACCTTCGAAGACTAATTGTCCACCAGCAGAGGTATCGACCCAGTGATAGAAACACTGACTACTGGGCAGATGATACCCTCGGGGACTAATAGTCCACCAGCAGAGGTATCGACCCAGTGATAGAAACACTGACTACTGGGCGGATGATACCCTTGGGGACTAATAGTCCACCAGCAGAGGTATCGACCCAGTGATAGAAACACTGACTACTGGGCGGATGATACCCTCGGGGACTAATAGTCCACCAGCAGAGGTATCGACCCAGTGATAGTAACACTGACTACTGGGCGGATGATACCTTCGAAGACTAATTGTCCACCAGCAGAGGTATCGACCCAGTGATAGAAACACTGACTACTGGGCAGATGATACCCTCGGGGACTAATTGTCCACCAGCAGAGGTATCGACCCAGGGATAGTAACACTGACTACTGGGCGGATGATACCTTCGAAGACTAATTGTCCACCAGCAGAGGTATCGACCCAGTGATAGAAACACTGACTACTGGGCGGATGATACCTTCGAAGACTAATTGTCCACCAGCAGAGGTATCGACCCAGTGATAGAAACACTGACTACTGGGCGGATGATACCTTCGAAGACTAATTGTCCACCAGCAGAGGTATCGACCCAGTGATAGTAACACTGACTACTGGGCGGATGATACCTTCGAAGACTAATTGTCCACCAGCAGAGATATCGACCCAGGGATAGTAACACTGACTACTGGGCGGATGATACCTTCGAAGACTAATTGTCCACCAGCAGAGGTATCGACCCAGGGATAGTAACACTGACTACTGGGCGGATGATACCTTCGAAGACTAATTGTTCACCAGCAGAGATATCGACCCAGGGATAGTAACACTGACTACTGGGCGGATGATACCTTCGAAGACTAATTGTCCACCAGCAGAGGTATCGACCCAGGGATAGTAACACTGACTACTGGGCGGATGATACCTTCGAAGACTAATTGTCCACCAGCAGAGGTATCGACCCAGGGATAGTAACACTGACTACTGGGCGGATGATACCTTCGAAGACTAATTGTCCACCAGCAGAGGTATCGACCCAGGGATAGTAACACTGACTACTGGGCGGATGATACCTTCGAAGACTAATTGTCCACCAGCAGAGGTATCGACCGAGGGATAGTAACAAGAACGTAAATATCAAATTTATTGCGCACGGTGCGTTTCGTGAACCACCTTCATCACAAATAATTTTAAAGTCTTTGGGAGTAAGTAATCAAAAGGACCTAAGCAATAGTGAACATCTGCTATGGTGGCCTAGGCTTGAAGGAAATCTGCTATGGTGGCCTAGGCTTGAAGGAAATATACTATGGTGGCCTAGGCTTGAAGGAAATCTACTATGGTGGCCTAGGTCTGAAGGAAATCTACTATGGTTGCCTAGGCCTGAAGGAAATCTGCTATGGTGGCCTAGGCCTGAAGGAAATCTAATATGGTGGCCTAGGCCTGAAGGAAATCTGCTATGGTAGCCTAGGTCTGAAGGAAATCTGCTATGGTGGCCTAGGTCTGAAGGAAATCTGCTATGGTGGCCTAGGTCTGAAGGAAATCTGCTATGGTGGCCTAGGCTTGAAGGAGATCTACTATGGTGGCCTAGGCCTGAAGGAAATCTGCTATGGTGGCCTAGGCTTGAAGGAGATCTACTATGGTGGCCTATGTCTGAAGGAAATCTACTATGGTGGCCTAGGCTTGAAGGAAATCTACTATGGTTGCCTAGTCCTGAATGAAATCTGCTATGGTGGCCTAGGTCTGAAGGAAATCTGCTATGGTGGCCTAGGTCTGAATGAAATCTGCTATGGTGGCCTAGGCCTGAAGGAAATCTACTATGGTGGCCTAGGCCTGAAGGAAATCTGCTATGGTGGCCTAGGCTTGAAGGAAATCTACTATGGTGGCCTATGTCTGAAGGAAATCTACTATGGTGGCCTAGGCTTGAAGGAAATCTACTATGGTTGCCTAGGCCTGAAGGAAATCTACTATGGTGGCCTAGGCCTGAAGGAAATCTGCTATGGTAGCCTAGGTCTGAAGGAAATCTGCTATGGTGGCCTAGTCCTGAAGGAAATCTGCTATGGTGGCCTAGGCTTGAAGGAAATCTGCTATGGCGGCCTAGGTCTGAAGGAAATCTGCTATGGTGGCCTAGGTCTGAAGGAAATCTGCTATGGTGGCCTAGGTCTGCAGGAAATCTGCTATGGTGGCCTAGGCTTGAAGGAGATCTACTATGGTGGCCTAGGCCTGAAGGAAATCTGCTATGGTGGCCTAGGCTTGAAGGAAATCTACTATGGTGGCCTATGTCTGAAGGAAATCTACTATGGTGGCCTAGGCTTGAAGGAAATCTACTATGGTTGCCTAGTCCTGAATGAAATCTGCTATGGTGGCCTAGTCCTGAAGGCGATTAACATTAATAAATAAATTACATTCAAAGTAGATCTGTGCACATATAAATATAGTTTATTGCCAAAAAGCAATAAACGAGAGAGAGAGAGAGAGAGAGAGAGTAGTAATCTTATGAAATCTGTGGTATTTGTTATAATCTTTGTTATAATCAACAATGCCAATAGTTTACCCTTACAAATAAAATTAACAAAAACCATTCCAAAAATTGAAGATAACAGTTATATTGCCTGGAGTGTAAAAAATCAGTTTTGTATGCATATAATGAAACACAAACACGGAACGTACAATATATACAGGGTCGTTATCGTGTGATGTAAAAGATGTAAGATGTATATATGCTACAGTAAATAAGAGTAACCAGTAATTACAGGTAAAAACTGAAAATCAGTAATTACAGGTAAAAACGGAAAAACAGTAATTACAGGTAAAAACTGAAAAACAGTAATTACAGGTAAAAACTGAAAAACAGTAATTACAGGTAAAAACTGAAAAGTAGTAATTACGTGTAATCCCTAACTGTCTTAGTTATTACATGTATTTACTAAAATTGTTCAGGAATTACACGAGATTACTTGTATAAAATTAAAGTTTTACGCTTATTTACTGACTGATCCTTACATATTGTAAACAATGTTCTAAGCGTCTATTAATATAGAAAAAATAGGGATGTTATTTATTTTACTCGCGTTTGTTTTAAATTTGGTATTTAAAATGTTATACTTCTTAAAAAGAACTCATATTCAGAAAAACAGGCGAGATCATGTTGAGATTAAGTGATCACAATACGAGACATGTGCATCCAAAGTTGGTCTATCAAGTTCTACAAAAGAAATAAGACTTGCAAGCATATTTGAATGACAAACCTTCTGATAATGCACCCGTAATTCCTCAACCCATCAGTTATTACGAGTATTTATTGAAATGTTTAGTAATTATCTGTAATTACTGGTTACACTTATTTACTGTAACATATATACAATATATAAATATACTAGACAAATCTTTTACAGTTAAAAATGTATTTTTGAACGAGCAGTTGGTTAAGTTGAAGTCATCAAGTGAAGTCTTTGTCATTTCAGTACATCAGCATCGTTTAAATGTTTAAAACAGCTTCAATAAAGATAAACACAAATATCGTGTTCATAATATCACTGACCCCAACCCTGACCTCCATATACCCTGACCCCAGTACTTCTTTTGTCCTCGTCGTCAAAGTTACTGTTACGATTATAAAATCAGAGTCTAAACGAATATTTATGTTCTATGATAATTGTACGGATATTTTTACCGTCAATGTTGTTTTTTTTTGTATTAATGATCGTTTAACAACAGCAGGCTATGGAAACGATTATCTCCCTTGGCTATATACTCAGTCATTACAAAATATAGGGGGGTGCTAATGTGTGTATCGTGTTAGATAAATGAGTTTGCCAGACATTTATTTATGGATGTATTGTGACAAAATATGGATGTAATTGTTTAAAATATATATTTCCCAAGAAGGTTTGTATTATTTTACATTCAACATACGTCTTCATGTAAAATTTTGGATGTGAAGTAAAATACAATCAAAATTTGGGCCAAATGTTACCAGCGAGCTGCTGGTAAGATCAGGATCAGAATCATGAAGATTTTTAGTTTGACAAATTTTTCTGAATGGCTTTTTGTTCTTTTGTAAGGTATTTTTACATTAATAATTATATATAAAAACAGAAAATATAGATTATTTATTTTTATGAAATAAATTAATTAAAAAAAACACGTGTTTTCTTAGAATATGGTAAATCCGAGGATTTATGATATGCAAAGCAGATGCTTGTTTACAAACAATAATTATATATATAAGTGTATTTTGCAAACAACTAATGGTACGTAGATACATTGTATCTAACATAGTTAACGCTTAATCCAAATTTTATTTAGCATACATATGCATTTTGATTATTTTATTTTATGAATATAAATTGTTATTAAAAACAGAGGATCTATTTAGATCATAGATGGGCTTCACACTCCTACAGGAGTACAGACAGTATTGTTAAATATTTATTTCATTTTTTTTTAAATATAAGCTTGTAGACAAACTGTGTTAATCACTATTGGTTCAATTTTTTTTTTACAAAAAGTTTTTCAGTAGTAATTTTATAATACTATACAATACTATGATTATCTCCCTTTATTTAAATTCCTTAAAAAGCCTTTTCCCCAATAATTATTGTTAATTCAACTTTTTGCTTTTAATTGTTATATTTTGAAATTGTTATCAATATTAAACAATAATTTTTTTTTAATGTTCATATTTATATGAATATTATAGTTGCAATTATTTAAATTAAATATACCTACGTTGAAGAACTTTCGATTTATTTATATAATCAACGCCCACTTTCTTATCAATATATTGTCGAATTTCTTTCGATATTTTCTGTATATTACAATTATACTTCGGTATTCTCCGATTTATTTTGATCGATTCTTAATTTGCATAGACATTTCAAATACGTCAAAAAATTATCGAATGAAAAGTTTCTCGATATACGTGAACTAGACGAGAATTTCCTTACTTATTATAAAATCCCGAGATACATCGAATGGTAAAATCGGCCATTTTCTAGCATCATTATTTGCTGATTCCATCCCCTGACAACAGATTATAATAAACTGAGTACGGGATTTTGTTTTACAGTTTTACAATCAATGCATTTACGTAGATAACAATCTCCTGGTATTAATGTCATCGTTATACATCACTGCATGTTAAATTGAGACGTACTTTTAATATAATACAAAAAGATACAATCGACAGATATGTCAATAAAATCAAGCAAATATTGGAAATGTGCATTAACATTATAGAAATTATATGCTTTTGCAGAAAAACTGAGATAATCATGACTAGGACGTGTAACCTAAGTACAAACGAACGTCGATATCTCCTAACTGTGATAAGTCAAAAGTCTGAAGATACCAATGGGGGAAATTAGAAGCCGTACATTGAAGGACAGACAATACAATGACCAAAAGAAAAAGGACAAAGGGACAGACAATGATCTACAAAACACTACACAGAAAACTAAAGGTCGGACAACATGAACCCCACTAAAAACCGGGGTTGAACTCAGGTGCTCCGGAAGGGTTATTTGTGTTCTAGTGATAAGTCATTTCTATGGAAAATTTGTACAAGAAAAGTTTGAAGATATCAATGGGGAAATCAGAAGCCGTACATTGAAAAAAGACAGACAATATAATGACCAAAAGAGAAAGGATAAACAATGATCTATAAAATGATCTATAAAATACTACACAGAAAATTAAATGTCGAGCAACACGAACTCGCTAAAACACGAGGTGAACGAAGGTGCTTCGGAAGGGTAAGAAATACCTGTTCCAGTATTGACATCCGACGTGTTACTCTAGTAACCCTCCCGGTGATAATCATGAATGGGGAAAGGACCAGCTTGTGATTATGACAAACTGAACATATCCGTAGTCATTTGCGATACAGACATTCCGTAACCATTGACCACGTCATGGTGGCGACCGTACAACGTTCGAAGTGATGACTTCAACTTTACCAAAATAGTTATACTGAAGTTACATGTAACCGTTACAATGTGACAGTTTATGACAACTTAAGTGACCCACTATAGAACTATAATTATAAGGATCATTGATCAAATATTCAGATGTTCGTGTTAATCTATTAGAACTATAACAATCGTTAACTGTATTGTAATTGTATTCACAACAGCATATTACATTGATTTGAAGTAAACAGTTTGAATTCCAATATAATCATCTAGTTTTACTTTGTTGTGCCTCTTTCTAATAAGTACCGATCATTGATTGTAATATACAAGTCAACATGTCTACACAATTAATTAAAAACTGTAATAGTAAAGAACTCTTAATTAAAATCATTTCAGTAATAATAATGTTGATAATCAATAATATGAATACTATCACATAAAAGACTTTCTACTAACCACAGACGATGTGACATGTTGTTTTTATTATGAATACTATCACATAAAAGACTTTCTACTAACCACAGACGATGTGACATGTTGTTTTTATTATGAATAATATCACATAAAAGACTTTCTACTAACCACAGACGATGTGACATGTTGTTTTTATTATGAATACTATCACATAAAAGACTTTCTACTAACCACAGACGATGTTGTATTTTGTTTTTTATTTGACTTCTAAGTTACAGTCAAACCTCTATATAACAATTTACATTAGAGAATACCGATGGCGTAATCACAAAATGACAATCCAGAGAAACTGGCAACATTGGCTACACAAGACGAAGAAAAACAAAAACAAAAGCAAAACACAATATATGTGTTGAACACTACCATATACACAAACAAACACACATAAACGTAAACAAGACAAACAACTGGAGGTAAAGACCAACCGAACAGCGTTTTATGCGGAAATCGTAACGGACGTCACAACACGGAACTCAGAACATAAAGGCACATAATAGGACATCACAACACGGAACTCAGAACATAAAGACACATAATAGGACATCACAACACGGAACTCAGAACATAAAGGCACATAATAGGACATCACAACACGGAACTCAGAACATAAAGGCACATAATAGGACATCACAACACGGAACTCAGAACATAAAGGCACATAATAGGACATCACAACACGGAACTCAGAACATAAAGGCACATAATAGGACATCACAACACGGAACTCAGAACATAAAGGCACATAATAGGACATCACAACACGGAACTCAGAACATAAAGACACATAATAGGACAGTACAAAAAGAAAAGATGAGCAACATAAACCCAACCAAACAAAAAAAAGGGGTGAACGCAGGTGCTCGAGAAGGGTAAGCAGGTCCTGCTTCTTATAAGACACCTGCTGTTCCACTCATATATACAGTCAAGTCCGATTAAAATCTTGGCAGTTAGAGAGGAAATAAAGCATCAACGTAAAAAGTAAAAGATCCATTGTCATTTGAGATATGGATATTTCGTAACGGTCAACCACATTTTGAGATGACGACCGAAGAATTTTTGTATCGATGACTTCAACCTAGGAGCAAAATAGCATTGTTTGGGTAGCTTTTGCGTGAGCAGTTGAGCTCTGTCCAAAAAATCCCTGTACTGAGCACAAGCTCTAGAATAACATATGAGTTGTGAAATGTAAACTCCATACTGGTACTGGTACTGGTGGAATATTCCTACTGATGAAGGGGAAGCTGACTATTGGAAAAGTGATATAGTTTTGGTTTTAATCTTTCTCTGTTGTCGATTTGAAGGTGAAGGTCAAGGTAAGAAGCAGACTTTAGAGTATCAGTAGTATCCTTAACTTCAAGCGTGAAGGTCAAGGTAAGAAGCAGACTTTTGAGTATCAGTAGTATTCTTAACTTTAAGCGTGAAGGTCAAGGTAAGAAGCAGATTTTGGAGTATCAGTAATATCCTTATCTTCAAGCGTGAAGGTCAAGGTAAGAAGCAGACTTTGGAGTATCAGTAGTGTCCTTAACTTCAAGCGTGAAAGTCAAGGTAAGAAGCAGACTTTTGAGTATCAGTAGTATTCTTAACTTCAAGCGTGAAGGTCAAGGTAAGAAGCAGACTTTTGAGTATCAGTAGTATTCTTAACTTCAAGCGTGAAGGTCAAGGTAAGAAGCAGACTTTGGAGTATCAGTAGTATCCTTATCTTCAAGCGTGAAGGTCAAGGTAAGAAGCAGACTTTTGAGTATCAGTAGTATTCTTAACTTCAAGCGTGAAGGTCAAGGTAAGAAGCAGACTTTGGAGTATCAGTAGTATCCTTATCTTCAAGCGTGAAGGTCAATGTAAGAAGCAGACTTTTGAGTATCAGTAGTATTCTTAACTTCAAGCTCATTTGGACAGATGCGATGAAGATAATCACCGAATCGAGAATTGTTCAGTGACAGAACATCATATATATAGCGGAAGCTGGAATTAAAGGTTTGCGCTAATTTTCTATCTTTATTCTTGAGAAGCCATTGATAGAAGTCTGCCTCATAGGCACGTTGAAGCAAATCGGCGAGTAGCGGAGCACAATGCGTACCTATTGGAATACCAATCGTTTGTTGAAACACCCGTCCACCAAACAGGACAAAATGTTGTCGATTAGAATATCACTGTCAATAAAAAGTCGTCTCTATTCTTCCTTTAATGAATAGTGCATGTAATTGTAACCTGTATATAATGGGCAACTGCTCATAAAAGGTACATTGTGAGGTTCCCTTGAGTGTTCTCTGTACACATGTTTGACTATACTTTACATTTCTGTTGTTAGGTAAGATATCTTGACATTTAGAACTAATTTGCACAAATGTCAATTAACTTAAAAATCTATCAATACACAAATTGTAATGTGTTAATAGCATGAGTTAATAGCATTGCTTGACCATCAATCTAGTTATCTATTATATGATAGTTAATTGTCTAGCAATTTGTACAATATCAATATTTAAATATTAACTCTCATACGTTTGCTTTAAGTTCAATCATTTCGGGTTGTGAAGGAGGAAGTTCAATGATTTGAATAAGACAGGATATTGAATGTGTAGATATGGAAACGTAGCTCTTATTTCTGAAAAAAATATTATGACCCATATCTACAAGGCAAATGTTTCTCTTTGAAAGGAGACTTGGGATAGTTTTTTTTTTCTAAAATACATTTAAACATATGAAATATAATTTAGATATGGACCGTCTTGGTTGTTATCGCATGGTGGTTGGATTTACAACTACCTATGCAATCAGTGCATATTACCACTAACGTTGGGAGCTCGAATCTCGCTTATGGTGAGGTGTATGTCATCAAGTTTGTTATTGATTTGCGGCAGGTCGGTGGTTTTCTCCGGGTAGTCTGGTTTCCTCCACCAATAAAACTGACCGGCACGATATAGCTGAAATATTGTTGAAAGTAGGTTAAAACCATATTCCTAATCCAATAACTTAAATAGATGAACGTCTCTTTGACAAATATCAGATAAGATATCGAAGAAAGTGCAATTTTCGGGTAGAGTTAATTGAAAAAGTTCATACCCGTGTTTTATGTTAAAAACCAAAATACATGTTACATTTATTGAAACATGAGGGGCCGTCTTGGTCCTAATCATATAATAGTTGGATTTATAACTACCTATGCAATCAGTGCCTATCACCACTAACGTTGTGAGTTCGAATCCCGTTCTGGCAAGGTTTACTAGACACAACATTATGAGATAAAGTTTGTCAGTGACTTACGACAGGTCGATGGTTTTCGCCGGGTACTCCGGTTTCCTCCACCAATAAAACTGATAGCTACGATATAGCTGAAATATTGTTGGAAGTGGCGTTAAGCACAATAATCCTAACCCTATTGAAAAATGAAGCACACAAGTAATGGGTCTGACATTTCTCATACTGAGGCATATCTATCTAGAAGATCTTAGACATTGAAATACAAATGTATATCAATGAGATAATTTGTAAATAACAATTTAGGACTTGTTTTCGCTTGGACGGTGATACTGTAGGATACATATTTTTTCTTCATGATAACATTATTAAATACTGTAGCTGTAGGGAACTGCATCGGTGGCTTAATGTTTGCGTGCTCGCCTCGAGTGCGGTAGATCGTGGGTTCGAGCCCCGGTCGGGTCAAACCAAAGACTATACAATTGGTATTTGTTGTCTCTCCGCTAAGCACGCAGCATTAAGGAGAAAGAGCAACAACTGGTTGGCTCGGAATCAGGATAATATGTCCGAGTGGAGCGACATGTCTACCCGCGGACTGTTGTTTCAGTGAGCTAGCACTATAAAAATCCAACTCAGCGTGTTGGTCTAGTACAAAGCGGACGTCATCATCAGCTCATTGAAAATTAACTTGTTCTCGCCATGATATAGCTGAAAAATTGCTGAATTGCCGTTAAACAACAATCACTCAGCTGTAGAGTTGTGTGTTCCATGGAATCACATGCGGGATATAGCTTCATTATACAATTAGAGGGTAACTTTTACTGCAAACACATTCGGGATACTTGCAAATACTGAAACCATGTAATGTCAAGTTTTTAGATTTTGTTAAATAGGTTATGTCATTGTTACTTGGATGCATTAAAAAAAAACGTTGGATATTCGCACCATCCTCTGTTCCCATAGAGTCTACGTGCTTATATCGCCACGCTTCAAAATCCATGGATTCACTCAGGAATATCGGCTGAATAATGGCTAAATTTCAACTTTATAGGCCATTTCAGACGGAATTGTTATCAAAAGATACCAAAAGGTTCGTTCATCTGAATTTTCTCAAGAAAGAAATCGATGCCGTCAATCTTAGCAACTTCTTGAATGGTTGAGAATTTTCCGGAGTATTTCGAAATCAAACTGTCAATTGCATTTTACAATTAAAGCATTATTATTGCACCCGAAATTGTCAGTTGCAAAGGGTATTACAAGACATTGACGCTGAGGAATACGCACAGAATCCCATGAAATGTGCTTTTGTCATTTTTTCTTTTGGTAATTGTTGTTGCTGTCTTTATTTGTTTTACGGTTTTGCATTACCCATTTATTTAGTATCTACATACTCTTCTTCCAACTAACAAGTGCTGTATTTCTCTCTGCCGATTTTTGCTTACTCCTATGTGGTAGATTTTACACAAAAACTTACAAAAGATATGAAAGTATTACAAAAGTTAAAACCTTAAAATATAATATCATTTTCAGGTAATGTTCTGTCAATTAATAATTCAATATTTACTAACTGGATTCTATTGTTATACCCTAAGAACTCACGATGATATAAACGACTGAATCAGCTTCTTCTCCCTAATTTTTGACAGTTACCTCAAGAAAACGTATATATCTAAATTAGTGCACACGACCGTTTTTTTTAATAACCTTCATCAGGCATTGGAAGGTTAAATAATTGAAAAAAACCTTGGGAGAAAGAATAACAAACAGAGGACGTATATAGGATAGCCAAATTTTACAACAATAATAAAGGACGTATATAGGATAGCCAAACTTTTACAACAATAATAAAGGACGTATATAGGATAACCAACTTTTACAACAATAATAAAGGACGTATATAGGATAACCAACTTTTACAACAATAATAAAGGGCGTATATAGGATAGCCAAACTTTTACAACAATAATAAAGGACGTATATAGGATAGCCAAACTTTTACAACAATAATAAAGGGCGTATATAGGATAGCCAAACTTTTACAACAATAATAAAGGACGTATATAGGATAGCCAAACTTTTACAACAATAATAAAGGACGTATATAGGATAGCCAAACTTTTACAACAATAATAAAGGGCGTATATAGGATAGCCAAACTTTTACAACAATAATAAAGGACGTATATAGGATAGCCAAACTTTTACAACAATAATAAAGGACGTATATAGGATAGCCAAACTGTTACAACAATAATAAAGGACGTATATAGGATAGCCAAACTTTTACAACAATAATAAAGGACGTATATAGGATAGCCAAACTGTTACAACAATAATAAAGGACGTATATAGGATAGCCAAACTGTTACAACAATAATAAAGGACGTATATAGGATAACCAAACTGTTACAACAATAATAAAGGACGTATATAGGATAGCCAAACTGTTACAACGATAATAAAGGACGTATATAGGATAGCCAAACTTTTACAACAATAATAAAGGACGTATATAGGATAGCCAAACTGTTACAACATTAATAAAGGACGTATATAGGATAGCCAAACTGTTACAACAATAATAAAGGACGTATATAGGATAGCCAAACTTTTACAACAATAATAAAGGACGTATATAGGATAGCCAAACTGTTACAACAATAATAAAGGACGTATATAGGATAGCCAAACTGTTACAACAATAATAAAGGACGTATATAGGATAGCCAAACTGTTACAACAATAATAAAGGACGTATATAGGATAGCCAAACTTTTACAACAATAATAAAGGACGTATATAGGATAGCCAAACTTTTACAACGATAATAAAGGACGTATATAGGATAGCCAAACTTTTACAACAATAATAAAGGACGTATATAGGATAGCCAAACTGTTACAACAATAATAAAGGACGTATATAGGATAGCCAAACTTTTACAACAATAATAAAGGACGTATATAGGATAGCCAAACTGTTACAACAATAATAAAGGACGTATATAGGATAGCCAAACTGTTACAACAATAATAAAGGACGTATATAGGATAACCAAACTGTTACAACAATAATAAAGGACGTATATAGGATAGCCAAACTGTTACAACGATAATAAAGGACGTATATAGGATAGCCAAACTTTTACAACAATAATAAAGGACGTATATAGGATAGCCAAACTGTTACAACATTAATAAAGGACGTATATAGGATAGCCAAACTGTTACAACAATAATAAAGGACGTATATAGGATAGCCAAACTTTTACAACAATAATAAAGGACGTATATAGGATAGCCAAACTGTTACAACAATAATAAAGGACGTATATAGGATAGCCAAACTGTTACAACAATAATAAAGGACGTATATAGGATAGCCAAACTGTTACAACAATAATAAAGGACGTATATAGGATAGCCAAACTTTTACAACAATAATAAAGGACGTATATAGGATAGCCAAACTTTTACAACGATAATAAAGGACGTATATAGGATAGCCAAACTGTTACAACAATAATAAAGGACGTATATAGGATAGCCAAACTGTTACAACAATAATAAAGGACGTATATAGGATAGCCAAACTGTTACAACAATAATAAAGGACGTATATAGGATAGCCAAACTTTTACAACAATAATAAAGGACGTATATAGGATAGCCAAACTGTTACAACAATAATAAAGGACGTATATAGGATAGCCAAACTTTTACAACAATAATAAAGGACGTATATAGGATAGCCAAACTGTTACAACAATAATAAAGGACGTATATAGGATAGCAAAACTGTTACAACGATAATAAAGGACGTATATAGGATAGCCAAACTTTTACAACAATAATAAAGGACGTATATAGGATAGCCAAACTGTTACAACAATAATAAAGGACGTATATAGGATAGCCAAACTTTTACAACGATAATAAAGGACGTATATAGGATAGCCAAACTGTTACAACAATAATAAAGGACGTATATAGGATAGCCAAACTGATACAACAATAATAAAGGACGTATATAGGATAGCCAAACTTTTACAACGATAATAAAGGACGTATATAGGATAGCCAAACTGTTACAACGATAATAAAGGACGTATATAGGATAGCCAAACTTTTACAACGATAATAAAGGACGTATATAGGATAGCCAAACTGTTACAACGATAATAAAGGACGTATATAGGATAGCCAAACTTTTACAACAATAATAAAGGACGTATATAGGATAGCCAAACTGTTACAACAATAATAAAGGACGTATGTAGGATAGCCAAACTGTTACAACGATAATAAAGGACGTATATAGGATAGCCAAACTGTTACAACGATAATAAAGGACGTATATAGGATAGCCAAACTTTTACAATGATAATAAAGGACGTATATAGGATAGCCAAACTGTTACAACAATAATAAAGGACGTATATAGGATAGCCAAACTGTTACAACGATAATAAAGGACGTATATAGGATAGCCAAACTTTTACAACAATGATAAAGGACGTATATAGGATAGCCAAACTTTTACAACAATAATAAAGGACGTATATAGGATAGTCAAGCTTTTACAGCAATAATAAAGGACGTATATAGGATAGCCAAACTGTTACAACAATAATAAAAGACGTATATAGGATAGCCAAACTGTTACAACAATAATAAAGGACGTATATAGGATAGCCAAGCTTTTACAACAATAATAAAGGGCGTATATAGGATAGCCAAACTGTTACAACAATAATAAAGGACGTATATAGGATAGCCAAACTTTTACAACAATAATAAAGGACGTATATAGGATAGCCAAACTGTTACAACATTAATAAAGGACGTATATAGGATAGCCAAACTGTTACAACAATAATAAAGGACGTATATAGGATAGCCAAACTTTTACAACAATAATAAAGGACGTATATAGGATAGCCAAACTGTTACAACAATAATAAAGGACGTATATAGGATAGCCAAACTGTTACAACAATAATAAAGGACGTATATAGGATAGCCAAACTGTTACAACAATAATAAAGGACGTATATAGGATAGCCAAACTTTTACAACAATAATAAAGGACGTATATAGGATAGCCAAACTTTTACAACGATAATAAAGGACGTATATAGGATAGCCAAACTGTTACAACAATAATAAAGGACGTATATAGGATAGCCAAACTGTTACAACAATAATAAAGGACGTATATAGGATAGCCAAACTGTTACAACAATAATAAAGGACGTATATAGGATAGCCAAACTTTTACAACAATAATAAAGGACGTATATAGGATAGCCAAACTGTTACAACAATAATAAAGGACGTATATAGGATAGCCAAACTTTTACAACAATAATAAAGGACGTATATAGGATAGCCAAACTGTTACAACAATAATAAAGGACGTATATAGGATAGCAAAACTGTTACAACGATAATAAAGGACGTATATAGGATAGCCAAACTTTTACAACAATAATAAAGGACGTATATAGGATAGCCAAACTGTTACAACAATAATAAAGGACGTATATAGGATAGCCAAACTTTTACAACGATAATAAAGGACGTATATAGGATAGCCAAACTGTTACAACAATAATAAAGGACGTATATAGGATAGCCAAACTGATACAACAATAATAAAGGACGTATATAGGATAGCCAAACTTTTACAACGATAATAAAGGACGTATATAGGATAGCCAAACTGTTACAACGATAATAAAGGACGTATATAGGATAGCCAAACTTTTACAACGATAATAAAGGACGTATATAGGATAGCCAAACTGTTACAACGATAATAAAGGACGTATATAGGATAGCCAAACTTTTACAACAATAATAAAGGACGTATATAGGATAGCCAAACTGTTACAACAATAATAAAGGACGTATATAGGATAGCCAAACTGTTACAACGATAATAAAGGACGTATATAGGATAGCCAAACTGTTACAACGATAATAAAGGACGTATATAGGATAGCCAAACTTTTACAATGATAATAAAGGACGTATATAGGATAGCCAAACTGTTACAACAATAATAAAGGACGTATATAGGATAGCCAAACTGTTACAACGATAATAAAGGACGTATATAGGATAGCCAAACTTTTACAACAATGATAAAGGACGTATATAGGATAGCCAAACTTTTACAACAATAATAAAGGACGTATATAGGATAGTCAAGCTTTTACAGCAATAATAAAGGACGTATATAGGATAGCCAAACTGTTACAACGATAATAAAGGACGTATATAGGATAGCCAAACTTTTACAACAATAATAAAGGACGTATATAGGATAGCCAAACTTTTACAACAATAATAAAGGACGTATATAGGATAGCCAAACTGTTACAACAATAATAAAAGACGTATATAGGATAGCCAAACTGTTACAACAATAATAAAGGACGTATATAGGATAGCCAAGCTTTTACAACAATAATAAAGGGCGTATATAGGATAGCCAAACTGTTACAACAATAATAAAGGACGTATATAGGATAGCCAAGCTTTTACAACAATAATAAAGGACGTATATAGGATAGCCAAACTTTTACAACAATAATAAAGGACGTATATAGGATAGCCAAACTTTTACAACAATAATAAAGGGCGTATATAGGATAGCCAAACTGTTACAACAATAATAAAGGACGTATATACGATAGCCAAACTTTTACAACAATAATAAAGGACGTATATAGGATAGCCAAACTTTTACAACAATAATAAAGGACGTATATAGGATAGCCAAACTTTTACAACAATAATAAAGGACGTATATAGGATAACCAAACTTTTACAACAATAATAAAGGGCGTATATAGGATAACCAACCTTTACAACAATAATAAAGGGCGCATATAGGATAACCAACTTTTACAACAATGATAAAGGACGTATATAGGATAGCCAAACTTTTACAACAATAATAAAGGACGTATATAGGATAGCCAAACTGTTACAACAATAATAAAGGACGTATATAGGATAGCCAAACTGTTACAACGATAATAAAGGACGTATATAGGATAGCCAAACTGTTACAACAATAATAAAGGACGTATATAGGATAGCCAAACTTTTACAACAATAATAAAGGACGTATATAGGATAACCAAACTTTTACAACAATAATAAAGGACGTATATAGGATAGCCAAGCTTTTACAACAATAATAAAGGACGTATATAGGATAGCCAAACTGTTACAACAATAATAAAGGGCGTATATAGGATAGCCAAACTTTTACAACAATAATAAAGGACGTATATAGGATAGCCAAACTTTTACAACAATAATAAAGGACGTATATAGGATAACCAACTGTTACAACAATAATAAAGGACGTATATAGGATAGCCAACTGTTACAACAATAATAAAGGACGTGTATAGGATAGCCAACGGTTACAACAATAATAAAGGACGTATATAGGATAGCCAAACTTTTACAACAATAATAAAGGACGTATATAGGATAGCCAAACTTTTACAACAATAATAAAGGACGTATATAGGATAGCCAAACTGTTACAACAATAATAAAGGACGTATATAGGATAGCCAAACTTTTACAACAATAATAAAGGGCGTATATAGGATAACCAACCTTTACAACAATAATAAAGGGCGTATATAGGATAACCAACTTTTACAACAATGATAAAGGACGTATATAGGATAGCCAAACTTTTACAACAATAATAAAGGACGTATATAGGATAACCAACTTTTACAACAATAATAAAGGGCGTATATAGGATAACCAACTGTTACAACAATAATAAAGGACGTATATAGGATAACCAACTTTTACAACAATGATAAAGGGCGTATATAGGATAGCCAAACTTTTACAACAATAATAAAGGGCGTATATAGGATAGCCAAACTTTTACAACAATAATAAAGGACGTATATAGGATAGCCAAACTGTTACAATAATAATAAAGGGCGTATATAGGATACCCAAACTTTTACAACAATAATAAAGGGCGTATATAGGATAGCCAAACTGTTACAACAATAATAAAGGACGTATATAGGATAGCCAACTGTTACAACAATAATAAAGGACGTATATATGATAACCAACTGCTACAACAATAATAAAGGACGTATATAGGATAACCAACTGTTACAACAATAATAAAGGACGTATATAGGATAACCAACTGCTACAACAATAATAAAGGACGTATATAGGATAGCCAACTGTTACAACAATAATAAAGGACGTATATAGGATAACCAACTGTTACAACAATAATAAAGGACGTATATAGGATAACCAACTGTTACAACAATAATAAAGGACGTATATAGGATAGCCAACTGTTACAACAATAATAAAGGACGTATATAGGATAACCAACTGTTACAACAATAATAAAGGACGTATATAGGATAGCCAAGCTTTTACAACAATAATAAAGGACGTATATAGGATAACCAACTGTTACAACAATAATAAAGGGCGTATATAGGATAATCAACTTTTACAACAATAATAAAGGACGGTTTAGGGATCCGGTGATAGACTGAGACTTCTCTCAAAATTGAGGATTTGAGGTCCAATAAAACCATTGGTAAACTTTCATATGATCAACAACCAGAATTCAGAAGTCTAAGTGAATTTGACATAATATGATAATTATTTTTCTAAATATACAAAAAATAATTGAAAATAAAAAAAAAAACAAATAAAAAAATAAAAAAATAAAATAAAACGGTTAAGGCTATGTGGCCCTTCAGAGATTCACGGAACACTTCTTGGCTCTTCAGACCCCGGACCGATGTACAAGATTTAGATGATAACTTTGTGTTCTTTTAAACAAGCTCTGTTTATCCAGTTATATATAAAGATTTAGATGATAACTTGGTGTTCTTTTAAACAAGCTCTGTTTATCCAGTTATATATAAAGATTTAGATGATAACTTGATGTTCTTTTAAACAAGCTCTGTTCATCCAGTTATATATAAAGATTTAGATGATAACTTTGTGTTCTTTTAAACAAGCTCTGTTCATCCAGTTATATATAAAGATTTAGATGATAACTTGGTGTTCTTTTAAACAAGCTCTGTTCATCCAGTTATATATAAAGATTTAGATGATAACTTGGTGTTCTTTTAAACAAGCTCTGTTCATCCAGTTATATATAAAGATTTAGATGATAACTTGATGTTCTTTTAAACAAACTCTGTTCATCCAGTTATATATAAAGATTTAGATGATAACTTGGTGTTCTTTTAAACAAGCTCTGTTCATCCAGTTATATATAAAGATTTAGATGATAACTTGGTGTTCTTTTAAACAAGCTCTGTTCATCCAGTTATATATAAAGATTTAGATGATAACTTGGTGTTTTTTTAAACAAGCTCTGTTCATCCAGTTATATATAAAGATTTAGATGATAACTTGATGTTCTTTTAAACAAGCTCTGTTCATCCAGTTATATATAAAGATTTAGATGATAACTTGGTGTTCTTTTAAACAAGCTCTGTTCATCCAGTTATATATAAAGATTTAGATGATAACTTGGTGTTTTTTTAAACAAGCTCTGTTCATCCAGTTATATATAAAGATTTAGATGATAACTTGATGTTCTTTTAAACAAGCTCTGTTCATCCAGTTATATATAAAGATTTAGATGATAACTTGGTGTTCTTTTAAACAAGCTCTGTTCATCCAGTTATATATAAAGATTTAGATGATAACTTGGTGTTCTTTTAAACAAGCTCTGTTCATCCAGTTATATATAAAGATTTAGATGATAACTTGGTGTTCTTTTAAACAAGCTCTGTTCATCCAGTTATATATAAAGATTTAGATGATAACTTGATGTTCTTTTAAACAAGCTCTGTTCATTCAGTTATATGATTGATATTACACTGACATGGGGAATTACATGACTGCATCATTTACTATAGGAGGATATTTGGGCCCATAAAACTAGTTTGACCCAGCCACTTTTAATAGAAGTGCCTGTACCTAGCCATGAAAGTGAACTGTCAGTTATGTGCTCTGTTTCTATAATTCATCAGATTATATTTGAGAACATTTCTAACGATCTTGGTATTATTTGTTTTTGTTTTTCTTTGTATTCTCAGGTGGATATTTATAATATTTTCAATGTCATGGTTAAATTCTCAATCAAGCAAAATAATTATAAACCAGTGAAATTGGCTTTCTACAAGAACCACATACAATAAATCAAATATTAATATAAATGCATTGTGCATGAAGAAAGACATTTAAAGTCTTTAATTAGTTTTTTTTTTTAAAGATGTATTCTTTTTTAAGAGATATTTCATGGTTAACTTCAATAATAAAGAAGTGAAGCTGTATTTATAATTAATAAATTACAATCTCTTTGTATTGGTTTTAGCGCTGATTGAGCTGAATTTAATTTTCAGACAAATAAAATCTATATATGGTAAATTAAAAAATTAAAAGCAACTTGATTGCATTTCGTTCATTAATCTACATTTTAAAATGACAGACTGTCATTCGAAACAGAAAAAAACTACGACGATCTTGAACATAACGGATACTCATGGGTGTAATCGTTTTCGTATCATGGATAAAGTTAACAAGTTTGTCAATAAAGTCTACCACATCTCATCAGGAATATAATCCCCTGGGCACAGGTTCGTCAACAGCTGATACCTTCGACTGTTTTGATGATAATGTTATTTGTAATTACAGTCAAACCTGCGCATGCGGTCACCTCCATTATGCAGTCATCTATGTTAAAAGGTCATCATTTTCTTGTCATGTCCTAGCAAATTACATATAAAATCAACCTCTTTTAAGAGGTCGACTGTCTTATAAGGCCACTTTTTCCTTGTCCCAAAGGTGACCTCGTAATACAGGTTTGACTATTTATGCATACTGGTGTCCAACACGATCTATATATCAGATCAAATTCATGTCAGTACAGTGACCGGACAGGTCTCAATGGTGGAGCAGGAACAGCTTACCCCTCCGGTGTATATGAGTTCACCCCCGGATTTTAGTACGATTCGTGTTTCTTAATCTTTAGTTATCTGTGTAGTGTTTTATAGATCATTGTTTGTCTTTTCTCCATTATTTTGTCTGAACTTCTTTTATTTGCGGCATCTCATTACTCCTTTGATGTCCTTAAACTGTTCCTGGGTAAAACAACTTGATAAAACAAGCACAACGTATTTGAAGTTTATAAAAGTGTAATTGCTTTTAAGGGTTCTCGTTCAGACTCATGCATAGGTGACATTAATGTATTGTTGTATGTGATTGTTGATCAGTACCACATGAGCAGTATTTGATTGTTGATCAGTACCACGTGAGTAGTATATAATTGTTGATCAGTACCACGTGAGCAGTATTCTATTGTTGGTCAGTACCACGTGAGCAGTACTCTATTGTTGATCAGTACCACGTGAGCAGTATTCTATTGTTGGTCAGTACCACATGAGCAGTACTCTATTGTTGATCAGTACCACATGAGCAGTATTCTATTGTTGATCAGTACCACGTGATCAGTATTTGATTGTTGATCAGTACCACATGAGCAGTATTTGATTGTTGATCAGTACTACGTGAGCAGTATTTGATTGTTGATCAGTACCACGTGAGCAGTATCTGATTGTTGATCAGTACCACGTGAGCAGTATTTGATTGTTGATCAGTACCACGTGAGCAGTATTTGATTGTTGATCAGTACCACGTGAGCAGTATTTGATTGTTGATCAGTACCACGTGAGCAGTATATAATTGTTGATCAGTACCACGTAAACAGTATTTGATTGTTGATCAGTACCACGTGAGCAGTATATAATTGTTGATCAGTACCACGTAAACAGTATTTGATTGTTGATCAGTACCACACGAGCAGTATTTGATTGTTGATCAGTACTACGTGAGCAGTATTTGATTGTTGATCAGTACCACGTGAGCAGTATCTGATTGTTGATCAGTACCACGTGAGCAGTATTTGATTGTTGATCAGTACCACGTGAGCAGTATTTGATTGTTGATCAGTACCACGTGAGCAGTATTTGATTGTTAATCAGTACCACGTGAGCAGTATATAATTGTTGATCAGTACCACGTAAACAGTATTTGATTGTTGATCAGTACCACGTGAGCAGTATTTGATTGTTGATCAGTACCACATGAGCAGTATTCTATTGTTGATCAGTACCACGTGAGCAGTATTTGATTGTTGATCAGTACCACGTGAGCAGTATATAATTGTTGATCAGTACCACGTGAGAAGTATTTGATTGCTAATCAATACCACGTGAGCAGTATTTGATTGTTGACCAGTACCACGTGAGCAGTATTTGATTGTTGATCAGTACCACGTGAGTAGTATTTGATTGTTGATCAGTACCACGTGAGCAGTATTTGATTGTTGATCAGTACCACGTGAGCAGTATTTGATTGTTGATCAGTACCATGTGAGCAGTGTTTAATTGTTGATCAATACCATGTGAGCAGTATTTGATTGTTGATCAGTATCACGTGAGCAGTATTTGATTGTTGATCAGTACCACGTGAGCAATATTTGATTGTTGATCAGTACCACGTGAGCAGTATTTGATTGTTGCTCAGTACCACCTGAGCAGTATTTGATTGTTGATCAGTACCACGAGAGCAGTATTTGATTGTTGATCAGTACCACGTGAGCAGTATTTGATTGTTGATCAGTACCACGAGAGCAGTATTTGATTGTTGATCAGTACCACGTGAGCAGTATTTGATTGTTGATCAGTACCACGAGAGCAGTATTTGATTGTTGATCAGTATCACGTGAGCAGTATTTGATTGTTGATCAGTATCACGTGAGCAGTATTTGATTGTTGATCAGTACCAAGTGAGCAGTATTTGATTGTTGATCAGTACCACGTGAGCGGTATTTGATTGTTGATCAGTACCACATGAGCAGTATTTGATTGTTGATCAGTACCACGTGAGCAGTATCTGATTGTTGATCAGTACCACGTGAGCAGTATTTGATTGTTGATCAATACCACGTGAGCAGTATTTGATTGTTGATCAGTACCACGTGAGCAGTATTTGATTGTTGATCAGTACCACGTGAGCAGTATATAATTGTTGATCAGTACCACGTGAACAGTATTTGATTGTTGATCAATACCACGTGAACAGTATTTGATTGTTGATCAATACCAAATGGGATTGTGAGCAGCATTTATAATATTTATAATGCGAAGAGCCTTAGAAACAGTAAAGATGGATGTTACTAGAGCCAACACATTTACAGTAGATGGTTTTTGTATAGTAGGAAAAGAAACAAGAAACAAAACAAAAACGGAAACAAAGACAAATGATACTGGAAAGTGACAAGGGAGGAGTATACTTCGTCAAGCTATTTCTTATTAATAGAGATTCAAAACAACTTGTAAAGCAACACGGCAATTGTCCTTTTTCTTAGATAAGATTTTTTCCCTCTTATATGATGAACATTTTAAAAGGAAAATTATATTCATTCCGTGATGATTTGACAGTTTCTAGATAATCATCATTAAATTTGAAATATAATGCTGATGTGTTTTCCCACCTGAAAATGCCAAACAGTCAGAACTTTTCTAAAGATCCATTAGAAAAATCGTACAAAGAGGCAAATTCGATACCCCTAATGTTACAAATAATAGGTTTCTCTAAAACCCATACTGTGACCTGGAGTTTCATAAGAGAGTGTTACGTTTAAAACAACAAATGTGATGTTATGAGAAACGATAAATGTTATGAATTAGTTCACCATTAAGAACTGATTTGATGACATTTTAAAACTGAACAGACAAAACATTTATCTCATTTAATATGGTGTTCAATATACACCAATTTTATAATATCTTACGTGTTAATAAATATAACAATAAAATGGAAAACGGAAAATACCACACTGTCGGAGCAGTTCCAAAATCAAATATCAAAATCGTAGAAATGGGCTTATTCGATACCCCTAACACACACAAATGCATTACCGCTCAATTTCCTGACTTGGTACAGACCCTTCAATAAAAAGTGGAAGGGGGAGTAAACTATTTTTATGGGCCCCCAAATAGTCCATCTTACTGAAATGATGCAGTAATGCATTTGCTTCCTACATGTTAGAAATGACAATATTGAAGGACATGCACATGGTCGCCTTCCCGGGGTTATATGATAAACCCATTTCAACTTTCTCTTACCAGAATTACATTGGGGGAAAACACAGCAATCTAAGATCATCTAATAATATATGTTTACAATGTAATCTAAAAGATTATGATTGGTGTCTAAAGAAAATAGACTTTCTAAATTGGTAAAATTGTGTCACTTTGCATGGTAATTTGATAAAATGATGTGGAACTATTTTGCATAAAGATTTTGGCGGAGTCCGTGTTGCACATCTTTTTAGTTTTCTGTGTTGTGTTTTGTTGTTGTTGTTGTTTTATTTCTCTTGTGTCTTGTGTTCTCAATGTTGCCAGTGTCTGGATTGTCCATTCTTGATTGACCCTTTGATTTTCTCTCACGTTTATTTGTCTTGTGTCTTGTGTCCTAAATGTTGTCAATGTCTGTGGATTGACCATTCTTTATAGACCCTTTGATTTTCTCTCACGTTTATTTGTCTTGTGTCTTGTGTTCTCAATGTTGCCAATGTCTGTGGATTGTCCATTCTTGATTGACCCTTTGATTTTCTCTCACGTTTATTTGTCTTGTGTCTTGTGTTCTCAATGTCGCCAGTGTCTGTGGATTGACCATTCTTGATTGACCCTTTGATTTTCTCTCACGTTTATTTCTCTTGTGTCTTGTGTTCTAAATGTTGCCAATGTCTGTGGATTGTCCATTCTTGATTGACCCTTTGATTTTCTCTCACGTTTATTTGTCTTGTGTCTTGAGTTCTCAATGTTGCCAGTGTCTGTGGATTGTCCATTCTTGATTGACCCTTTGATTTTCTCTCACGTTTATTTCTCTTGTGTCTTGTGTTCTAAATGTTGCCAATGTCTGTGGATTGACCATTCTTGATTGACCCCTTGATTTTCTCTCACGTTTATTTGTCTTGTGTCTTGTGTTCTAAATGTTGTCAATGTCTGTGGATTGTCCATTCTTGATTGACCCTTTGATTTTCTCTCACGTTTATTTGTCTTGTGTCTTGTGTTCTAAATGTTGCCAATGTCTGTGGATTGTCCATTCTTGATTGACCCTTTGATTTTCTCTCACGTTTATTTCTCTTGTGTCTTGTGTTCTCAATGTTGCCAGTGTCTGTGGATTGACCATTCTTGATTGACCCTTTGATTTTCTCTCACGTTTATTTCTCTTGTGTCTTGTGTTCTAAATGTTGCCAATGTCTGTGGATTGTCCATTCTTGATTGACCCTTTGATTTTCTCTCACGTTTATTTGTCTTGTGTCTTGAGTTCTCAATGTTGCCAGTGTCTGTGGATTGTCCATTCTTGATTGACCCTTTGATTTTCTCTCACGTTTATTTCTCTTGTGTCTTGTGTTCTAAATGTTGCCAATGTCTGTGGATTGACCATTCTTGATTGACCCTTTGATTTTCTCTCACGTTTATTTGTCTTGTGTCTTGTGTCCTAAATGTTGCTAATGTCTGTGGATTGTCCATTCTTGATTGACCCTTTGATTTTCTCTCACGTTTATTTGTCTTGTGTCTTGTGTCCTCAATGTTGCCAGTGTCTGTGGATTGACCATTCTTGATTGACCCTTTGCTTTTCTCTCACGTTTATTTCTCTTGTGTCTTGTGTTCTAAATGTTGCCAATGTCTGTGGATTGACCATTCATTATTGACCCTTTGATTTTCTCTCACGTTTATTTGTCTTGTGTCTTTTATCCTAAATGTTGCCAGTGTCTGTGGATTGTCCATTCTTGATTGACCCTTTGATTTTCTCTCACGTTTATTTGTCTTGTGTCTTGTGTCCTAAATGTTGCTAATGTCTGTGGATTGTCCATTCTTGATTGACCCTTTGATTTTCTCTCACGTTTATATAGTAAAATGAGGTGATACTTTATATAACGTTGTAGTAAATGGATGTTGTACTATTTTGTATGAATATCACGATCAATGTATTATTTTCTCTTACAGAACAAGAGGCAATATCATTACATTACAGATTATCATCTCTTGGAACATTTGTGGTGATGTATCCCCTTGAGGGAATGACGTCATCAAAGATAGACGATTTATTGAGAACTACGTCAGCATATATATATGACCACACAAGTTTTAACTTTACTGTTCTCTGTCGTTTAGAAAAATGTCTGCCATTTTTATCAGAGGTAAAAGAAAAACATTTATGCATAGATTTTATTATTTTTTTATTCTTGGTGTTCTAACGCCACTTTCAGCAATATTTCAGCTATATCGTGGCGACCAGTTTTAGCCGTGGTGGAAGAAGTCGGAGTACCCGGAGAGAACCACCGACGAAGGTCAAGCAACTAGCAAACTTTATCACTTGCGGCTGCAAGTCGGGTGCACCCTTTTTGTAATTTACAAAACCGGGCGCGAACCTACGCCGTATTGATGATAGGCTTGTATGAGTTACTAGATAATCCAACTACCTAACTCATTGAGCCACCCGGGCCCTCTTCATGCATAAATGCTAAGACAACGTTAAAATACTAGGTAATCCAACTAGCTAACTCATTGAGCCATCCGGGCCCTCTTCATGCATAAATGCTAAGACAACGTTAAAATACTAGGTAATCCAACTAGCTAACTCATTGAGCCACCCGGACCCTCTTCATGCATAAATGCTAAGACAACGTTAAAATATTAATATGAAGGAACATTACACAAACATCACAGTTCAGATAAACGAAGACAACACAAGTCAAGAGTTAAACAAATAAATAAAATAAATGACACGAATACAAACACGGACACAGCTCCATAACAACAATATAAACACGGACACAGCTCCATAACAAGAATACAAACACGGACACAGCTTGATAGCAAGAATACAAACACGGACACAGCTTGATAACAAGAATACAAACACGGACACAGCTCCATAACAACAATACAAACACGGACACAGCTCCATAACAACAATACAAACACGGACACAGCTCCATAACAACAATACAAACACGGACACAGCTCCATAACAACAATACAAACACGGACACAGCTCGATAACAAGAATACAAACACGGACACAGCTCCATAACAAGAATACAAACACGGACACAGCTCCATAACAAGAATACAAACACGGACACAGCTTGATAGCAAGAATACAAACACGGACACAGCTTGATAACAAGAATACAAACACGGACACAGCTCCATAACAACAATACAAACACGGACACAGCTCCATAACAACAATACAAACACGGACACAGCTCCATAACAACAATACAAACACGGACACAGCTCCATAACAACAATACAAACACGGACACAGCTCGATAACAAGAATACAAACACGGACACAGCTCCATAACAAGAATACAAACACGGACACAGCTCCATAACAACAATACAAACACGGACACAGCTCCATAACAACAATACAAACACGGACACAGCTCCATAACAACAATACAAACACGGACACAGCTCCATCACAAGAATACAAACACGGACACAGCTCCATAACAACAATACAAACACGGACACAGCTCCATAACAACAATACAAACACGGACACAGCTCCATCACAAGAATACAAACACGGACACAGCTCCATAACAACAATACAAACACGCACACAGCTCCATAACAACAATACAAACACGCACACAGCTCCATAACAACAATACAAACACGGACACAGCTCCATAACAACAATACAAACACGGACACAGCTCCATAGCAACAATACAAACACGGACACAGCTCCATAACAACAATACAAACACGGACACAGCTCCATAACAAGAATACAAACACGGACACAGCTCCATAGCAAGAATACAAACACGGACACAGCTCCATAACAACAATACAAACACGCACACAGCTCCATAACAACAATACAAACACGCACAGAGCTCCATAACAACAGTACAAATAAATAACATTTATTGTCATTTCATTCACATTGTAATCAGAAATGTAAATATTCAAAATAACATTAAGTTAATTGTCTTGCACTTGTTCTATCTGAACAATCAAATTGCATTGACTGAAACATAATTTGCTATATACTGTAAAAATATATCTGATTCATATAGACTGAACTATGAATAAAACATGTCACAGTATAAGCGCGGACGTGGTAGAAGACACTCTTAGGCACAATTAGAACAACGCTTATTTCTGTTATTTTCAGAAAATTAGTTTTGGACTTTTTGACATTGCAGGATAAACACAATATACGTATATTGTCAGTATTAATAACATTTATTTTCATTATTTGCACAAAGGACAGACAAGCTTGCTCCTCTTTCTATCTGTTTCTAAATCTCGTTAAAGGTTCAAATAAATTATGTATTTTCCGACAATGTACATGTATTGCAAATATGGAACCTTTCTATAAAGTATAGGGGGCCGTCATGGTCGTGATCGTATGGTAGTTGCATTTACACTTACCTTTGCAATCAGTGCCTGTCACAACTTAAGGTGTGAGTTCGAATCTCGCTCAGGTTAGGTGTACTCTTTACAACATTAAAACAAAAAAATACCACACTGTTGGAACAATTCTAAAATCAAATATCAAAATCGTAGAATGAGGCGAAATCGATACCCCTAACACACAAATACATGATCGCTCAGTTTCCTAGCTTGGAACAGGCACTTCAACGATAACCTTCCCTGTTAGTGAAATGATGCGATTGTGCAAATGTTGTCTATATGTGAGTAAAATACCAATCCTAACCTATGACCTATGACCGGACGAACAGGTAATAATACTTTGTCATTAGTATAAAAATTGGATATTTGTTTTAGCCTTTTGACTTCAGACGTAGACATGTCTTGAAATCATCGCTGCTTCATTTTTCAAGATGGTTGTTTGGTATATATGATGATGGTAATATGTCAGAATTAGAAACCAATAACAGTAGTTCTTTTGACAACGTGGCTGTTGTACAGTTCCCACCATCATCACTGCTGAATAGTCAACAACAACATATGGTATTTATTTTTATTGTTGTGTCCGTGTTGATCTAACTAATATTTTACTTTATGCTAAAACTATTTTATCTTTTTTTTGTTTCTGTCCGAAATAATCTAACATTTTTTTTTCTGACAAACTTTGTGTTTTTGTCCGTAATGATTCAACAAAATATTCAATTTTTGACTGTTTTTTTTTCACTCACAATCCACGAAAATATTAATTACAACTATTTTTATCTCTAAGAATTTAACTATATGTTGTATTTACATGGTCTTAGGCAAAGTTGATCATTTGTCTTGACAAATTTTATGTTCAAGCGATTCAAACCAATTATTTTACATGAACATGATTTTGTCCACGACGATCCAGCTAAATCTGTTGCTTGTTTTAATGAATGACGTGCATATTTTCAATCTGTTTTCAACTAAAGCAACATAGAAATGTAAACAAGGTTATTAATATAAATTATTCGTTTGAACCATACCTAGAAATTATATTTATAATTAATATATATTTAAAAGTGAATTTGGCACAATACATACATATTCTACACCAATATTCTACTTCTGCTTAATTTCATTTATTGTACCAATGTTTGTACCCGATATCATTCTTTTCCTGAATTTTACTTCTATGTACCCCGCGTTAATAATATATGTTGATATTGTAAACGCGACTATACTAATTTGTATACGGTTCAGCTCTCAATGTATGAAAATTGATGTTTACATCTAATATTTATTGCTGGCTTCAATTGATTAATACTCTCATTAAAAATTATAGATAACAATGCTGTTTTACAAATAAATTATAGAGAGTTTGATATAGCTTAAAAGAGTTGTAATTGATCATAAACTTCGCATTAAATAATTTAAAGAGTGTCGTTTTATAATTCTCAAAGTATTACCCTGCTCAAATAATGATTTGATGCAGGTTCAGTTTATTTGTTGCACGGTACAATTGAATTAAAGTGGTTTGAGTTATCTACCGTGTCGTTATCTGTCTATCTTCCTGAAACAGGGCTACAAACAACGCTGTCATCTTTGCTACGTGCTCGTAGGTTTATAATTTACCATTGAAGAATGTTTACCACCACTCTTAGCTTTACGATAAACTTTTATCGTAAGTCGTAAATACTTACCGCTTTTAGAGAATTCGAAGCGACTGCCAGACACACTGAAACCTCCAAACTCAAGTCCCGAAGATAAACAAGTCAGTGTGCTTGCCTGTAAAGTACAAAATATAAAACAACAAGAAGATATACCCTAGTGTTAAAGATGAAGGCATCGCTTCGTATGTGTTGTAGTCGCCATCATAACTTGATTAACCGCTACAAAATATCATTGCTATGTTCTGTTTGACGTAGCTACAATTAATTACTCTTTCATCAATTATCATCAGATTTTAAAGAGATATTAGAAGATTCAAATGGTGTAAAGAAATAAAAGACATCAATCGAAGAAGGCCAAATGAAATGAGACAATGATCTACGAAATATTTAGCAGAAAACAAAATATCGTGCAGCACTAACCGGGGGGGGGGGGGGGGGGGGGGGGGGGGGGGGGGTAACAAGAGTAAAATGATGGGTGCTACTACTGGGTTTCGTGACGTTTTATTCGATGATTTTCTGTGTAATTAAGATTTAAATCAATCATGGTAGCCAGAATGCGTTTTGAGTTTTAGCATGGGTTGGCGGATATAAATAAATCTTATACTAATATCCGCCAACCCATGTTAAAACTCAAAGCACATTCTGGCTTCCATGATTTATTTCGATTCTGATATGTCTAAGAGTACAAATACGGTAGTATGCTTTGATTGGAAGACAGTAATTAATATTTACGTTTGCGGAAAATGTCGCACACAATTTATGCTGCCGAATTCGAGCAGACGATAATTCATCAACATGTACATTTACGACGGAAAAGTCAGTCACATGCACCGGCGCATGTGCTAATGAGATTATACCCGATCGATAAATCGCTCGTTTGTCTACAAAGCGAAAGAAGGAGGTTAGAATGTTAGAATGCTTTATAGATCATTGTTTATCTATTTGTCCTACATCTTTTGATCATTGTATTGTCCGTCCCTCTTCGATTTACTGCTTCAGATTACTCTTTTGGTATCTGAACACTTTTCTGACATAATCGTGGATAATACGATCTCTCACAAAAACGTGAATGAGACCACGTTCTTTTGCAGAGTAAAACAAGGAGAGAGAGAAAAGACATCCCAAAAAATTGCAAAACGAAAGTTTAAGGTGTAGTGATCAACAATTCCACCAATATCAATTAAAGGGGCAATCACCTTTCACCTCAAGTTACTGAAAACAACGTATAACATCTAAACAAATATGATATGTAATAAAACAATGTTGATTAATTTCATCACAGTTTGAAGCCTGTCAGTGGTTTCCTGTTAAGACACTGATGTGGCACAAAGATAATAAAACAATGTTGATTAATATCACCACAGTTTGAAGCCTGTCAGTGGTTTCCTGTTAAGACACCGATGTGGCACAAAGATGATAAAACAATATTGATTAATATCACCACAGTTTGAAGCCTGTCAGTGGTTTCCTGTTAAGACACTGATGTGGCACAAAGATAATAAAACAATGTTGATTAATATCACCACAGTTTGAAGCCTGTCAGTGGTTTCCTGTTAAGACACTGATGTGGCACAAAAATAATAATACGCTTTTGATTAATATCACCACAGTTTGAAGCCTATCAGTGGTTTTCTGTTAAGGCACTGATGTGGCACAAAGATAATAAAACAATGTTGATTAATATCACCACAGTTTGAAGCCTGTCAGTGGTTTCCTGTTAAGACACTGATGTGGCACAAAGATAATAATACGCTTTTGATTAATATCACCACAGTTTGAAGCCTGTCAGTGGTTTCCTGTTAAGACATCGATGTGGCACAAAGATGATAAAACAATATTGATTAATATCACCACAGTTTGAAGCCTGTCAGTGGTTTCCTGTTAAGACACCGATGTGGCACAAAGATAATAAAACAATGTTGATTAATATCACCACAGTTTGAAGCCTGTCAGTGGTTTCCTGTTAAGACACTGATGTGGCACAAAGATAATAAAACAATGTTGATTAATATCACCACAGTTTGAAGCCTGTCAGTGGTTTCCTGTTAAGACACTGATGTGGCACAAAGATAATAAAACAATGTTGATTAATATCACCACAGTTTGAAGCCTGTCAGTGGTTTCCTGTTAAGACACTGATGTGGCACAAAGATAATAATACGCTTTTGATTAATATCACCACAGTTTGAAGTCTATCAGTGGTTTTCTGTTAAGGCACCGATGTGGCACAAAGATAATAAAACAATGTTGATTAATATCACCACAGTTTGAAGCCTGTCAGTGGTTTCCTGTTAAGACACTGATGTGGCACAAAGATAATAATACGCTTTTGATTAATATCACCACAGTTTGAAGCCTGTCAGTGGTTTCTTGTTAAGACATTGATGTGGCACAAAGATAATAATACGCTTTTGATTAATATCACCACAGTTTGAAGCCTGTCAGTGGTTTCCTGTCAAGACATTGATGTGGCACAAAGATAATAATACGCTTTTGATTAATTTCATCATAGTTTGAAGCCTGTCAGTGGTTTCCTGTCAAGACATTGATGTGGCACGAAGATAATAATACGCTTTTGATTAATTTCACCACAGTTTGAAGCCTGTCAGTGGTTTCCTGTCAAGACATTGATGTGGCACAAAGATAATAATACGCTTTTGATTAATTTCATCATAGTTTGAAGCCTGTCAGTGGTTTCCTGTCAAGACATTGATGTGGCACAAAGATAATAATACGCTTTTGATTAATTTCATCATAGTTTGAAGCCTGTCAGTGGTTTCCTATCAAGACATTGATGTGGCACAAAGATAAACGTGGGTTAGATCTTGTAGGATATGTTCAGTTGAAAGGCAGTTTCTTAGCAGGGACAGACATCTTTCCAAATGAAAAATTTGGTTTCAACAGAAAAAAGTTGTTGGTGAGCATACTCCCGGTAAGTTAACTACTGTTTTTCAAAGTATTCAGACACATGTCAGTAGCCTTTGATCAGAATATACAATATGTACATACTGTTTCGAAAAATGTAGCTTATAAACGTTAGAAAATATCGAATAGGCAGTCAAGAATAGACAATCCAGAGAAACCGGTAACATGGGGGGCAAGCAAACACATTTAACGTAAATAAGACATGAGCCCTCCTACAATCAACTGAAGGTAAAAACGAAACTAACATCGTTTTCGTGCGGAAACCATAGCGGACATCACAACACGGAACACAGAACCATAAGACACATAACAGGACACCACAAAAAACTAAAACGATGAGCAAGACTGACCCTACAAAAAACCAGAGGTCAACATAGGTGTTCGTGAATGGTAATCAGTTCCTGCTTCTTATAAAACACTCGCCGTGTTACTCATATATACAGTCAAGTCTGGTAAAAGTCTTATAAAACACCCGCCGTGTTGCTCATATATACAGTCAAGTCCGGTAAAAGTCTTACAGAAAAGAATGAAAAAAGAAACTTATGTAAAAAGCAAACGATCCATTGTCATTTAAGGTGTGGATATTTCGCAAACACTCCCACCCAACTAGCTAAATTTCTAAATATTTCAAATATATTAAATACGTGAAATTAAAGGATCGAGCTAACTTCATTTCGTTTTTCTTGAGAAACCCATGTATGAAGTCTCCCTTCGACGAATAACGGAATAAGTCGGCGAGAATGTTAGTACCCATAAGAATGCCGACTGTCTGTTGAAAACACGACCACCAAACGTAACATATATGTTGTCAATCAAAAACTCAAGCATTTTGATGATATCGGTTTCAGAGAACATTTTGGGAGAATCAGAGTGTTTTATTTACAAAATAGGATAAGACAATGTATTTGTGTCTACGTTGACCATTCTTTTTTATGAAACACAGACGGACTTATTCTTTTAATCTGTCTGTTTCATTCACTGGTTGTGACATACGTTTCTATTTTATTTCAGTGGGCACCATTTGTTGAATATGACAATATCACAAACACATACAGTGGAATAAATCT